>VWPU01003390.1:0-229839 GCA_013398955.1 Callaeas wilsoni | reverse complement strand
TGTCCGTGGCTCACGCTGCAGCGCTGCGCGTACAGCCCAGCTGCTTCCCGCGTGGCAGCTCCGCAGCGAGGACAGCTCGAGCCCCCAGGGGCTCCTGCCTGCCTTGCGGAGCTGCTGCAGGATCACCGGAGAGGGCGAGTGGAGCCCGGTGAGATGGAGGTGCCCAGGAGCTCATCTGCTCGTCTCCAGCAGACCCCTGCAGGGGTGGCCTGGGAAGGAGTATAGGAGCAGAGCGAGCATAGTGGTACTTCCCAGTGGTGACCACACAGCTCTTTGTGTGCAGTTTCCCTGTACTCTGCCTGGGAAGGAAAATGATCTCCATTCTTTTCAGGATCCAAATAACTGACAGTCCTTCACTTGTGGATGCAGTCCTATGAGAATTTCCTTTGGTCTCCTCAGCTTTGAATAGGCTCAGAGAACTAATAGGAATCTTTGTGGACCCAGATGTTTACATGACAGCAGTTTTTATCAGTTAAATTTCACAAATTCACATATCTAGCTTTTTAAGAACACACTTAGAGGTTTAAATTACGTGGCCTGTTTCAAGGTAAGTCATATACTGTGTTTCTGAGGCTAGCATGGACGTATGTTCCCGAAGCAGACATGTAATTTTTGACTGCCAAACTGAATTTTTCCATCTTTTATATGCTGTGACAATTCAATTTATGTAAGGCACTATGCTGAATTCATGTGTATTAATAGCTGGATAATATTTTTTTAAAAGCACAAAGCCCAATTCCCAAGTGCTATCAAAGGCCTTGTTCCCTCAGTATGACATACAGTTCACTGTATTGGCTGCATTGTAAACTGCTAGATATTCCAGAATGTACATGATCATAGACAAGCTCATGTATAACCTAGACCAAATCATTCCAGTTTTATCAGCCTAGTTCAGATTGAACTATTTTTCAAAGCTGACCAGAGTACTCTAGGTTTTTTGAGCTTACCTGTGCATTTAAATGGAGCAGAGTGACTCTATCATGGCCTCAAATTTAACTAATTTTTTAAAAAAGATTTTTAATAACTTTCTGTTTCTTTCTCAAAGAATCCCCACAGAGAGACCGTGTGATATTTTGAAGTGATTCAATGAGCCAGTCTTATGTATTTTTACTCTTTTTCTGTTACAAGCCTGGATTATGAATTCAAATGTTTTGAAAAGTGTCCTGTAAGATACAATTCTTAGATGAATGAGTCATGGCTGCTTTTTATCAGTATGAATGCCCAAAGATCCTATATAACTTTGAAGAGAAGAAATTAGTTTGATAAATGTAGTGCAGTGTTCAAAATCCAATTGATTTTATGCATCATTTCAAATTTTTTGCTGCAGGGTGTACAAATATCATTTCCATAGTGAAGCAGAAGGGATACAGAATGGACACAAGAGGATTGACAAGCAACTTAGAAGTCATATCTGAATAATTCATCAGGCAGATTAACAAAAACATTCAGAACATGAAAATTTTGAAATCTTATTGTGCGTATATAGGATGCCTGTAATTAAATAAATAAATGTTAAAAAACTAGATCACGAAAAGTATAACTGAGGGCATACTGAAATTTCTTCCATCTAATATTTTAAAAGGGTAGCATATTCCTATAACTCTAAGATATACAGCCAATATGTGTAATTTTAATGGAAAAAAACCAATCTTGATTATTTAAATCATTTAATTAATTTTTAATCCAGGATCTTTCCTGGAATTACGGTCTTTGAAATCTCATTTAAAATGTGCGATTCATGTATAGAAGAATGCTAATAGAAAAAAACACTTAGTTAACCATTATCCAGTCACAAAACCTATGAAAAGCATTTTGAGACCCAGAAGAAAGATTTAATTTTATTATATCTTTTTAAATTTTTCAGCCAGCTGAACTGTAAAATACTGTGTTTAACTCTGCGTAAAAACATGATGAGTTAATGCACAACACTATGGGATTCACAATCTTATTGAAAGAGTTTTTCTAATTAAATGCAAGTGTGGGCTATAATTTGCAAATTTGCATTTTTTACTTTTATATATATTCTGTAATGTCAAAATAGCAACCACACACAATGTCTAAGTTTGTTAAAAGTGTCAGGATTTACATTCCTATTGAAATAAAAGGTCTTTGAAAGAAACCAAACTGCATTTCATGCAAATTACTGCAAAAATCAAAACTCCATTTTAAAAGCATCTGAAATTATCATAGGTGATTATATACACAATAATTACACTTTACCTACCATGATGCAAAACAAGAACTTTTATTTTGTATTAGAAACTCATTCGTTCCATGAGTTTGCGCTATGGATAAGGAGCTCTGTGTCTGTATGCATATGTGAGTGCAGATGTGTATCTAAGTAGCTTGTAGCTTAAACTTTTACACTAGAAAGGGCTGGATTTTTTAAGAGGTAACAACATCACAAAGAAGGTAAGATGATTCGTGGATCTCATTATGGACAAATAAGGGGCAAGTTACTGAAAAGTACTCAGCAATATATAGAGAGCTAGCTGCCTCTCAGGAAACCTTTCTTTCCAAAAAGGAAAGGTTTCTTTTTTAAGGTGACTAATATCTGTAATATTTCATTAACAGAACAGGAAAACAAATTCTCACAAAAACTGAAAAAGGTGTTTTTCTACCTCCTACCTCCTCATTGTAAAAGGAAAAGAATGTAATCATATGAAAACAAACCTGCTCCATGCAGACATGAGACCTCTCATCCAGAACTTATCCAACAGGGGTTCAAGGCAGAGAATCTATTTATTTTCTAAATGTTCTGCTATATACATCTACAACTGTCTTAGCAGCCACAAAATCGTGGAGTAACCAGAAATTTTCAAGACTGATAAAAAAAAATCAGCACAGCAAAGAAATTTACGTTTGGAGCAGATTCATATTCTTTTTTGTAGTGTCACATTCAGACAACACAGATGGCTCCATTCCTTTAATTTAGCAGTTTAGGTTTTTCATTGCAGTTTCCCCTAGAGTTACCAAGTTAAAATGAGATGTAATTCTATTTTTCACTGGGGGCACAAATCACCCCCAATTTAAACTGTCTTAAAATGAGCGTGAAGAAATCATGGCTGGTGGAAATGGCTCCAAATTTAGGACCATACTATTCTACCTTGCAGAACAACGAGTTATTTTATCAATTAATGTTGTGACTTTGGCTACGGGGATGATACCATCTGCAGCTAACTTGTCTTGTTCATACAAAGAATCTGGAGCTGGCTGGTCCATAGAGAGCGCCGTGATGCATGGTGATAGACATTCTGCTGCATTCCTCTAGTGAATGAAAATTTGTTTGGACACTAACAGTGCTATAGGAAAATGATGACAGAAGACAAGACTTTAAAACTGTGTGAAGACAGTTCCATTTTCTTAACATTTAATTTTTATAAGTGTCCCCATTTAATTTCAAAGGATCGTATTCTCACCTCTAAATGCTTTCAAATTTGTGCCTCTCATTTGAGGGGCACATATTTAAAAAGAAAACAAAGCAAAACAAAACTCACAGTGGTATAAATGCCCAGCAGCAGAACATGAAGAACCTAATCCAGGATTAATGTGAGCTGGAAATGTGAATTTTCATGGAAGTGCTAGTACAGGTTTTTTCACTGGCTGCAGAACTGTGTGAACTTGCACATCTCACAGGGAAAATTTGCTTTAATACCACTCTTCTCCTCCCATGTTCTTCAGGATCACACATTTCAGCACAGCCATATATTAGCTAACCACAATGAACCCTCCTCACTCGGGGGTTTATGTGTTCTGGGTACTTCAGTCTCCCCAGTCACTTTGAAAGCCAAGGCGCCCACACCAAAGACTGAACAAAAGGGAGCTTTAAATTGCACTGTACAGTCCAGATCTATCATAAAGCTTTCACAGTCTCCAGGCCATTAATTTAGTGTGGACAAGTGGGATATTAATATACTAAACTTTCTCCATTTAACCATAAAACCATTTAGCTGAGTCCTGGTGTCCTAACAAGCTAATAAAAATAAAATGTTTGTAGTCTACCAGTAAAAGACAAGGTCAGTTGTATATGCCTCCTTTCCAGTACTTTACAGAAGAGCCTGATATTCAATAAACTCATTATCCTTCATACATATCCATAAAAGCATCTTCTGAGGAGTTCAGCTTTCCAATATCAAAGCCATGTTGCATCTGTACTATACTTTTTGTCTGATAGATTCAGGTTATTTCAAAGGAGAAAATATTTATACAATTGCTGCTGAATATTTGTGCATTATTTCTCCCAAATAGTGCAATCTTGCGTGATTTGTGGAGACATTATCAGCAATCAAAATCGTAGAGAGAACTCAAATAATAAAGAACATTTTCAGGCTGTGAAATACAGCCTGAATATATTTTTCAGTAGAAAAAGGAAAAGAAAAAACTGTGTTATAAGAACAGGAGGGTGCCTGATAACGTTTAAAAGCAGTGGCTTGAGGCACAGTTCAGACTCAGGCAGGAAAACTCCTCATGCCTTGACTCCTAGACCTTTGCAGAAGTGAGAAAGATTCAGAGATAGAAGAACATCAACACTTTAAAAGGTTAACTAAACAGGAGCGTTATAAATTGTCAAGCTCACAACATTAGTCACTATGGGTTCTGTTAGATTCCCCACAGGTAAGCTGTCCTTTCATCATGGAGACCCTTCTGGAACATCTGATACTGGTCAATGTCAGAGATTAGGGAGAACATCCTGGGCCCCTTTGGCATGAACCTGTGTCCCAGTGCTGATGGTGGCTTCCTAAAAGATGGTCTGGTATTGCTCAGCTGATGTGGCCCCATAACCATTTTGTGCTGACTGGATCCCACAATAAGAATCCTCAACTGTGAGCAAAACAGTAATCTGACTCCTCAATACCTCTGCTGAGGTGTGAAAAGCTTCATATTGCATACATGGAAGGGTAAAAAGAAAAAAAATTAACAAGAAAGAGGAAAAAAAATTGAGGAAAACAGAGCAAGATGTCAAACTGCAGGAAGGCAAATTATTAATAAATCAATCCTCAAATTATTTCTTTTTTTTTCCTTCCCTCCAGCTCACCAGACTTCATCACCACCATAACTACTGTTTTGTGTCTTATTCATGTATTTTGATATAGTGCCCAAGTATATCAGCTCTTTCTGAGCCTTCAAAAGCTTTTGCCTGTGTTCAACTTTACAGTGTCCTTTATAGAAGAGTCCTATTCCCTTCAGTGATACAGGCCCATGGAAAATCCACCAGGTGAATCACCATTCATACCTTTCATTGTGAAAACACTATTGACATGAAGGAAGGGCAGTTTTTGCTTCCCAGTAATGCATAATCAGTTTAGATTGCATTCATTACTTCTTTTTTCCTTTTTCACAAATGCATTGTGAAGAAAAAATTTAGGCTGTGATGTGTTGTTAAAGCAGCCCCAGTGGCTATTTTTTATTCATAATTAAAGACTGCGAATTAGATACTTAAATGGTGTGTCATTATTTCTGCTTCTGTCTTGGAGGTCTGAATCCCGGAGGCAAATCCAGTTTTGGATACAAGTAATTTCCACACAAGCATGCTTACCGATACAAGGTCTATTTTGTGTTAGCAGTAAAATGAGTGTTTTCTGCCCTATCCATGAGTGCACCTCGCAACATTATCCGTGGCAGCACGTACAGCTTGTTTGTTCATAGTAAGCTGCCGTGTGACTAAAGCGCTCCTGCAAAAAGGAACTGTAAACATTTGAGAAGCAACTTTGTGGCACACTGGCAAAATATTTGGCTCATTAGGCAAACAGTGCTGCATCATTCGCACACAAGAAGCTGGGAGCAAAGAACAGATTTCCTTTCAGGAGAGCAGGCAGAACGCCCCCTAAGCCCTTCCCTAGCCCTTGGGTGGGGCCAGACACGGTGCTAATTGTGCACATGGACTAGGATGGGCAGCAGTGGGTGACAGGGGAACAGGGGCTGGGCAATCACCCCAAACAACTTTTCCTCCTCTTCCCTGGCCAGGCGCAGCTTCTGGATCTGCTAGATCAAACCCCAGGACTCCTGGCAGAATTTCTGGAATCATTTTGTTCGAGCTGTAGGACCGTAAACACAGTCATAACCCAGCCACTTTGTGAAAGCCCTTTATACATTAGTGCTGCATCTTTTTCAGTGATGCCAGGGCACTTAAATACCTCACCAGCCCTCACAGCCTCTCCCTACCTGCCCATGGTCCAGGACTCTGTCTCTCCTACTCCGAACAATGTCACACCACGGCCATCCTTGAGCTCCCCACAGCCTGGCCCTGCCCAGCCATGGGCCCCACTGATCCAGACCCACCCATGGACCCACATCCTGGACCATCCAAATCCCAGAGAGGATCCTGGTGCTAGTGGCTGGGCCTGGCCCTGGTGCTTCCTGGCTGGGCAGTGGGATAGACACCAGCTCCATCCCTGTGGTCCCAAGTGCCTGCACAACATGACAGGAGGGGACATTAATGGTGTGAAGGCAGTTGCTTGTTGTAAGGCCACAGAAAAAGAGTTATCTGGGAGCAGAGTGCAGATTTTGCTAAGATTCAGTTCCATATTTAAACAAGCTTAAAGGCCAAACTTGACAGGAAAAAAAAAAAAACGTAGACAAGAATAAAAATCAAAGAAACATGGAAGAACTAACATGCACACCAATGAGATCAGGAGCACTGTGAAACACAAGCTTGTTCCCAGATGAAGGTAGCAGAATGCCATCCAAGTCAGTGACTTCCAGCAGCAGAGGATCTGGAAGTTCTCCCTCCCCTCCAGCTACCTTTGTACTGCTATCCTCTGAACTGTTTGGGGGTCTACCCACAGCCATTCGCATCTGAATGGACACGTGGTCCAAAATTGTTCACAGCCATGTAACCAAAAGGCAAATTTCACTGCTTCAGTGGAACAGGTTTTTCTCTGTGTTTCCTTTTGTCTTCCTCTCCCCTCTGTGGAATGCAGTCAGTGGGAAAATAACCAAATCTTCCTTCCACATTCTCCCTTAAGATAAGAAAATAGAAATATTTCTATTTCTAAGACAGAGATAAGAAAAACAACTCTAAAAATGGGAGATGAAGCTAATACTCTGCACAAATGTACATGACAAATGACCACAAAACTCATCTGAGACTCGACCTAATTTTGAGACAGTTTGTTGGTAACCTGTGGGTGGATGAAGATGCACTATTTCTTTATAATTCATATTGAACCTGCAAAAAGTATACTCTCACTTTATGCTTTCCTGAACAAAGCTGATCATTAAGACAGTAGCTAAAAAACTAGTATGAGAATGGGAAAGACTCCTCACAAATCAGTCCTGAAACTAGTTGCTCCCACACTTGAAATGGCAGCTTCTTGCAATGACTAATGCATATCTATATTCTAAGGACATGTATAAAATATGACAGCTGGCCTGTCCTGACATTTAGAAGCAGATGCTTAAACAGCCCACAACAGAGAAACTTCCGCTGCTCTTTGAATCATTAACTTCTTCAGAAATCCCTTTAGGATAAAGACCGTTCAGGATAATTTCATTCCATTACCACAAAAACTTCTGCAAAAGCATTGTAAGGAACTCAGTACTCCATTCTTAATACTTCACCTACATCAGACCACTGTCTCTTGTACGAAGCAACACGAAGAAAGTTTCCTTCCATCTTTTTTCCTTCTGCTATTTGCTATTTGAATTATTAACCCTCAAACTCTGATATGTCATGAATAGCTCACTGTGTAATTGTTAAGGAGATGATGTTTCATTGTAGATGAAACTCCCAAGGTGTTTCTGACCTGTTAGAAAGCCTGGTATAACTATGACTCAGGTTCACCTGGAGTTGTGCCTTATACTGAACAAAGTCTTGATACAGTTTTCTGAGCAGTTTTCTCTTTATACTACAACCTGTCTCAAAAGCTGGTTTATACTCACCTCTGTATGTCCACTATATGCACTCCTTAATAGGAAAATAAGGTTAATTTTTAGTTTTGCTTGCCTTCATTTAATTTTCTGTATAATGAAAATAATGACGAAAAAGACATTAATAAAAGAAGTTGGATTTGAAAATACCATAGCAGATCAGGGCACGGCACAGAGAGCAGCCTTATCCTGATTTCATGAGATACATTATATTGTGAAAGAAAAGTGTCCATGGGCAAGATAAAGTCCCTTAAAAAAATTTCATGACACCAACTGGACCATCAAGATTTGTTGCCTTATTCACTGGTCTTCAACACTGCAAACTCTTCTGCTGTCAAACACTCCTCCCAGAACTTCCTAAACTACTTCAGTAACAGTGTGCCAAAGACCCTTTTAGGTTTCAATGTTGTCCTAGCCAGGACAATGTTAATTTTTTCTCAGTAACCAAGGTGGGGCAGAGCCTGAAGCCATGTGAGCATGCCCGGGTTGTTATTCTATACCACACACATCATGGCTGGGAGGCAGAAGTAAGGTATTCTCACTTCTGAGAAGGAAATAGGCATGAATTGCCATGGGGAAGAAAAACATGGGCATGGAGGGTCCGAGTGTCATTTGGTTCGTTGTCTCAGGGGTCACGCCACATAGGTTCAGCTCAGTGAGCATTCTGCATGTGAAACATCACCTCTTTTATACACTGTTGTTATCAGCATTGTTGCTGTTACTTCTCGTTTTCATATCGCTTTGCTGTTTCCAGTAAAATTTTAATCTCAATTTGTAATTTCTGCCTTTTATATCTCCCACCAGAAGGGGGAGGGGAACAAGTATGTGTGTGGGGGCACTAAAGCAGGGAGTGCTGCTCCTCAACCATGACAAGTGTCAGTGTCAAGGACTAGGTCAGAGAAAGGAGAAAAACTTCAAGGGCACAGACAGAACTTGGTATAACTACTGAAGTAAATACCTGCAAGGATGGAGTTAGCTAGGAATAAAGGGACAACTCATACTGTTTTGTTTCTTGTATTAAAAAAAACATGCCAAATCTTTGAGCACACATACTTTCAAAACATAAATTTCTCATTCTTTAAGGACACTAGTAACATGCAAAGTTGAACTTCCTTGACTTTCTAAGCCCACCTCCATTTGGGCCATGTTTCATGAGATAAGGATATTAACATGCCAAGATATTAGCTAAGCAAAGATAAACTAAAAATTAATTAAATCAAACACAGTAACTGAAAAAGCCTTTTTACCCTGTTAGACTTCTTTGCCTTACATTGTTGGGCAACAGAGAAACACAAGAAAGGTGGAAAGCAGTTTCAGACTTTCGTGTGATCATCTAAACTAATATTCTCATTTGAGGAAGAGAGACAAGCTGGAATTAGTCCTGGGGCTGAAAACTCCCTGTCTACTTTCACCTATTTACTCTCATACTTTCAGAGCGTCCATCAATAGAAATAGAGTTAATAAGAAAATGTAATCTTTGCAAAGACATACTCTGTTGTGGAAACTGGTGTGCTTCTTTTCATGCATATTCTGGTATCGCTATTACACTGTCTTGATTGTTCACAGTATGGTGCCTTGCTATGTATTTTTTCATTAATATCTCCATGATTCCTATGAAAGAGTCAGGCAAGGGTTGTAAATACTATTAACCACATTAGCTGTATACTGAGTTGATGCCAAAGCCAGGATTTAGAACTCAGTCTTATAATACACCAAGATCCTTTCTCCAGACCCATTTCTTCCCAGGGCCTCTTCTGAAGGTACAAGAACTGCAGCAACAAGAGGGCATGCAGAATATTTTCCTCTCTCGGCTCCTTACAACTCAGCTATCTTCTAACATGTAAAATTTACATAAACTCTTTGAAGACAATATACCTACCAAATATGACAGGCATTTGAGTGGTCTAATCACAAAATTCGAAGTTATTTGGTTATTTCTCTGACACCAATGAAGCATACTTTGATTAACTGTGTTTGAGGATAGATCAAAAATGGGTAGGAGATTTTTGACAGAATTATCCAATTCAATTATGTCAAAGAAAGGAATAAATTTGAACCAATGTCAGATCTAAAGAGAATTATTCTGAGTTATACGTAACTGAAAAATGAAGCCTGGAACAAAAATGCAGAACTATGATTCTATAATAGGGTGTTACATGCTGTAACATTATTGCCTTTTTAAGGATAGTATACCAACATAGCACAAAGCAATGTATATGTGTGGTAATAATAATTTTGTCACTTAGCAGCCATATAGATTAATGAACTTTACTGTGTGCTATGTGCCTGTCTATCATATCAGGAAAAAAGAAGAGGGTGGAACATTATGAGATGATGGCAAGGGAAGCTGCGGTGTGTTTCCGTTGCTGTCTGTGGGAAAGCTGGAGTCTGAGCTGCAGAAGGCCCCTCGGGGTTCAGGTCAGCTTCTCCAGTCACCAACAAACACATCATATAACTGAGACTGTGAAAAAGCGGGCACAAACATTGTTTCAGGTGGTCTTTTTCAATTCAGATTTCATTCCTATAATAACTCCTTTTTGTCTTTACAGCACTACGTTAGATCCATAGCATTTAAAAGTGCAATCCCATTGATTGCATTGTACTTTTACCTCAGCCTAAATGATCACCCGTCCTCCCCCTTTATTTAGCATTGATATTCTTTTTCTTCTTTCTCTGCAAAATGAGGAATATGACTAAGTATGCAGCTTAGCATATCTTCTATGCTGTTCAGGTGTTAGTACTGGTCTCGTCAACAGAGTACTTGAACTCCTTCCAGAATTGCCTCCTGCCCTTCTTCTGAGTCACTCAATAGTTGTTAATGTTTAATGGCTAAAGGAACGGGTGAGAGATAAAAGACAGAGAAGCATGCACAGCAGATTTTACTCTGCAGAGAAACCTGGTGACCCTGACTGTGTCTGTTTTTTTTCACAGTGCAACCAGGAAGCCTGCTAAATCCTACTTAATGCAAGTGATGATGACTTAGGATAAAGGAAAATAAAACTGAGAAATGATACATAATTCCCTAGTGGCCTTTGCTCCCAAATGTATCATCATTTAGGCAATAAACTTCTCATTAAAGAAGGTTAAACTTATATGAGTTCCTTTTCAACACAATGATACAGTGCAGTACTACAAATTTTAAGCAGATATATTTCATTAGGTTTCCCCAGCTTGGCCAGAATAGCATGCCTTCAGGACTCTCATACTGACTTTCAGGTTGCCCTTGTCTGCTAGGGAAACCTTTAAAATTTAAAGGAAAAAAAGATCATTTGTACATTCTGCAAGCTGAGGAAAGAAATCCTACTTGGTGTGATTTGCTATAATGATAAATTTATCAGAGGCTGTTCATTTTATCTCCTGCAGAACTGCTCTTTGATGCCATTAATCTGTAGTAATGATTACAGGAAAGTAATTCAAAGCTGTTCAAAGGGAAAGGTGACATAATGCTTTCCACTTCTTCTCTGAATGCTTCCTCAGATTGTTCAATAAATTACAGGTGTAGAAATAAAAAAGATGGGCCGTATGCAGCTGAAGATTTTGAGGGATCTAGAAACATGGAGCGATAAGAACAAGACTGCATTTGTAATAAAATATGTGTTGCAGATTCTTCATAGACCTTTTATAGCAACAGGCGCTGAGTCCAAAGTTTTGGGGATGTTCAGTATTATGTGTTTTTCATTAAGTGACAGCAAAGGTGAACCACAAAGTAGCAGTAAGTTAATTTATAATATTTCAGATTAAGTGAATTAATGATACTTTTTTCCATGGCCTTTTTGAAATAACAAGAGATTCTATGACTTATAAGAGACCACTGGAGCTCATCTAGTCAGATCATTGAATGGGAATCCTAGGCTGTCAAAAGCCAAAGCCACATAAGGTTTACCTAGCTGTGTTGAAAACACCCATTGATGGAGAGTCTATGGCTTCCCTGGTGAGCTGGCTCAAAGCAGGGCATGTTTCTAAGAGTGATTTTCCTTCTATCCAGACTGAGTCTTCCAAGCTGCAATCTGTGGTCACTGCCTTTTGCTTTACAGTTCCTCCTTGCTTTACCAAATGAATTCTCAAGTTATTAGAAATCAGTGTAATAGTGACTGCTGACTCCCAACACCACCTACTTGAGGATTATTCCTAAATCGTCATAATGTTACTCACAAGATTATTAAACACTCAATATTGCCACCATTTTATGGCTTACTTCAGGTGTAGTATTCCAGGAGACATGATATCACCACTGTGAGATTTAGGATTTGAGTAAATGTTACACACATGTAAAAATCTTTTTGCACAGCTTTAGCAGAGTCAAAAAGCCAGCTGATATATTACACAAGTATTTGAGAAGTATTTGAAGGTCTGCCCTGAGACACTGCAGTGCCCTGTTGCGCTCACACCACCAGCCCATAAAACAGCTCTAGAAGGATCTGCGCACATCCATGCTTTCTCTAGTGCTGAGGGATGCCACAAACCCACAGGCCACAAAAATCATGACCCAGAAAGGCTACAGAGAAACTCAGACTCCACCAGGCTTCTATTCACTACACGTGTTCACCCACAGCAATGGTCACACTTCCTCACCTTCTGGTTCTAAACATCCATGATAATCTCATGGCCTGAGTATGTATTGATCGGCTACAGTCAGGGCCTTGTCCAGCTCACTGCACATGCAGCAGTGTGGTAATGGATTTGTGGTGAAGCTCCTGCCAGAGTGAAAAAGAGATGTGTGTTCAGCTTGTAATCGTTACTTGTCTGCCTCCATCTGTCTCAGGAGCTCCTGCAAAAGCACCCACCAGACCAGTCTGAGCAAGAATTCCAATGGAACAATCAAAACAGAGGTGAGCATGGGAAGGTGCATGTTTCTCTGCAGAGAAGTGTCATTTTCTGCAGGTGGATGCTTTATATGGCCCAACTGGGTGTGTGTCCACTTGCAATTGTTTCAGTAAGCAGGTTCCAGTGACCCTCTTGGATATTTGTGGATTGCCTTACCTTAATACAAAGTGATATAGGGATATCCTTTCAGAGGCTTCTATTGTGATACGTGGAAGCTTAGTAAAAATGATTTGGGGTAGGTTGCCTTGGACATGCACTTTGTGAAATGTGCACTGGATATAGTATCTCCTTGGTGTTGGCACATGGTAGGAGGGTGTGCTAACAGCAGTTATCTTGGCTGTCCTGAAATAAGTGCACGTAGACATGGAACCTTCTGGTACAGGCAAGCATGGACCGTCCCTGGAAGGATGATTCACAAGTGAGCATCATCTCTTTTTGACTGTGTGCAAACAGCCTGATGTTGCAGTATGGCTGTGATTGACATTTATCTGTATGACACACCAGATGAAATAACAACATCTCACTCCTGAAGACATTCGTGGAGTTCAGCTTTGCAAGTAACAAGTGTACTTGGTTTTGAATATACTCAGAACATCTTGATACTTAGGGACACAACAAATAAGAATATAGTATTTGATTATTTCTTTACCAGGTGTTTTCCTTTATTCCAGGTTATATGGTCTGAAAAGAAAAAAATTGCAAGGTAGTGATACTGAACAAGCACATTCAAAATAAATCCAAGGGAAGGAATATTTACCTGTGTTTATCAATGATAAAAATCTTCTCTGCTATAAACATCAGAGGAGGGAGACTAAAGTAAATGCCAGATGTTTTTGAAAATCATGTCCTAAAGATTTTCTTTCCGTGCATAAGAAAATCTATCCTTTCAAGAACTGTAACACTGTGGATAGAGTTGCAAGGCAGCAAAGACTCAAGGAGGTGGGAAAAAAAAGGAATAATTTTCCTAATTAAAACACAAAAATCAAAAGGTAAGATGCCTCTATACATGTCATGGTTTAACTCCAGCCAGCAACTAAGAACCACACAACCACTCTTTCAGTCCCCCGCAAGCAGAACTGGGAAGAGAGTTGGAATATTGAAAGTGAGAAAACTCATGAGTTAAGATAGTTTGATAGATAAAGCAAAAGCTGCACATGCAAGCAATGGGAAACAAGGAATTCATTCACTGCTTCCCATCTGCAGGCAGATGTTCATCCACCTCCAAGAAAGCAGGACTCCATCCCGCATAACAGTGACTTGGGAAGACTAATGTCATCACTGCAGCTGTCCCCACCTTTCTCTTTCTTCCCATAGGTTTATATGCTGAGTATGATGTCTATTTTTTGGGATACCCATTTAGTCAGTTGGGGTCAGCTGTCCTGGCTGTGTCCCCTCCCATCTCCTTGTGTACCCCCGGCCCACTCACTGCTGGCATGGTGAGGAGCAGGAGGGGCCTTGGCTCTGTCTAGGTGCTGCTCAGCAGTAACTAAAACCTCCCTGTTAACAACACTGCCATCAGCACAAATCCAGAATATATCCCCATACTACATGCTATGATGAAAATTAACTCTATCCCAGCCAAAATCAGCACAATACAATAGACACATGAACTGTTTCCAGTAAAGACTAGAAGGAAAAAATGTGATGACTATGCTCAGAGATCAGAATAATTTAGCAAGGAAAATGCTTTTAAAAATAGTAGCAATAATAAAAATTTAGTTCTTGTTTTATTCCTAACCCATGTTGAGAATTTACAATACTTGGAAAAAAGTGTATTTAGCTACGTAGCTACCTACAAGCATGCCAGAAAACTGTAGAAATAAGAAAACAGGCATTTGGAGGATGTGTGTGTTGACTGGAGCCAGTGTTTAAATTACAGAACAATTACAATTACACCATCACCATTTGACAGTGCACATTTCTTCACAGAGCTAAAACGATAATAACGTCTAGCTTTTCTGAAGCATTTTTCTTCAGATCTCAAAGTCATTGATAGCAGCTCTTACAGCTCAGCCACAGGCATCCCTGACAGCACATCTCTGTCTGTCCGTACTCCCCTGGCCTAGGAGAAGCGCTGAGACACTGTGCAGCTCTACATGCAGATGCTACTCACATCCCTGACAAACCCCATTCCAAAGCATCAGTGAAGGCTCTTTTCTAGAGAAGCATGAGAAAGTTAGAGTGAAGCCAGTGCACAAGGTGATAGAGACTTCAGGAATGCAGGAGGCTGGCATATCTGCTTTGCCAATAACCCTAAATATAGACATAATATTTTATGCTAGTAAATGGAGCAAAAATAGAGTTATGGCTGTTCCCTTCTGTGTTTTCCTCTTATATCTATTCCTTATAACAAAGGACACAAAATTTCCCAAAGTAGTTCTTCCACTGAGCTCATATGATTTGGATGAAAAAAATCAATTATTTTTTGAGAAGACATCTGATCTTGGTTTAAGGGTTCTGAGGGAATTGGATCAAATTTTTCACTTAACCTTCTCTGTATTAAGCTAAATACATAAAACTTTCTTAGCATCCAGCTGGAAGACACATCTTCCAAAACAGAAAACTGCTTGTAAAACTTCTTCTGTATTATACCTATACATGCTCCTATTTGCTAGTTTTCCAAAGTGTAGACGTCACAGGGTACACAGTATATCACCGACTGAAGTATTCTGATTCCTACAATAATGGTGCCTTTTCCATATCTACTCACTGTCCTCTGTTTAAGCATGCACAGACACCTTTTCTGCTCTGAGACTCAATGAATCCATGTTCAGTTCCAACCCCCTACCACCTGTTCTTTTCTAACTCATCCTTTCCAAAACACTGGACTGCACCCTATAAGTTATTCATTACAAACAGTAGGACTCTACGTTAACTTCTGTGGTTTACCTGTGCTGTGGTGTATCACTAAAAGTGTTCATCTTGCTTTGTAGAACTGGCTTTGTTATCCACAGGTTCTCTGTTTAAAGCAAGAGTTTTCAGTCTCTCTCCCCAAGCACAGATCAGGAAATGCTTTTTTGATAGTTACTTGCTATGGATCTTGTGTAAGTGACTCATAATTCAGTATCCTGGAGTGAGGCATCTTGGACCAAGTTGCAATACACATATACATAAATGTATTATGAAATTTAATTTTATCTCACTAATTATGGCTCAGATATTGTTATTTATGTTTGAATCACACTTTTTTTTCTTTACCCTTGTGTAAAAATAGACTTTCTTGTCTATATTAATGGCTGCTCTGCTGGATATCTTCACGTGACAATAGCTTTTCTTCAATTTACTTTCACACTTAAAATCAGCACCAAACCAGACATTCATGTGTTTTCCCAGGCCCTCATTAGGCATTCTGAAATGGAGTGGGAAATAAAAGAAAGTGTTTTCCTAGAGTATTTCCATATTTTCTTTGATATTTAGGAGTGGGCCTTTTTAAAGAATGCAAAAAACCCAAAAGAATGATGATAAGATATTTAGAAATGCTGATCTTCACAGATGGTACAAAGCTGGGAGGAGCTCTGGACTTGCTCAAAGGTATGGTGTGATTCTTGGGAATGGTGCTGTGCAAGGCCAGGAGCTGGACTCGATGATCCTTTTGGGTGCCTTCCAACTCAGCTTATTCTGTGATTTGCCAATATGTTATAAATGAAAGAGCAATACTAATGCTCAGTTAAAAAGCTATTGATTCTGTGGAAAAATATTGGTTCCCTGGAACTTCAGCTCCTCTCAACTATCAACCATATTTATCAGTCTTGAAAATAATTAGGAGGAAAAAATCGAAACCATTTTTCCTGAAAGTGTTTGTAGCTGCAGCATCCAGTAAAATTATCATTAAAATAAATTAGAGTTGTCAAGAAAAAAGGATATGGACTGAGAGTAAAAAAAGACTGAATTCCAAAAGGCAAGGAGTGATTTAACAGTCCCACCACCTTAATGTCTCATTTATTTGTTCATTGACTAACCCAACTGAAAATAAATACTATTCAGGACATCTTCAACTCTTTTACTTTTGCTTTCAATTCAGAAATTGAAATTCAGAAAGTAGAGAAAATTGAAAATTTCAAATCTGCATAGAAAGTTATGTAATAACAAGTACATTTATTTTTGAAAGAAAAATAGTGGGCTTCTTTCAGATAAAATAAGTCTCTTCTGGAATAACAGAATGCAGAAAGGATGACCTGCAGCACGTATGCATCACTAGAGCTGTATAAAGAATGTATTTCGAGATTTCATAATTTGGTTTGGCACCAGAAAACAAAGGAAGTCTTGTGTGTTTTAAAGTCTCCAGAATTAAAATTTCAATGAAACTGGAGCACGTTACTCAATATTTTTAAATTTTGAAAGGGTGTTTGACTTTAGGTTTCTCCATACTGCATTGCTGTAAAGAATTAAAAAAATAAAAGAACCAATAATTTCTAAAAACCTTCTTACAGTGTTGGCCTTTTTTTCTTTTCTTTTTTTAAGTTTTCCAAGATGGTGAATTTATTTTAAATAAAACCAAATTAAAAAAGAATTTTATCTTCTTCAGAATCTGTCAGACTTTTGGGTTACCTAACTTTGAAACTTATCTACCACTTTTCTAAAACTTACCAAGTAGGAAGACCACCAGATTTCTTTTTCCTCTGGGTAACTTTTAAAACTTATAGGCATTTTACAAAATTATTCCAAGGTTGGAAAGAGAGGTATAAACTTGATTAGTCCCTTATTTACATTCAGAAACAAAAGAAAACACAAAATTTTAAAAAATAAGAGGGACAGAAAGAATATAACTGCTTTAAATTTTCTACTTTATTGCAAAAGGAAATGCTGCTTGTTTTGCAGCCTGCGTGCTGCAGGGTATTTTAGCAAGTTTAAAATTATCTATTCATCATCTCTGGTAATTAGCTTATGCTTTGTTTTTCTGTGTATTATTACTAGGGATTCTTGTACTTTTATTGACTTATTATATTATCCTCCAGGTCTTCTGCTTCATACAAATGCTGTTCCACTCCAGGTTTAATAATTAAGCTGTATTGTACAGTTGCTGCTGGTCACGTTGCAGACTTTCCAACCTGTGGATTCATGACAATTACGAGTATCAAAAAAACACATTCAAAGTGTAATTACAATGAAAATTTACATAATTATATAAACTTTATATATGATGCTGACAAATAATGGAATGAAAAAGGAAGGAAAGGACTGCTTTGGGTGGCAAAAAGGTAGTCAAGGGTGTGATGGGGTATGGGCTGTCAAAGGGACAAAATGAAAGGACAGTACGAATGACAAATGACATGAAAGAAAGCATGAGAAAGGAAGTACCAAGAAGGGGAAAAGAGAGTATATAGAGAGGAATACTGCTAAAGAGATGATGACGAGAGGCCAAATGTACAGGGCCATAAGTTTACAGGGAAGGACTCAAGGAGTCAAGAGCATAGTTTAGCAGCTGACAAAAGGAATCTAACAAATTAAATGAAATTATTACCTAAGGAAGCAGAGTCAGCAACCGTGTCTGTTTAAAAGGAAGGGAAGCAGTTACCATCTAAGTTAGCTACCTAGAGGAACAGAAAAGCAAACAGCAGTGTATTGATTCAGCAGCTAAGTCATCAACAGCAGCATACCAGTGAAAGACTTAGCTGAGCTATTTAATCCATCAGGTATCAATGGGAAGAGAGATGAGTCAGCAAATGGACAAATAAATAGATCAAGCAGTAGATTAGCAGTGAGACATAATGCAATTGGTGAGAATTAGCTGTCAGAAGCCAGGTACCTGGAAGTAGTTTCTCCAACCTGCTTGGTAATGGCAGCCAGGCAATCAGAGATGCCTGCAGAGATGCTGATCCCTTAGCTGGGTGCCTGGCTGGTGCTGCTTGGGGACTGAGACTGGAAGTGAGATGGGACACTAGCAGTGAGTATTTGCTTGCTCATACAGTACTTCTAGTAGGAGAGGGGGAAAAAAAGGCCAGCAAAAACTCTCATCAGAGGAATAGTCCTGCATTTTGAGTTTCTTAGCTTACATGTGCCCAGCTTGATTCCTAAAGTTTGCTTTAAAGATGTGCAACAAGTCAGAGCCCCCATGCTGTGGTGAAAGGGTGACAAATGGGAAACAGATGACTCCTGTTTGTACAACTTTTTATGCTTACTATACAAAGAAAGCACTGTTCATTTTTTAGCCTCATATCCTGTTATGTTCAATCAAGCAAAATGGAGAGCTATGATTCAAACTGCACTTCCTTTTTACCAGCCAATCAGTCCTCCCCATAGGCTGAGCAGAGAGGCTGAGCTCATTGCTGAACTATTTACATTAGAGAGTAGATGTACAAATAGTGTGAGTCAGGATGCCTCTTTGGTATGCGAGGAAGCAGAGAGGAGAAACAAAACTGATGTTTACCAAAAAAGGATTAAATCAATTAATATTTTGACTAATTCCACAGACAGTTACTAAATATTATATTTATATATATATATATATATATACATGTATATGTAGGTATATCTATCTCCACCTTTTGCAATGGTATATCCTTAACTTTAAGTTTTAAATAGTAAAAGGATTATTATCATTATTGAGAGGCTGTATAGTTCGATGTACCGGATCACATGTTGTATCCCTTGCTTCTTTGCCTTGGGCAAAAGATGGAGGTTTGAAAGACAGCAGAAAGCAAGTTTTTGTTGGTATATTTTTATTGGAAAAGCAGACAGACCTCATGAAGGACAGCTGAGATGTGAGGCTCTTTCAAAGACCAAGAAACTAGAGGAGAGAGAATTAAAGGAGCTAGCAAGGAAAATGGTGCTCTGGGGTGCATTAGGAAGAGTACTACCAGTAGGTCAAGGGAGGTGATCCTGCCCCTCTGCTCAGCCCTGGTGAGGCACATCTGGAGTGCTGTGTCCAGTTCTGGGCTCCTCAGGACAAGAGAGACATGGAGCTCCTGGAGTGGCTCCAGGGGAGGGTAACAAAGATGATTAAGGCACTGGGACATCTCTCTTGTGAGGAAAGGCTGCGGGAGCTGAGCCTGTTCAGCCTCCAGAAGAGGCACTGAGAGGGGACCTCATCAATGTCTGTGAGTATCTGAAGGGAGGTGCCAAGAGGATGGAGCCAGGCTCTGCTCGGTGGTGCCGAGCAATAGGCCAGGAGGCAATGGGCAGAAACTGATGCACAGGAAGTTCCACCTGAACATGAGGGAGAACTTCTTTACTATGCAGGCGACCATGCACTGGAATAGATTGTCCAGAGAGGCTGTGGAATCTCCACATATTCCAGAACCATCTGGTCACAATCCTGTACCATGTGCTCTGGGATGACCCTGCTTGAGCAGGGAGGTTGGACCAAATGGCCCAATGTGGTCCCTTCCAAACCGATCCATTCTGTGTGCAATACTGTAAGTTTCTAAGAGTTCAATTTTATGTATATATACAAACAAGTAAAAGGACTCTCCTCTGATTACATTCCTTTATGCATAAATAACTCTATACTCCTATTGGACTGAAATATACAACAGATCCAACAGTTCAATTTCCCTGACATTTTAAAGATATTCATTTTAAAGCCTTGAAAGTCTTTTCTTCATATCTTGGGAAAGGGGTGAGGCAGAGGGAAGCTTTGCATGTTCTTAGAAATTAATGTCACACTTCTTACTTATTTGCCATTTGAACAGACTGAATCTTCAAAGACCTCCCAGACTCAGCTTCTGAGCATTTGTTAATAGAAATGGCAAGTGAAGGATGCCAGTACTTGGTTTGCATACTTGCATACTCGTACAAGTGCACAAGATCCTCTAGCTTTGCACACACAAGTTGGTACATGGTCAGAGTTTGCAGGTTTTAGAAAGAAAGCTTTTGCCTTTTGTGTCTCATAAATTCATTGTGATTGTTTTGATATTCAAAAGAAATTAATTAATGGATAAATAGATGAATGTTTCATTGCTTCTACCTGTGAAAATTAATTTATTTTCCGTAGTTTAAAATTGTTTTGGATTAATGTCTCTTTTCTTACAATATTTTTGTACTTGCCTTTACTTTAACTGTATGTTATAGTCAGTAGTTCCTCAAATTTTAGTGGGGCACATTTAAAGTGAGGCAGAAGTCTTGGTACGGAAAGACAATACAAATGAGTTCATTATTTTGGAAACAGTAAAGATCAAGTCCACTTCATTTGCTAATGTTACCTTTCCCTTTTTTTTAAAGCTGGAAGGAGGCTGGTACTTTTTAATTGCTTTGGAAATATCCTGTTCTTTCATACTGTCTCCAGAACTACCATTAGCAGTCCAGAGAGGCCATTTAGTGCTGCTAAGGTGCTATGTTTACTAGACTTATAACTACATTAAAATTTAACATATGCTTCTTTTTTTTTTTAAGTTTTTCAAGGGTTCATTTTTGTTAGGGTTTTTTATTTAAAGTTCTGGAATTTTAGGATTTCTCTATTCTGTCTGCTGTCAGTACGTACTTTCTCTTCTTTCACAGAATCAAAAAAGACTGCATGAATAACCGTGAAGAGTTCTAACCATTAACAAGATTCCCTGATCCAACAAGAGCAGTATATGAACTAGATGATTTTGATGAACTTCGACAATAATTGACAAATTAAGTACAATGAGATTTAATAAAAAGTCACAATAAAATAAGCACAAGACTGAAAACTACTGTTAAATATAAAAACTATAAAATTTGAGATTGGCTGCAATTTGCAGAACTGAGCACAAGTGAAGACAGTAAAGTATTTTAGTAGAGCTATGAGAGAGTAGCATTATTATTCATAAGCATCTCAGGAGCATGACTCACACATTCTACAAGAACTACATTTTCCTGAATTTCCATAAATGATCAGATTTGTATTGTTTAAAGATGAAAAAAAAAGCTTTCCAAAGTTATGTTGGTAAATGTAGATATATTTTACAGCTTGCTAGCTATATCTACAATATTACCAAAGAATTAAAGAACCCCAATGTCCAGGAAGCAAATAAAGATGGAAAACCGGCTTCTGCAATTTATTGCAGAAATAAACGACAATAGGGCCACAGTCCATTATTCTTCATCATGACTGCAATCACATGAAAACTGTATTCACTTACTAATGCACTCCTTGGATGTAAATTCTTTGTTTTCAGCATGGTTTCATTCTAGCTTGCTTCCATTTGGCTTCAGAAAAGCAAAAGAAAACTAGATATTTAAATTTATGTGCCACACTTCTATGAGGAAAGGTTCTTATCAAAATATAGGAATTTATATACACTTGCCTCTGTAAATTTTGAAAGATTTGTCTATGCACACTCACATACTTAAAGAATGTGAACTTTCTGAATGCCTTCTCTCTTTCACTCTCTGAATCTTTGACCCTGGTGCTTGTCCTGTTGCAGTAAGGAAGAATAATCCAAGAGTAACAGAGTCTGGATATCCTGGAAGATCTCAGCTACATTCCTTCTCCATCTGCAGCTCCGTCGTGACTGGGAAGTTCAGTGGCCTTTCTGGCTTTGCCTATTCTGCCTGACTGTTCCCAGCCTGTTCCCAAGTCTAGACTCGCCACCTAGCCATGCTACATACACAGTCACCTTAGCAGGACATACTGTGCCTCACATGGTCTGGACAGAGAAGGCCATCTTGAAGCTGTCTCTGCCACCCACATACACTTTTGCCATCCAAAGAACAGTGTAAACACATGAAGCACAAGGTAAAGTCAGACTCTCATGAAGAAAAAGATAGGAAAAGATAGAAAATGATAGCTGCGTCTCTAGACGTGTTTATCTGCGTTGTAGCCTTCTTCAGCAACTGTGAGGAATGCCTCTTGCAGCTGCGTGAGGAGTTCAGGCACTCGAGCACTACTGACTCTCCCTGTGTACCTAAGCTAGATAATAGCAATGTCCTAGGTTTTCAAGCTTACCTGCATCTAAAAAGAGTGTTGCTCCTTTCAAAATTCAGGCCTCAAGGCTATTGCTCGTGCACTTATTTTCAACCACCATGGAAAAAGTCTCTGAAAACACAAGGGATATTCCCAGTCTGAACAAGACCCGGAGTTCAATGTGTTTCTAATGGAGGAGCAATCTGTTTGCACAATGGAGAATACGTTGAAGGTAGTCAAAGGACCAGCCCTAGTTTCTGGTAAAGCAAGTATCTCACCTTGCAGGGAGGTTCAATTCGGCTTCATTTGTTTGCTTCAGGCTGCTCTCTTTTGTCCCTTTTATTTTCACTTCTCCTACTCGCCCTCTAATTTTTTCCTCAAGGTCTTGACTGCCCCATGGGTTGTATTTTTTTTTTCCCACACCTAGCTTTTATTTTCATCTGCTGATTTATACAGCTGTTACACAGATTGCTGCATTTGCTTTTCTGGGATCAAGTGTAATCTCTAAAGCAATGGGAGACCCAGTAAACTATGTTCATTTTTAAAAAACCAAAAAAGCCTCTTCATTTCATATACTCACAAGAGTGAGAAATAGTGTGCCATATGTCCCTACAATAGACAAAACTAAAAGTTGGATAATATTGCCCTCTCAAAAAGGGCCCATTAGTGAAATGAAACCCAAAGCCTTGAATGCACTGAGGGGCAGTAGAAATTCTGAATGTGAATATGAAAAATATGAAGTGTTGTAAAAGCAAAGCAGTAGCAGGCCTAGCAGGCAAAATGCAAGTGGTAGGATTAATACTGAAATAGGTGCTGGAGTAACCGCAAGAAGACAAGAGCTTAAGGGACACAGATCTAAGTGGTAAATTAATATATACAAATTTGCCTACTTAAGGGAATGAGAAATCCCTTCCCAATGCTGGATGAAAATAAGCCTTTTTGACTCAGTGTTTTGTAAAGATCTTTTTTACCCTTAGAGAAATGCAAACTGAGAAATTTAAAGCTAAAACATTGCTCAGCCTAAGAGAATTGAGTTCTGGGTGAATGGATGGATGGATATAGATAATGTATTATTCAGAATATTATCAACTCGATTCTTTGCTAAGGAGGAAATAAATACTTTTTTTGTTGAGGTGGAATGCTGATGTATTTTCTGAAACTGTTTCTGACTTAGAAATAAATCAACTGAAACAATTTGGCCATGGTAAATATGCTAATAACTGTCTGTACAAACTTGATAAAATTCTTTTATGCTGCCAGTGTTTTAATTTATTAACTAATGTGGCTATGAAGACTGGAAAACGAGTATGTGAAGTAGTTAAACAAGAGGTGTAGAAAACATGCTCAAGGAAGTGGCTCTTCAGATTACTTCCCTCAGGGATATTCCAGTTGCTGCATTACCCTACTTTTTCCAGGCTATGTAAGAGTAAATAGCAGTTTTAGCAACAAAAATATTCCCTGCACTTCTTGATTTCTTTCTAAGAAGGCTTATGATTTTCAGTGATAGTTCAATATTCCTAAAAGATAAGTCTAGCACAAAAAGCAAGCTTTGTCTTTGACCAGGGCTCCTTCTGGGACAGAGCATGTCAGGGCATTTCTTCCTTGTTGCTGGAGCTGAAATTTAGCCTAGAGTGACTTTATGTGAACTGGTGCAGACAAAGGGTATACCTTGTTCTGAACTAGCCATGCCCTGGCTAGTCTGACTGCCAAGGTCAAGGTAATAAAATTCAGAAATCCTGCCCAGACCTCTCTGTGGATACTTGGGCTGTTGGCCTTTGTTGGCACTGGCTCCATGACAGTCACATCCTTGGAGAAGTACTTGAGCTAATTTCAGGTTAGATTGACTACATTTAATATTTTTCACTACAGAGTAGTCAAAATATAAATACTCACTAGGAAAATACTTGCAAGTATTAAAAAAAGTTGTCTGATACATTTTAATTCATTCCTGTTTATAGATGCCAGTTATTATCTGTAATGCTATTTTTTTACTGATACACATGGCAAGAATTATTTATATTATCTGTTGAAATATGCTAATAGTTTCAATCATGAGTGCTTTTTAGAATTCATATATTTGTGGCAATTCATGGGCAGCAGAGAAAAGACTGGCAAAATTCATTAAATAAATTACTCATTGTGGGTTATTTCACCTGCTACTTCCAAACGTGAATAAAGAAATAAACAGGTTTTCATTAATAAACTGAAACAAAAGAGGGTATCCAAATGAGCTATTTCTGCTTGCAAGCATATTTCTGTGGTAAAATATCAACTCATTTAGTAGTAATCTGCAATATAATTTCAATGTTGACAAATCTTTGAAAATCTGTATCTGTGTACATAGCACAAAAATATCTTCAATAAATATCAATAAAGCCCTAGTTGCATTTTCACTTCATGTACAGATTTATTCGATGACAAGCAACAGGGTAGAAAGTCTGGCTGGTTTACAGATGGCAAAGCTTGCTTACAGATTTAATTTCCATTTCTTTCCTTCCTTTTCTTTTCTTATTCTGTGTATTGCAAATCTTTGACTGACAGGAATTTCAGTGCTAGCCTTACTTTTTAGAATTGGAAGAATAATTAAGCAACAAAAAGTATAAATGGCATTTTAGGAGGATATTTTGCTTTTATTGTGAGACAGGATTTCACAAAGAACTAATGATGTACTTTCCCGCTCCCAAAATCATGTCTTCAATCATGGCTGTCTACTACTTCTGATGTATTTTCTCTGGTCTTCGCCTTCAAAATCTATCTGTCTTACTCCACTAAGACGTCACTAAGGTCTTTGAACATGGTGTCCTCCCTGCAATTCTTCTTTATCAATTTCCACCATCTGTCTTTTCTGTCCATGTGTCTCTCATATGCTGAGATTTTTGGAATTTACTTTAATAATTTCTTCATGTTGGAAGTCATTCACCTCTTGAATTGCTCTTGAATGTGTATGTGTGTTTCCATTAATAACTAAATACAGTAACCATAGAATGGCTTGGGTTAGAAGGGACCTTAAAGATCATCTAGTTCCAACCCTTCTGCCGTGGACTGGGGCACCTTCCAGTAGACAAGGTTCCTCAAAGACCCACCCATCAATACTGAAATTGCAAAGAACAAAATCAGACGAGAAGATCTCTAACTATAGGGGTAAAGAGTGTTAATAAAAGGGTGAGTTGTACTATTTCTGACAAGAAAATGGCCATGCTAATACAAGTCCTTAACCTCTTACAGAGTTTATTGCGCTGCCTGTCTTGTTTTCTTTCATGTATTTCGATGGGCGTGCTATCACCTGGCAAATTTGCATCTACACCAAAAAGCAGAGTTGAGAACACTCAGAAGTGGGCTGAGAGAGGACTTACAAAATGCTTTGATATACTATCAAGATAAACTGTGATGCTGCTTTGCTGGCACTTTTGGTTGCTTGCAGGTGTAAGATGTAAAGCTGATTGTTCTGAATTCATAGAAGGCTGCCTGTGTGACGCAGGCTGCAATGTCCTGGTGGTTATCACAGTATAATGATGTCTTGTTGTGCTGGTTTGGATATAAATTTGGGAGGAAACAACTTGAGAGGGGCATCTTTTTTTCTTTTTGTTGCCTGCCAGGCAAGCAGGCTTTAGTAGCACTTCTTTTACGGGTTTGGGAAAATAATTTTTTGAGTGAAAGTGAAAAAAACTATTTATTTAACAAAACAGAGTCTCCTCCTGTCACGGGAAAAAAGGATATTGAAACCCTTTCCCTTGTTTTTTAAAAGAGGACTATGGATTTTAGAGGTTTTTTTGTAGGTAAAACTTGCAGTCCTGAGCCGGGCCGGGCCGGCCAGGCAGGGTCTGACGATCTTTTTGGAGGGTTTTGCTGAGTAGGTTTGGAGATGGTAGCTGGTCTTAGATGAAAAGTAAGCTAAAAACAGTTTAAAAAGGAAAAGAAGCCGTTGAGGCAGATCACAGGGTTTTTTTTGTTGAAAGCCGAAGAGACTAGAGAGCAAAAGTCTTTTAACTAACTAAATGTTGTTAGAATTGGGAGAGAAAAGAATGCAAAACATGTTAGTTGTAAGGTTAAGTTAGCTGCTTTGAAGAGTTTTCTCGGCTTCTTTCTTTCTTCTTTGTAATTTAAAGGTACACTAGAAATCAAGCAGGCAATGGGGAATACAGTATGGTCATAGAATTACTCTAAGACACTTGTAAAAAAAGGTAAGTAAAATCTCTACTTGAAAATGCTCTTAAAAAGTAATCATATATCACCTCCATAATAGTAACTGAGAGGTAGGCATCTAAGAAATACAATTATAAAGAGGAAACTTTATATAAACATGATCAAAACCAAATAAAACAGATATAACTATAGAAAGCACATACAATGAATAATATCCCCTAAATCTGTCACGTTGGAGAATTTCTAAAATGAAAATCTTTTTAAATCTTATTTAAACTTGTCTAGTTCAAAGGACCTTCCAAGGTCATAAGAAAAGCAGCAAAATGGAATTAATGAAACTCCTATGTAAAATTCAACGTTGAAATATAAACTATAATATGAACTTTGACATTTTAACTTCTAATTAATGTATTTCTCCATTTCTGTTCCTTTATGATGATCCATTAAATAACTGTCTTTCAGCATTGTTCGTTCACTTGGAGCTGAGGACTCATATCTGCACAAACTTTATATTAAGAAAATGGAATCAATTTTCAGTACTTCTGACTCTCACTTTAAAAAGACCAGGTTCCTTGGCCGCACTTAAAACCTACCTCGAGGTCTTCAAAGAGCCTTGCCATTATCATCTTTCAAAATATAAAACAAAGAAACAAAGACATTTTGAATAGCCAAGCTAAAAGGGTGTTTCCTATATTGCCTGGACCACATCTTAGCTGTCAGGATTTGCCTTAGATTTCCTTGGTTGCAGTACTTGTTTTTCTCCTGTTCTTAAATACTTTATTGCTATGAGAGCTTAAA
Organism: Callaeas wilsoni; assembly: GCA_013398955.1. NCBI lineage: Eukaryota > Metazoa > Chordata > Aves > Passeriformes > Callaeidae > Callaeas > Callaeas wilsoni. The sequence goes on along the minus strand of VWPU01003390.1, from coordinate 202,397 downwards.
CAGCAAGGGAGTTGCAACCCCACAGCTTTATCTACATAAAATGATATAGATCAGTAAGATTTTGAGTTTTCTTCTCTTTTTGGAATGGAAATAACTATGCTTTGTTCTTTCTTCTGGACCTTCTCAGCATAACACAACTGTTTGATCACAACAGAACTGGTTATGCACTGGCTTGTCTGCATGGCCACAGCAAAAGGGGAAGGAATAAGGAGCTTTCCCCTGTGGCACATGGGTCAAGCTCTCATAGCCCGGATGACTGGGGGCACACAATACCGCACCTAATTGCTCTTCTGAGAAGTCACGGTGGTCGATGAGGGTTCAGCCAGAGGCATGATGACGCAGCTTTTGTAACGGTTTCCATGTCGCTGTGCAAGCCAAGTAAGAGTACTCACAATTCACGCCATGAAAACTCTTCCAAATACAAGTCATGCCCTTGAGGGCATGATCTAGCTCTATATAATACTTCTTTATACCTATATTATTAACATGCAACTTCCCTTATCCTGACTGGCCACTCTAACTCAGCTCCAAATGGCGCTTGTGCTCTGAGTTCCCATGGGACTAAACAACCAGGACATGCAAAATGTGATTAGAGAAGGAGCCAAAAGAAGATAAAACTAAACCCTTTTCCAAGAGCATCCGTGAAGTGACTGCAGTAGAGAGAAGTATCAGAAGATACTGAGAAAGAGGAAGCACTTGCCTAGTGCAGTGCAGTCTCATGTGGATTGCCCCAAGCTAGCCCTAGGCTAACAATACATCTACACACACAGAAATACTGTGAACCCAAAATCAGCCTTGTCAGAGTGATGCTCAGGCTTATAAGCACAGCCAGTCTGTGGGGCTAGTTTGCTAAGACCCTGTGCTGTGGCTTGACTGCTTCTGCTACTGAGACTGGCTTGTTCAGAATGGGTCTGACTTCATGTCATGGTATAAACTCCCTCTGTAATTCACAATTAGATTTGATGAGGACTCAGGTTCTCTGAACACTATCGGTTTATTTTGAGTACCACCAAGTCCTCTTCAAGCTGACAAGGCCATTAATAATCAGTGCATCTCTGTGCTAGAGGCTTCAGAGAAGTAGAGAAATTAGCAGCAAGCTGTAAACAGTTTAGCTCAAGCATCAGAAAGAGTCTTGTCAAGCACTACAGATCTCAGCACGGGGTCACTTAGAGGTCAGGCACTCTGCAGTCTGTAGTGCAAAGGCAAATCGGGTTCACACACATGAGCTACTTTGACCTCCTTTGCACTGCTCTGTACCCACCAATGCTGCCTCTCCACCCTGTGAACTGCACACACAAATCACAACCTACTATTAAAACCTCTGGCACAACTTCCAATTTGCTCCCTTTAAGAATCTGGGAAGGCAACAGAAAATCTTGAAGTGGATTAAGGAGATTGGGAATACATAACCCTGAACTCACACCATACTGTTTCATCCCACACTTAGTGAAACATTTATTGTTCTTAGTGTTTTTCTTGATATGTAAAATATAATCAGTTTTCTGTGCTGGCTTTTACTTATACAGTTGTGATAGGATAGGAAATACCAGTCTTTGAGAGCATCAGCAGGTCATGGCCTCTTTTTTATCTTATTTTTCCTTTTGATTGTCTTGTCTTTTTTTTCTTCTTGTACAAACTTGACCTGAAAAAAAAATATGAAGTCTTCCATAACACAGACACTTGACACCATCATCACTTTTAAAAATTTCTGCCTTGAGGAATCCAGATTTCTTTGTAGAGTAAGTGCAGTTTGTCTTTGACTTTTATGTACAGACTATGTATGCATTAGTTTATGACTAAATGCACAAAGGAGCCTAAATCATAGCTGACTCTTCATTCTGCATAATATATTGAGCCCCTCTTTCCCCTTATGCAATATCTTGATGATTAGCAAGTGCATTGACGTCTGGGTCTTCATGACTGCTGGTTGCAGCGTTAGCCTACGGGCTATAGCTCACTCTCAAGCCGCACTATGAAACAGGTTGTCCAAGTACCTCCTGCTGCATTATTCCACTCCTCATGGCACAGTGAAATTGGGCCAAGGATAGTCTCTGAGCTCCACTCTTCACAGCTGGAGAAGTCATACAGGAAAATGAAGGCCAGTTCCTACCCAGTCTGGGAGACACTGGCCCTTCAATAGTGTTTGCCACCCAAGGGATCCTGACACTTAGGGTGGAGCTGAACCAGCTCCAGCAAGGAAAGAGTGCAGAGATGAACGAGACAAAGGGCCTACAGTTACTTGCCTGGTGGCTTCCTTCTTTTAGAGATACTGAAAGCTTACCAATCGGTCTTATCCCTCCCAGACTATTGCCACAGAAAGGCTGAGCATGAGGAAAATCTACAGAAGTGAGCCTGTGGCTGCCGTCACAGCATGATGGTCATGGTCAATGGCAGCTAATCTTAGCCTGACAAACAGCTGCAATTCTTATAAAATTCATCTGGTTTTCTGCAGAATTGTATAGATTTTCCTTATAATAATTAAAATAATAATTATATTACAGAAACACTTTACAAGATAATCTCCTCTTCAATTTCCTCTAGTATTTTCTGGGGAATTACCATGTGTAACATTGAAAGTAGGTAATTGAATTTCATTTCTATTACCATTTTGACAGCCTGAACTCTTTCCCAGGGTGACAGATTTAATTTCTCACATATGGCTTATATTGTTTTAAAATGGCATAATAAGTGGCATGATATTGTTTCTTGCTGTGGCATCTAAGCCATTATTTAGAAGTATATCCGAAGCATTTCTTCTGAATTGATAGCCATTAAAATTTTTAAAGCAGAACCTCAGAGACAGATTGATACAGCATCACTGGAATCTGCTGTGCCGTGCTGATTCACACAAGCTCAGGATTTAACCTGTGATATTGCTGTCACTTTTTTTTCTCTCTCTCACCAAATTTTAGCATATTTTTCTTATCGATGGACTGGAACAAGGCATGTAAAAAACCCTGTGAATTCATTATATGCCCAGCCCTGCAGCCCAGTGAGCTATGCAAGGGGTGATGTGTCATTGTCAATTTGTGCTGAAGACAATGGCAGCAGAAGGTGTTCTGCCTCTCTCCAGCAGCGCTCAGCAACTTGTATGATTTAGGTTGCAGGAGCAAGCTTTGTTTGCATAGCTGCCAAGGCCATATTTACAGCTAATTTCAGAGACACCAATGCTAGAATAAGTCAGAGCATGGAAAAGGGGGATGACTCTCATTAATTCCCTTCCAACACAAATTTGAAGGCTAATAAGCATTGCATAATACTGCTGCTTTCAGTTCAAAATCAAGTAGTTTAATTCATCTCTGAAATAACAAGCCTGTATTAGAATCCTCAACTGTGGATATAAATACTTACTTTCTGTACAAGTTAATAGCTTTTCTGCATGCAACAGTAGAGGAAGTTTAAGAAGGTCATAGTTTCCTACTAGCTATATTAAGAGACGGTGACTTGGAGGTGCCATGCATCCCAGAATGGGTTGCAAACGTTCATAGGAATCCCTTGATAATGGAATTGCCTTTTGTACTTCCATGATGCTGAATTTTATTTCTCCTTTCCAGAAAGGAAGTTTCTGTCCTGTTTGTTATAGTGGATGTCAAAATACAGGTTAACACAGAGCAAAATGTCTGATAGCTAATCTTGAAAGGAAGAAGCCAATATAGCAAAAGACAGGTAAAGTCTAAAATAATTATATAGACTTTAATTATTAAGTGTACTCAGTCCTTTACACTTGCTTTGCATTCTTGGTAACCATTCCATGAAAAACTTTTTGCCTCAGTTCCTGAAAAGAATTTTGTGATTAAATAATATGTACATGAAATGAAGCAGCTATAATTTTTAACCTTTCAATTATTTCAGGCACAGCACCTGCAGCACTGGGAACTGTGTTTCTATACCCCTGTCACTTCCTCTTGCAGCCTTCAGCACACACCTCACAAAGACCCTATAGCAGTGCTCAGTGAAAACAGAAGTGAGTCCCAGCCTGCGATGTTTTGCTGCAGCTGTTGCAATCTTTTCTCAACCTGGTAAAGTGAGTGAAGAGATTATAGATGAGGAAGCAGCTATGAGATATCAAATGAGAGAATAACACTGTGGGTTACTCTATACAGTAGTTATAACATCTATTTTCTCTGGTTATCCATGTTGTTGAGAATAAGTCTCATATGAGAAACTTCCTGTTCATTCCTCAGTAGAAACTAAGAAAATTATATAATATTTCACCAGAATTAGTGCAGCAATTTGGAAAATTTTGTATAGTCGGTGTGGACAAGGTGGGAAACGTTTTGGTGAACGCTGGAAGAAATTATGGAAGCAATTACTAAAGGATGTACAGTGTAGAAATATTCTAGAATGTAATCGCAACACTATCCCTCTGGCATTTTAAAGACTCCTAAAGGTATTGACACACTTGCTGTGTCAATCTACTGGAAGAGAATGAAAATGTGTGTATATTACTAGTTAGCTTCCTTTGGGGGTTCAAATAAATCTCCAGCAGCATCTGTAGGTTAATCAATGCTATTTCCCCAAAACTAAACTAGTTCTTGCCAGCAGTTGGTCTACCTTGACTGCAGCAAATTGGACAGGGGGATAATAAGGTTTTTGAACTCACAGTAGCATATTTATTTTGACCTTAGGTTGTGCAAATGTCAAGCAAAACCAGCCATTTCTGAACCAAAAGAACTGCAACAGAACTTCTTGGCCACCTTGGCTTGCCTCAGACAGAAAGGTTGCCTAGCTGGCCTCAGTCTACCACTGCTGAGGTCAGGAGGATTTGTAGAGGGCTTTTCTTGCAACTGGGGAAGCATGTCATATTTATAATTGGTGCCTAGTACTGCTATGGAGGAGTTGGCTAAAAATATTTTGAAAGAGAAAAAAAAGGGAAGAAATGCGTGAATGATAAAATAGAAATGCAGTATCTTTGTCCTTTTATATTTTCTGGTTTGTAAGACTGTATCTAGCCTAAACTGTAATGAAGTTCCCCTCTGAACCATTATTAAGAAGTCCAGCATATAAAAAAGTAGGCTATTCATAAGCCAAATTTCATAAAGCAAACATAAAGTTTGCTTTACAATTTACATAGAAGAATCTGTAGTCAGGGACCCAAGTACTTACCAAAAATTCATGGCTTCCCTTCTTCAGAGCATTCAAACTCCAGTAACACATCCACAGGAAAGGAGAAGGAAAAATTCAAACACTCGGTGAATCAATAGGAAGTAGGCTAGAAGTGGCTGTGAAGTAACTAGCAGTTAAGTGGATTAATCTGGCACAAATTTGGCAAGGTTTTTTCTGCTTAGCTTTACTAGCTTAAATTTGAACTGAACATGGAGCCTCCTGTGGCCCGTTTAACCTCCTGCAATCCTATTTATCTGAGAGGCTAAAATGTTCACTTTCTTCTAAAGGAAAATCAGTAGCCCAGAAGACATGCTTACATGATTCATTAATTGTGGCAGAAACTATAGATGTTTGATATTTAACTGAATATCTATGATGATGATGATGATGATTATTATTATTATTAAATGCAGTCAAAGTAAACTTCAAAAAAAAGTAATTTGAACTGAGAAATCAAAACATAGGAAATCTCAGAATAAAACATGATTTTTAAAAAAATTTTTTGTGTGTGCATGTGTTTAGTGATTTTATTTTATTCCTGAAGGAAGAATGTGTTAAAATCAAAGCAAAATCACGTGGGATTGCAACATCCATGAATCCATGTTTGAATGTAAACATTTTCCCCATATTAGAAACCACAGTAGTTATAAGGGTAAATAATGCACAGTTACCACCTGAATAAAGTCTGAATAAAGTTAAGGAGTTGTCATCTCCATGAAGAGCAAGTCTGTCTGACCAGTGTGACTGAGGAAGTTCACGTACACCTTCCAGCACTGAAGCCTGCCACAGACTACACTTAGAATCCTTGCTGCTAAGTGCCTGTCCACCTCCTCTGATTAACTGGTTGGAGCATGGATTGCTCCTTCCTTCATCCCTTGCAGATGTCACTACGTTTTAAGGAGAAAACCTTTATATTCTTCTGAGCAACAAGTGCCTTTTGCCGAACAGAAGATCCTTTCTTCCTTCCAAGCTCAAAGGACAATAGAGCTACAAAGCACAATCTGGTTTTCTTTGTGGAAGCAATGCAAGATACAGAGGAAAGAATTTATAATAATTTTACACTCAGACCTTCTTAATTTCTTTTTTTTTCACTTAAATTTGACGTGAATTTCCTAGGAAATTGTGTGCTTATGTTAATGTAACATTAAGGTTGATAAATCAAGCTCTCGAATGTCATGAAATGCAGAAGTCAGGCTGTAGGCTCAATCTTTACTCTGGCTCTTTGCCTCTTTCTTAAAATATAGTCAGTCTTCATGCTGTTATAAATTATTACTCAGACTACATGGAAGTCAGTATAACACAAACTGGAATTCTCTACAAACGTTTATAAATAGTAAATGCATGACAGAAAATGCTGTTCAGCTGGGCTATATAAGGAAAGGAGCAATTTACTCACAAGTGCTTCAGTAAGTTCTACCTTGTGTTACAGTTTGGCACGATCATCTCTCTGTCTTTATCGTCTCTCTGTTATTATTCATGCAAGGAGATTTTGGATATCATTGGTATTGTGGAGTTCCTGCCCCTCACAGTGATACTGATATTCATGTGCAAATTAAAGTATTCATATGTGAATACAAGTATTCATTTTTTTCCTGCCAAGACTGCTGGCTACTGAAGATAAGCCTTTCTGGCCTAAAAGGAAAGAATGAGAACACCTTGGAAGTAAAAAAGTCTTTAAAGCCTTCTGCTTCCTGGACAGCCCTTACTGAACAGCTGTTAGCAGTAGCAGGACAGGACTCTGCCTAAGGTTGGATTTGTCCAGGATCTCACTTACAGCCACAGTAAACACCGATTGTGCTGGCAGCTATCCTCAAACGTGGGCAAGGAAAGCAAGACTGATTAGTATTTGCCTTATGGCCCATTCTTTAGTCACCAATCACCCCACATGCATCTGTCTTATTCCTTGTCTGAATTAAGCCCTTTCAGATCAGCAGAGGAGGTATATGTTAAGGAAACTTCCTTGTCCGACCATCCAGGAGCCAATCTGACAGTCACACTTACACCACCTGAGCTGGGACCCGAAGCCCCTTTGCAGCTCCACCACCCGGTGGGTTGTTGGCTTCTGCTGTACCTCTCAGTGTCCGGTCACCCCAAGCCTTTTGTTGTGCAAAAGGTTGGCAGTTCCCGGCTTCTTGCCTGGGGCTTCTGTCACCCAGAGATCAACCTGATCACCTGGTTGATCAGGTGGCACTGAGCCACCTGCACTGAATGTATTCCTCAACACATATTATAAATGGGGTGTTTCACACGCATATGTACAGCAGTTTCATAAAAGAGTGGCGTATAGGGCTTCATCTTCTGTCAGAATTCCAGCCCAGCATCTGTGCTGTTTGAACCACACTGCACCCCAAACTGGGAAAAGTACCACGATAGCTGTTCAGCTATGTGCAAAATACCTCTTCCATGTGTGTAACAAAAACCATGTTGTGCCTTGGTGGGAAACTGGCCTTAGGTCTGAAACAGTCAGAAAGAAGAAAGAGAGGAGAGGCTTAGATGCTTGTAGCCATCAGTTCTGTTTTGAAAATGAAGCTCTTAAGAGACAAAGAGTATTTGAGAAGGCCATTCTTTTATTTCCCAGCATGTGATGGAATATAGTCTAAATTATATCCTTGATATACTACATCTAAATGTGAATGCTCTATGCTAGAAAGAAGTCAACTGGTCAAGATTATTACCCTGGATAACATCTTCAGGGATTTATCAGGCTCCCAACAGCAATTTTCATCACACAGGTAAGCACAGTATTATTATGTCTGTGATTGGGAACTCTTGAAATTTTGATAGCTTTCATTCAGATACTTACCTCTGGACACAAAGAGAAATTTTACAATTGTACCACTGCACAGTTGTTCCAGTTTTAAATAAATTTTTTCAACTTTAATCAAAGACATAATGCATACTGCTTTATAACAAGTACTGCTTCATACAGATTTTTGAGTGGTCTCAGATTTCTCTTTGTGGAATTTTTTTTTACATACTGTGCATAAGGATGTGTACTCGCCTTGAGGATATATTCAAGGTAAAAGCTTGCTCTAAGTGACATTTTTGCATCTATATTGGTAACTAGGAGAGGGAAAGGCATCTCTAGGTGCTGTGAGGAGGACACGGAGCCTGTTCCAGAATGGCTGCAAGGTATCCCCCTGGACCAGCCAGGGTGAGACCCAGTGAAAAGCTGGTAGACTCTACTCTGACACCATCATATGCTGGTGAAAGGAATGAAAGCCTATGCATTGTGAGATGAAAGGATGCTTTACCACTGAATCGAAGTGCCACAAATTACTTCCTGCTCCTACTGTGAGCAGTGAGGACAAGCTCTCCTCCAAGGCTCAGCATTCTGGGTACTTTTCAATGTAGCCTTCATTTTAGGCATTATCCATGGCACAATGTAGCCTAATGTGAACAACTCCCTGGCAAACCAATTTTTTTTTTATATAAGCCTGTTGGCATATCATAGTCTTATGTTTAAGTTCCCTTCCATCAAATGCTATTCTTTGCATCTTAAATTATTTCAGATACTTTCCTTTCACTTTAACTAGAATTAACATTGACATTGTGATATATTGCAATTGACATCTGTTGGAGCAACTTTTTCCCCCAAGAACTATATTTCCTACCAGCCATAACCTCAGAATTTTGGGGAATTATTATATAATGTTGTTTCCAACCAAAATAAATGTGTTCAGTTTTCCTATATGCAGTGGCATTAAATAACAGTTACGCAGCTCGGTCTTCTTCCTGCTAAATTTGGTGGCAAAACTCCCACTGACTTCATGGGACCAGGATTTAGATCATGGGTGATTAATGTTCATAGAAATTATGGGTTAACCTCTAAAAATAGGAAAAGTTTGGCCACATAAGTCTCCTAAGACCTAGAAATTTTAAGCATACCTGTCGCTGCTACTTATACTTCACTCTGTATACTTTGTCTCCATTTCACATGCTTTCATTAATTGCACAGAACTATTTGTGAAAACAGTCAAAAAAATTTGAATAATCAGTGCTTATTTTTAGGGGCAATTTAATCAACAGGAAAAAGAAATTTACCTACCTTCCTTTCTCCAGACAAGGAAGCAAATCTTTTGAATGTTAGCTACCAAAGTAAAATCCAGAGAGGGGCTTTTGCATGTTTAACCTCACATGTACTCAAATTTATAACTCCCTTATTGTCCCCCTAATCCAGAGGTGTCTAAATTCCCTAGACTCTTAGGCAACATCCTATATTCTTGTTTCTAGCTGTTTGATATTCAGTGAGCCTTTTTTTCACGAGATTATTGCTGGTTCCGGCCATGTCCTAAACTTTCCCTGGTCAGGTCTGCCATTCCTCACTCTAAGGAATGAGCAATGTGAGAAGTTGCTTTACACAGAGGAGCCCTTAAGTCTTGACCCATGCTGAATGGGTGAGGAAATTCTCAGTGCAATTACTCTAAACCCTTCTAAAGAAAGAGACTTCCCTCAGGAGAGTGCCTCCAGGCTAATCCTTCCAGGTGTCCAGAGAAATTTGTGGAGGACAGTGTTACCAGGCATAGGCAGAACATTTCAGGGGATTCTAACCTTTAAGACTGCATAAACTACCTCATTTCTGCAGAAACCCCAAGAGAAAACATACCTCCAGAGCGAGCATGAGGGCCTCCCTATTTTTTCAGGCTTCAAGGAAAGGAATGGTCATTTGTTGCAGGCCCAAATGAACAGTAAATATCAATATTTCTTGCCTAACTCAGCTGCCCTATTTAGTGTATTGATCTGCCCTTGTCTTGCCGTTCCTATTGCTGAGGAACAAGGAAGGAAAAATAAAAAGGTTCATAGCATTTATTTATGCCAGCTCACCCCAACACCACTCTCAAACAAGAATTCTTATTTCTTCCCTTTTCTTTTCAGGGGTGCAAAATGCAAGCTGCATTCTAGCTTACCACACACTCTGCTCAATGTTTAGGAAAAAAATAAGTGAAGGTAGAAACCCGGAAATGTTGCTGGAAAGGGCACATGGGGTGGAAGTTGCCTGCAGTCCCACAGGTCCCAGTACCTCTACCTGCAGTACTGGGTGAGGAAGAACACACAGCTTCTCTCCTTCATCACAGCTGTAGCCTGCCCTGGTTGTGAGCAGTTACAAAAGAAGTGCAAACTCTTATCTCACCATGCAGATCATTTAGAGGAATAATGTCAGGAAAAGCATAAAAACCAACCAACCAAAAAACCAAAAAACCGACCAACCAACCAACCAGCCAGCCAACCAACCAACCAACCAACCAACCAACCAACCAACCAACCAACCAACCAACCTCCAAAACCAACCAAACAAAAAAACCCCAACAGATAATTTTTTCTCTTAGATTATTAGTTAATAATATTACTTTACTCTCTCAGAATCTGAATTATTCGTTATAACTGAGCAAACTGTAATACATATTTTTAAATGTCAAAAATCCCTTTCTCTATCCAAACGAATAGAACAATACTAATAAATTTCCTGTAGTAGTAGAAGAAATATCTGAAGCAATAAAATGCTATGAAAGGATGCTTTCCTTACCAAAATTCATAAAAACATGAAGTCTCAGTAGATTCTGGTTCTTCTTTCCAACAGATATTTAGAGAAAATGGGGAAAAGGGTTATTTTGCTACATTCAGGTATGGCTTTTTCTCAAAATTCTAGGAATCTTACACAGTAAACCAGATAAGAATTCTTGTCCTTAAAAAAATGCAGTGGCTTTGCTACTAAATAATGTTATCCATCTGGTCCAAAAGAATTCACCACAGAAATTATGTTCAGTCATGAAAAGAGAAATTGGAGACAAAAATTAACAACATTTTTGTAGTGGTTTTGTTCCAAAATTTTTAACAGTCAACACAAGGGACAGAGCATAAAATAGAGATGAAACAATAACAAAACCCTATGCATTATAATTAAAATAATAGAATCATAGAGTGGCCTGGGTTGGAAGAGAGATGTGAGGCTGACAGGTGGGTAGCTCACAGAGTCTTCCCTTCTCCCCTTTTTAAAGATGTGTACCATATTTCCTCTTTTCCAGTAACCTGAAACTTCATCTAAATGCCATTTTTCAAATATCATGGCAAGAGGCTTGGCAGCTACATCAGCCAATTCCCTCAGGGCTCTGGGATGCCTCTCCTCAGATTCCATAAATTTATGTACATTCAGGGTCCTCAGGTGGTCATGAACTTGATCTTCCCTTTCAGTGGGAGGGACTTTTCTCTCCCAGTCCCCATCCTGCTGTCCATCCGTTCGAGAGGTGTGGGAAGAAAGGTTGCCATTGAAGACTGAAGGAAAAAGTTGTTGAGTACTCCAGCCTTCTCATTGTTCCTTTGTTCCCCGTTTTCCAGCATTGTTTATCAGGGGAAGGGTGTCCACCTTCTTTGACCTTCCCTTTCTGGTTAACCTAGCTGTAGGAGGTTATTCTTCCTGTTATTCTTTGTGTCCCTTGCCAGCTTCAGTTCCAACTTAGCCTTGGCCCTCCTCAGCCCATGCCTGCACTACTGTCCTTCATCTTTATACTCTTCCTAGGTCAACTGTCCTAGCTTCAACTGCCTCTGCATTTGTTTCTTTACCATTAGTTTGACCAGCAGGTCCCTACCTGTATCGTAACAATTCAAAACTCAGACACAAAAAAAGTGAAGTCCTTCTACAGGGAAAAAAAAAGCAGAATGAGACAGAACAACCCAAAATATTTAAAGGAAATATTTCTTTTTAAATTTAATTTTATAGTAGAAAAACCCCCCCAACCTATCTCCCTTTTATTTAGTGTTCCATAATCTCCTAATATTAGTAGAATATATCCAGACATTTAGAACAGAAATTGGTTGTACTACCATAGGATCATTCAGGTTTTGCAAAAGACCAGTTAGTCATGATACCAATGTGACTATAACTGCTTTTAGACATTACTTAGGATTTACCTTTGTGATCTCAATTTTAAACGGCAAGAGAAAAAACTGGTGGCTTTTCCAAATGCCAGCCACTGCTACAGGTTTAGAGACGTGTCATAAAGTACAAATATGATGACTAATGGGGAGACAGGGGCAGAATTAACTGTGATGATGCAGCCGATGCTTTAAAATATATTGTTCTCTTTCCATTCAGGGTGCAGAAATTCAGTTAGAAAGAAGAGGCAAAGAAGCAGCATTTCCCACTTTTCTCCATTGTTGAAGCATCTCGAAAGTCAGCGGAGCTAAGCAGTTTAAATAGTTGAATATTTATCATTGCTTTTTCTTTTTTTTTTTTTAACCATGAAAACAATACTTCTAGGTTAGCTAAGTGTAGAAAGATTCTTTACTCTTCCTGAGTCAGAATATAATGTGAAACAGAGCTCCAAAAGAACTTTTCATTTGATCTCAACATGCGGTACTCATTCAATCAACATTTTAACAGTATTTATTTGACTTCAGTTAGTTTCTATGGGCAACAACCAGTTATTCACTAATTTACCTTATCTTCTACATTCACCTTAAAAAATGAAAAAAATTAGAATTCAACATCTTTATGTTTGCAGTGAGATGTGGTAATTGATATCTCACGCCATGGGAGTTCAGTCTTTACTGAGAGTTATTTTATAAAAACAAATAATTATTCTATAAAATTTGTGTAATTGGTATACCCATTAAACTATTTTAAAAAATGAGGAATGCAGCATTGATTCTAGCTTTTTTACTCTCAGGAAACATTTACAAAATTTATTTAGAAATTGCAGTAAGATATTTCCCTGGAGGACCACAGATTTTGAGAGCTGTAAACAGTTGGTTTGGAAGCTGGTCTACGCAGGATCTTACACAGAACAATTTCACCATTTTTGTACTTAAAATTTTTCCTAGCCTTTCCCTCCAGTCTGCATTCATTCAGACGAAACAACCAGAATGAAGTTTGACCAGGCAGGGAAGTCCCAAAGCCAGCATCAATCAGCTAAGCTCCATTGAAGTCAATGAGCTGAGGTATCCTGGCTGAGGCACAGGCCCCTAATCTCTGAAAAAGAATTTATCTACACATTTGGTACAATAAAATCCAACAAAGCTGTGAAATTTCCATTTCCAAGTTGGATAGGTCTGTGGAGGTTGGTGATGGATGGAAGCAGCCCTGATCTCAGTGCCAGCAGGGGAAGGAAGGAAGGAAGGATCCCCTCTGGTGCTGTGGCTGGGCATTATCACATGAAAGGCAGCGTGTGATGCCCTGGGAAATATTAATCTGGAGTGCAGTGCCACTTTTTTCCTCTGCTAGAGCAAGGCCTCTGTGTGTATAAACAAACAAGCTGACATAGGGGCAGGTGTCCTAAGCCTTCCACCAAATATAAACTTTCACGTATTTATTTATTTATGCAGCGTCTGCAGTGCTTTTAAAGGTCAGTATGGATTAACTTAACTTGATAGTGCCTGGAAAGTTCTGTTAACCACAAGTGCTTAACCTGAATGTCATAGAGCTATTGAAAAACTTTAACTTGCATAAAGGTACCTCTCAAGTCACTTTCCTGTATCCTCTGTTTATAGGTATGTCTTGGGAGTTCTTGTATTCCACATTCCTAACGTAAGTTTTAAAAGTGTAAAACAACATCTGATGAAAGTGCTTTTGTAATCTTGAGTCTAAAAAGGACATCATCAATTACAGGCCTTCTTGTGTCTGTTAATATTGGGGTTTCTTCAGGTTTGGGGCATTCTTTTATTTGCTTTTGGGTGGTTTGGTTTGGTTTTGGTGTTTTTTTGGGTTTGTTGGGGTTTTTTTACCTGTTGCTAGTTTTGCTCACAGAAGTGACAAAGGAATAAAAAACTTGACAAAAAAAGCCATATTAATTCTCCATTAGTCTGTGTCCTCATTTACACCAGGATTAATTTGAAAGCATATGTGTATTTCACATTGTGCCAGCATAAATGACTACACAGGTGCAGGGCAGTATGAAGGCTGCCCTAAAACCAGGAATGTTCAGATCATCCATGAGCACTCTTACCCAGGAAGCCAGTTTATGCAGTGAGGTTAAAGGAGATGACTGGAAGGGAAGTCTCACCTTGAGTTAATGATCCAACATACAGTGGATTTAAAAAGTGAAGATTGAAGAGCAATAGATGACCGTAAATGAGTCCCACTGTGCATACAACAGAGCAGATAGAAATGTATAGGAATGGGCTTACTATTTCAAATCTCAGGATCGTATGTGTGGTAATAACCTCAGATAATCTCCCTCATCTAGGACAGACTGCTAAAGCAGTTTTTAAAATTTATTTTCCAGTAAAGCCACTCTTGTATAGTTTGTCACATCAGGACAGTCTCACTGAATTGGTTAGAATGTGGCATAAACAGGTGGATCACTGGAGGTGCAAGGACTGAAAGCATCCTGGAAAGGAAACAGAAGTAACAATTAGTGGTATAATCCACTAAGTGTTGTAAAATCCAAAGAGAGAGGCCCACTGGTAGTGAAAAAATGAAGGTGGCTGCATTTGCTTGTGCCTGAGAGATGCAGTGGAGGTGGTGAGCTGAGAAAAGTTTTTGTTGGGTGGAGGTGGTCAGTGATTGCTGAGTCAGGGCCTTCCATGGGGGTAGCACTGGGTTCATGGGTGTTTAGTGTGTATCTCCTCACCAACATTCTTCTCTTCATCAGACAGGAACATCAGAGAGATCACAGTGGCTGACAGACAACTGCAGTCCGGCTGCTGAGGATTGCTTGCTCTAGGCAAACCAGGACCTGCCTGGGACCACACAGGCAGGTGGCATCATGATCCTTTGCCAGTTTGACCTGTTTTGCTCAGATAATTTACCACTCTACTGCTCAGTCCAAGTACAGACTAGTGAAAAAGTCCTTCCTCTTTATGTTCCAGCTGAGAGGGTCTCTATTTTCTCAACTCTTTTATAGTGAAGATTTCATCCTTTTGCTAAAACCTCTATTCTCAGTGACCATCTAAAAATTCTCTGAAGAAAATCTCATTCTCTTTCTTGAATGCTTTCCCTTTGACCTGCTTTGCTGTTCTCTGCTTTTCTGACTACTGCCTTCTTTTTTTTTCTTTAGACTGCATACCAGATCACTATTTCAGCTCATTTTCCTTTACTTTGATATCTTTTGCTCATTCCCATAGTAAATGTCATTTGCAAGAACTGTGATTTTGGAGTCCAGAGTCTCCTATCGTTTTTCTTCAATGTTCAGTGTTGCAATACTTTTTCTTTCTTTTTTTCAACTCTTTGCTTTTTGCTTTTCAAGTAATTACACTGTTCCTTTTCTCTTATGCTTTCATTGCCCTAAAAATCCCTGATCATGTCTCTCCTTTGCTCTACATCACTTTATTTTTGCATTTGTGCTGAACTAAAACAGGGGATAAGTTCAAAGTTGCCCTCCCCCATTTCAAATCCTTCTTGACATGCTGTACTTTTGACCTCTTTTCACCCAGTTGTGCAGTCCTACCTTATGCTTCTTACTGAATATAATTCCTGTTTTTACGAACTTTGCTTTACCCTTTTTAACCTCCATTTTCTCATTTATGTAAAAAATAGTGCCTTCATATACGAGTTACCAAAGTTACAAGTTCTAATACCAGCTCTGAATATCTTTATTCTTGTATCACCTCTTAAAATATTTTAATCGAGTAGTTATGATGTGAAAAACCTTTTCTATTTAAGTATAAATAGAATTCAAGTAACAGCAACTTGTAAATTAACTGCTAACACATGCATTATGCAGAATAAGCTTAATATAAGAAAAAATGGTATGTTGAGATATCCTTTCATTTTAGTATGAAAAGGGTGCTTCAGTCATTCAGGTTCCCTGGATTAGGAATTGACAGTTGACACTGAGGAAAAGCAGGTTTATTATGCTTTGGACTTTTTTAAGCAAAGCTCTAAAGAATCCCCTGGGATTGTTGGATTTGAGGCTGAATGAAAAGCTAAAATTTATTTTACTGGTCCCTAAGCCCTCGCAGAAGACACTGACTTCATATTTGTCACCGTTTTGCTCAATTTGATATGTATTTTCAGAGACACCTTTGCCTTGACCATGGCAGAAAGGGTCATCATTTCCCAGGCCCAGCCAGTGACACTGTGACCTGAAACTGAGATCCCAAGTCTGGAAGTGATTCCTCTTAATGCAAAGGCTCTTCTCACTTCAGCCCAAGCAGCAGTTAAATACTTTAAGCATAGCAAACAACTTCAAAGAGGCAGCCTCACTATGGCGTATCCTGCAGCCTAGTTTTTAGGAAAATCCAGGTAAATACATCATTCCAGATGCCTATAATAAATCAGATGGGATCTTCTCAACGTCAGCCTAAGCAGCCACTCCCTGGGGTTTTTGCTAAAGCAGAAATGCCTGAACTTCACCTGGCCCCATTCATCCTGGCCTGTTTGTCTTCCCTCATATCGGCTGAAATCGCACGGGCAAGCCAGGACCAGAGCGGCACGGCACGGCACTGGGCTTTGTAGCACCAGTAAGGGTGGGCTTGCACACCAGCCCTCGGGGCTAGGGCTTCTAGGTATCTGTGGAGTTGCACAGGGGCAGAAAAAGAGACTAATGGTGCTTAAGGGTTGTTCTTAGGAATCTAAGTTGGCATGTAGATACAGGCATCCTGTATGTGGAATATTTCACAAAAATGGCCTGTTTTCCAGGATGCTAAAGGCTACTTGACAAAGCATGACTTAAGTATCTTCAACTTGGCCTGATGTCGACAACAAGACTCTCAAAGTAAAACATTTCTGGCATGGTTATCAGCACTTTTAAGTAGGGTTTTGAACAATTAACATTTTGTTGTGTTCCCAGAAGACAAGCCCATTGCTTTCTCTTTAATGAGTGCCAATTCTGATACTATGACTGTTTTTTTCTGGGCAGTTGTGAACACCCACCTAAAATCTGAGGATGTTGTTTTCAGAAAGCAATGTTTCTGAGGGAAATGAGATTTGTTTTTTCCCTCTGGTCTAACTTGCTCAAAGGAAAATAAGTGTTGAAAGTGTTTTAGTGCCATAAGTAAAGCTCTGGAAAATTAACACTTGTACTGAACTTTTCCACCCCATAAAAGTCTAGATTCTCAACCACGAAGAATAAAACTTGTTTTCAGGATAACAATGCATGCTGAAGATTTTTGTTGCTGGAAATTCTCTGAGGTAACTTCCCCTGAGAATAAGGCACATACTGGAAAAGAGGACAGGCAGAATAATTTTTCTGTATTAACGAAGTAATTGAGTGTTTTCTCAGTGTTTTGAAAAGTCAAGTAGTTATATGGTTGGATTTGGCTAGTCATTGACTTTGGGATTAACTGATTTCTCATATACAGTATTTCTCAGGTTCTTATGACTTACGTATAGTCTGTATTGATTTCCTGTATATTTAATCAAAATTTCTCGTATCACATATTTTTGCTGTCTGATACTTTCAGCAAGAAGTAGACTCATTGCAAACCTATGTCTCCTTAGAATATAGCCTTCCCTTCCACTGGTACTAGTAATGTTATAAAATAACAGTGATTAGTCTCTGTCACTGTAAAGCACTTAACCCATTTTTGCCAATCCGGCCTTGGTTTCCATGGAAACAGAAGATAGTAACACAGAAGACAGATTTTTATTTTTTTGGTGGGTTGCTTTTTGTTGGATGTCAGCTGTCTTCAAACTTCATTCACAAAGCTCTCCTTCCTCCACATTTTTTTTCTCTTAAACCTATAGATTTTAAGATTCAGGAAGATTCAATCATCTGGTTTTCATTTTGCTGGAACTGGCTTTAAAGAAAATTTGGGCCCAGGAAAATTTAACAGGATGATAAACTTGGACATTGGAGTCCTCAGCTAATTCACAAAGTTGTCTGAAGTCACTATCTCAGAGAGAAAATGAAGCCTTACTGGAGCCTGTTGCTGCTGTAATTTATCAGGCGAGATAAAAGCTATTACCTAGATTACCACTTTTACCATATTAAGATACAAATGTAGAGATGATTAGAAGGATACACAGTCAAGTTAGATTCGGGTTGCTATGTCCTTAGAAGGAGGGTTTTGGCCTTTCTGAGAAAATGGAGAAACTTCTTTAAGGCCATTTGAAATATATGAATATCTCACCCTACTGCATTAAGGACTCTTGAAAGGATATCTTGTCAATTAGATTGTCTTGACTTTAGGTGAGGTTGAGAAGGTATGTGTTAAAATTTTAGAAATTCAATATATAAGATCAAATCAGCTGTCTGTCTGTGTAGACAAACCCTTCTAAATGTCACAAAGGTGAACTAGATGCAAAGCATTATTTAGCACACAGTGATGCTAAAGACAAGTACTGTATTCCAAGAATAAAGAAACTGAGCTTCTTTTCCATGCAAAGCTTGTTCATGAATAAAAATGTAATTTTTTCATCAATTTTTTTCTTACCAGTAATTTTGTGACAAAAGCTATGGGTGACAAATGAGATACCCAAAATAACCAATTTACAACACTTTCTGTTCAAAGGATGACTGATCATATAAATAACTTACAGTATAGGCTGCCATGCTACACAAACAATGAGACAGGTCTCTCTAAAACAGAGGAGACTGATTGCTTCTTGTGGTTTTACTCTTTTCTAATTTGGAAATATATAAGACATAGAACAGAACCGGAAGAGAGATGAATAAGGAAGATGAAAAAATCCACTTACACTCTTTCCATCTCCATATTTTTAAAAAGCATTGTGGCCTGTGGAAGCCAAGAAGACTTGTAGGTTTTTTCATTACCTCTCTTATTATCGATGTTGTGTACTATATGAGAATGCTCACTGTGAACCGTGTTTCTCTGTGACAGGTATAGCTGTTCCTGCCTTGAAAAGCTGATGACTTTGATTTCAGTGAACAACACCTCGGAGCTCAGGTGCTGTGTTTTGTCTGTTATTGTTGTAAATTTGTTTATTTCCATCCCTGACAGGAGAAAATAAAGCAACATAGTCAATATATATATGCATTTTTTTACATCCCGAAACAAAAACTTATTTTCATATCTGTGCACGTTCCTCCATAAACAGAACATTGTGACTCTTTATCCTTGTTTCACCACTCCTAGAGAAAAGAAGCATATTAAAAGTCTGCTCAGGCTCTCAGTGCTCACTGGAGGCATCTGCTCTAGGCACAGCAGCACAGGCAGCCCAGCACTGCAGCAATGACACAAAGCAGCATAGCCTCTCTACAAGTGGCAGTTTCAAAACACCTCAGATTTTTTCTTTTTTATCCTAGGGGAAGCTTACAGAATGCACAGCCCTAGACTTGCCTTCCCATTCCTTCCACCACTGTGCCTTCTGCACTACTCAGAGCCTCTCCAACCACCCATTGATCTCTGCCTTTAGTGAGGGTCATGGTTCTGCCCAGGTGCCAGCAGTGGAGCAAGAGTCTCACCACCCCACAAGCAGCTGCTGGCTCAGAGCAGCCAGACCTCTTTGGCACCTCCAGAGATGCCTCAAGCCCCAGGGGTGACCAAGAGCATAACTCTGAGCACTGTGACACTGGCCATTTGTCAGGTGTCTGAGAAGCTCACTGGCCTCCACAGCAGATGCCACCAAGGTTTAAGCAGCTGTTGGCATGTATTTACATGATTAGCAACATCACTTTGTTAGCACAGTCATTCTTATTGCTGATGGGATGCTGCTTCTCATACCCCTGTCCCTAACTGCTTTAGTCACCCTTCAACTGTGCATTAGAAGTGAAACAATTGTAGTTTCTGACTAACAAAATAAAATTTGTCTCTCAAATTTATTTATACTGAGAACAACTATCCGACAAATGTTCAAAGATTTTTATTTTGTTTTACCATTATATCCCCATGGACTTTTTACTGGGATCACCAATTAACTTCACAGAGACAAATGAGAAACAAAGATACGATTTTTTGCTGCTGACACCATGGGACCCATTTTAGTTAACAAGGTAACAGGGAAACCTTCCAGGTCTTTTTCCCAATTCTCTCAGCTGTCTAGACCCACAAACTTGATTTTCCCAGAGTAAAGACTTCATCAAATATATTTATTTTCTTCCACAACAACTAAGAATAACAGTTGGCTCATCTAAAATGAGCTCAGAGTTTGACATTGGTGATATCATAAAGGGAACCATCTCTGATGCATTTTTTCATTTCATAGTTCTTGATTTACAAGAAGTAAGATGCCTTTAGAAAGTAATACCATGGTATCTTTACAATAATTGTTGTGCAGCAGTATCACAGAGTGCAATTTTTGGAACAGATCCTTATGGTCTCTTCCCTCAAGTAACAAAAAAGCAATTGACAGAAATAAAAGTCTAAAGACTATTTGAGAGATTAATTCATCTGTTTTTGCATCAAGGCAAAGTGGGATTGTATGAAACAACATGGTGACAGGTAGTAAATATGGCACAATGATGTCCATAACAAAAATTGCTAAAGGGAAGTGAATATCACATTACAATGCATTTTCAAGAGTTTCAGTGAAAATTTTTACCTTAATATTATCACAAAGTTGTATTGTTTGGTGTAGGTTGTGTTTTTATTTAGCTAAATCTGTATCCCAGAGAAAATATAGCTGCAGGACTCAGTAACAGATAATATGCAGAATGCCAATTTAAAACAAAGACAGCAGTACTGACTGAAAATGTATTATTTTAAGTAATTCATAATTTTATTTGTCTATTGTGAGATACAAGCATTCTTCTTTATGTATTTTTCTGCTGCTACTTAGATTGGAAAGAGAAATTAATAAAGCAACCTAAAATCTAAATTAATGCTAAGATTTAGGTTTTAATGCCACCATAATTTTTAGATTACAATAAATCTAAAAATTTCCAATATAGCTGTAAAATAAACTTGTGTCTGATTGTTTCTTTCTTTGAAACCATAATATGTTACCAGACAAGTACTCAGTACTTGGATTCCTTTTCTTCATTATTCTTGTTTAAAGTACTTACAACATGGATAGTTATAAATCTCTGATGGTTCAAAACTTATCCTACAGGGGTTTTAATAGAGGAATTTCAGTACTGTGTGTTATGAGAACAGCCTGCTGAAAACTCATGCCAAGTTATAAACAATCCTTCCCAAAGGATATCAACTTTCCATCACAATTCCCTCGTGCTTTTCAGAGCTCAGTACGTGCTTTAAATTTTGGCTCCATGAATGACTTCGTTTTCGGTTCTGGCTTGTGGGTTCCATTTTTCGTACTCTCCTAACCTTCTTGGGTAAACTGTGTGAAAGATAATTTAGGCTGGCAGCCCTCTAATACTCCACCCAATACATTTCTGCAGCACCTGAGCTCTGTCCTTGCTCAATAATCTACCTGAAAATTTTAACAATTAGGCTTGCCTCCACGATTTGAATTTAGAAAGGAGTGGATGGATTTCCAGAAAGTAGGACATCTACCTGCACAGAGAGGACTGAAACACTAGTGCCCTCCAAGGATGCTTAATTCTTACAAGCAACCCTAATTAGTGGGAGTAAACAGGAAAAAAAAGGCAGCAGGATGGACATCTGGTGCAGTTTCCTGATCTCTACCTCTTCAAAATGTAACTTGCAGGCAAAATCTGTGAACTGAGTAGTAAACCTCCTGTGTCCTAATGGATCATGATGTGAAGAACATAACACTTTGATGATTTCCCTCTGTGTATAAACAAACTCCATCTTCTGTTCCTGTGTATGCTTAAACTAAAAAGGCACTTAGCAGTTCATAAGCCGGAAAACTTGTCCATTAGTTCCCTTACTGCTACAGTAATGTTGTCTTATGTGCTATGAATTTACTTCTACAGGAGTCAAACTACAATTTATAAAGAAACTGTGTGCACATAGTGACAGCCAGCAATTATCAGAGGAGGAGAAGGAAGGTTGAGGAGTGTTTGCCCTGAGTGTGGTACCAGCCAGCTTGGAGCAAGTGTCAGAAGTGTTGACATATCACAAAGGCATTAATTTCTATCTGAGGTAGAGCAATTCTGATCTCAGTTGTTCTGCTTCCAAGTTCCCTACTCTGAAGGTTGTTATGCCTTTATTTTGTAGACTGTATGTCACATTATTTTATTTCTCTCTCTGCTTAGTACTTAGAGATTTGTGACCAAATCATCGTTTTAGCCTACAATACACTATTCTGTAATTAATGAGGCACACTTAATCTCTCCCAGCTTGTCCTACTGCTTGTGATGCAGCAGCAGCAACAGATCCACTGCTTTTGAGCTGTCCTTCCATCTCATGGAAAATCTGCTGAAGAATATGAAACAAACCGTAAATGAGAATTACTGTGTTGTGCTCCTGTTTGCTGCTCTCTAGTTTGTCCTATTTTATACATCCCAGGAAAAAAAAGCATGATAACATGTAAAACAAAGTATTCCTCTTGGGAAAATAATTATAAACAATTACGATCTGAAAAAAATATTGGCAGTTTTTAGATTTTTTAAAATGTTTTGGTAGTACTCTTGGAGTTTTCTTCAATCATTCTTCTTTTCTTTTTTTCAGGCCTGCCAGTCTGTAATTTATTAATGGCCCACAATCCAAACAGCAAAAACAAACCCAAAAAATAAAACTGAAATAAATATGTATATCTAACTCATGATAAGAGCATCCTGTAATTTTAGATTAAATTAAATGCTTACAACTATTAATAGGTTCCATTAGTGAGCAAAAAAATTTCTCAAAAAATCATAAACTACCTACAAATTGACATATTTTTTACCTTATTAATTTAATTATCATGCTTTATTAAAAATAAGCAAGTAGTTAAAATATAAATCAAAGATTAAACCTTCACCTTCACCTTTGATAGAGCATGTCCTTCATGTTCCATTTACATTTTATTGGGATCAAAAGTCATTATGGTTATGTTTGTCTATTTCCTCTATTTCCACTACTGTTTTTCCTTTTTTTTCCTCATTGTCTTTTTAATATATCATAGTTTTATACATAAACATATCATTCAGAAAACAGGCTTTGGGCTATTTTTGCCATAAATGCTTTATTTCTGATAAGCTTGAACACTTTGATGTGGTTCTTCTAAATCGATAATTTCAGAATTATGATTTTAAAAAAATATACATAGGAAAATATGGATCTTAATCAACTTTCTGACAGGGAAGAAGGAAGAAAGATGAAAAATATAAGATTTTACCTTCAGGAAGGAACTTTTTTTTCTTTTTGCTTTTAGAATATTTGATTTTTAGAAATAAATTTTAATATGTACTTCATATTTCTACTTGTTTAGGCAAAGTCTATTTAGTGGATTTCTTTCCAGAAATCACCTTCCATGCCATGAGAACATATGTAATATTAAGCATGTGCTTGAAACTCCCCGAACAAGAGGCTCATTAATAGAGTTTTAAAATTTATTAATTAGTTCCTGTAATTGGGCCATCTGTCACAAGAAGATTAAAAGCTATGTGAAAAGAGTCATTCATTTGTGAATTGGGAAATACTTTTTAGTCTTTTTACTGTTTCTGTCCTTACTATTTTCAAAGACAAGAATTTTTTCTTCTGGTACCTGCCACTTCCACTCAGAAGGAGATACGTACCAGAAAGGTAGATGCTCTTAGAGAAATACTAGAGCATGTTCTCTTTTCACATTGTTTCTTGAAACAAAAATCCTCATTCTGAATCATAGAATCATACAGGTTGGAAAAGACCATTAAGGCCATTGACTCCAACTGTAAATGGCCATAGGCATCTATTTCACAGAGAAATCAGTGACATTCAGGTGCTCAATTACTAATTAAGGATACGAGCCATGAGTCTATCTTCCCAAACATGGGGGAAAAAAGAAGACAAATATTTGAATGCTTTTCATTAGAGACAAGGTGTTAAAAAAGAGGATCCTCTAGCAACTTTATCTCCTCGCTGTTGGGTTTTAGATACTCACTCACTCGGTTTTGTTACGAACTCCTCAGGGTTTCCTTGGTCCGAGTCTGTAGATATCAGAGGGATGAAGGACTTGCTGCTCCTCTGGAGAAGAGCTGCTTAAGTGGGAAAATATCTCATACTATTTTATCAAAGAGAGAATTGTTTCAGAGCACAACTGTTGGCTGTGGTACATTGTTTTTAGGGACATCAGAGCTGTGACAAACGTGTTCCTGTGCTGGAGGAAGTTTTAAGATTTGGGGCTTGGTAGCCAAAAACCTAGCGAAAAAGATTTTCTTGAAATTTTCAGCCATCTCTGAACTCATTGTTGTTCCCCAATTCTACACTTAATTTTTTGTCTTGAACTGAAGCTGTCAAGTTCTCTGCCCAGGCTGAATTAAATCTTCCTGCAGTTTACACCTTATAAAAATCACTGAGGATATAACTATTAACTTGAGGGAAATAAACATGGAGGATGGCAACTAAACAGACACTAAACAGACTATTTCAAGCAACCATTCATATAAACTTCATATTGCAAGAGCTGAGCGAAAAGTTTCCATGCTTATGGCTCCTGCTCAGCAGAGTTTAACCTTGGTGCCGTTTTCTGGGGTTCCTTGTACCTAACCAGTATCAGCAGATAACACCCTAAAGACAGTGTAAGACCATGCCCAGTCCATGATAAGGAGTGGAACTTCAGATTTTAAATGCTAAGAGCACTAGCCTCCATAGTTTGATCAAAGGAAACCGGCTCTTTGGCTAGTAGCAGTTCTGAAGAACTGACGTATAGAGCTACTAGAAGGAACTTGGTTTATCTACATTTCCACTGGTTCTACAAGACTCAAGTATCATTCATCAGTACTTCTGTTTCTGCAGATCATCCACAGAGGACTGATGGCACTTTCACTAGTTGGACAGTCCAAAAAACTTAGACTTCAGTGTCAACACTGGCATGGATATTGATAACAAAAGTGGCAGTTTTCATATTTGTCATAGTAAATCACCCAATGCTAAGCCAATAGAAACATTAATAACCAGTATATCCTCTGCAGCAGGAGGTCTCCAGAAAAGTGCTTCTTGATAGTCATTTTCCAGCAAAACATTCTGCAATGTGATGATCCCTAGAGCTCTCTGGAACTCCTAAAAAAATAGTTTCAAAGATGGAAGCTGCTCCTGGAACAAGGTAAAAAGGTGGCTATATATTCATAGGCCAAACAAATGTCTCTCTATAAACAGTACTCTGGGAGAGGCAAATCAGGATTATGTAGCTTCATTGTACATTGCAAAGTATTTCAAGCAGACCAGGGAGCTGGCTGGAAGAGAAGATGGGAATTTGGCAAGCACTGTACAGGCTATCTGGAGCCAGGAGTATTTATCATGGTTACATAATTGAAGGCCTAAAACGTATCTACATGCAAATGGAATATTAAATTACAAATCAATCCTTAAAAAGGCAGTTTCCAGGAATTTTGAGAATTTCAGATTTATTGTTGTCCTAGTTTTTATTACTATTACTTGTAACAAAAAAAATCTTCAATCATAAGCAAAAATCTTGGGATTTTACCGAGGTTTTTTGATGTTCATTTCAGATACCACATCTATTTTCTAAAAGGGTATAAGAAATTTCTGGAGGAAAAGGTCTTGTGTTAAGGATCAGAAGACTGAGGCACACATATGAACCAGCCATACGTAAAGCACTTGACTTGCTGTTGCAGTGGCCGCAGTCCTGTGTGCTGGCTTGCAACACATTGATTCCCTTTCTGTGACTGACAGGTGAAGGTCTAAACTGCACGTTCAGTTAACAAGACATGCTGGAGCAACAAGAAATGACATTACCTGGATCTCAGTTATCCCTGTCTCTTTTCCACAATCAGTACTGTTGAAAAGAGCTTAGTTCAGCAAATGATTCTTATACTATTGTCAGCTTCCTAGGTTTGATTTAGATTAAAATTAATACAATTTCCAGCTCTGAGCGGTTGTAAAGAAAATCTGGGAAACAGAATCCTGGCAGCTTACACAAACACACTCACATACACACAAAAGGCAAATAGAAAGAACCGAAAACATCTTTGCAATTGCATCTATTTCTTTTTAAACCAAACTTTATGACATTTCAGATCCTGTTTAAGTTGTATTTTGGGCTTTTGAAAAGCTTGGAGTTTAAAACAAGATTGTTGCTGCTTCCCAAAAGGGGTTACTTAGGAAGAGTATGGCTGGTATCCTGTGAGGCTGCATGAAAAGAGTCTTGGAGCACGGAATAGCAAGGAACAGAAGGTACCATGGCTTGTAGTGATTCATGGAGGTTCCTACTGACTCTGAAGACAAGGAAGTTATGTAAGTTTGAAAGGTATAAATAAATGACAGGGAAAAAAGGAAATAGTTCCAAACCATGATAACTGCAGGCAATCATTGCTTTATGAATAAACCTGCTGCTGCTACTGCTCACTCAGCATCGCCTTTTCTTGTATATTTGCTCTGACACAGTCCATTCTCAGAGTCTGTGTCCTTTTTTTCCTTCTTCTCCTGGAAATAAAAATCTAAAGGCATTAATGAGATCATATAAGGCATTTATTATGCCATAAAACACTGAAAGCATCTTTGAACATTTGTAATTTCTTTTTATTTGAAGATATTTTATTAGAACATTAGCAATGGGCCCGGTATTTTTAATGTCTCAGTTATTTACCACTGATTTGGTGACGAATTTCATGTCTATTTGGGTTTGGATAGATTTTTTGGTTCCTTTGATGACCTAGAGGAGTAAGGAGAAGACACTCTTGATACAAAATAGATATCTTTGAAGCCATGACAGAATGAAAGTTTGGAAAAAAAAAACCCATAACAAAGAACTTAAATCTGTGTAGCTATCCTAATCACTCCCTATGTTTCCTGAATTTGGTACCAAGTATAAATTACAGGAATGAACATGAATTTTCTTATAGTCTTTGCCTTATGAATGTTCCATAAACACCAATTTCTACAGAAAGTGTTGATTTATCCACTTTCTCATCATGTATTCAGAAAGTTACTTAAGCACATGCTTATGTACCTTTAATCACTTTTTTTTGACGGATTTGGTTATAATATTCCTGCAGCTTCTAAAAATATTCATGTACTTGAGTGCTTTATTGAATGAGGTGGTAAAAGCATGCAATACAGGCTACAAATATACCTAAGAAACTTAAGCATGAAAATTGCCAAAAGTTAAAATCATCCTAACTCCTATATGTATAGCATCATGGAGAGGACAAGACTGGACATCTTGGGATTTACCACAACCATAAGCCAGCCCTGAATGCTGCAATGGAACTTGAGTTTTTCTATGAGCATACTGCTGATCCCATGTTTGTCTCTAATCAACCAATAACAAATACACTTAAGCCTGCTAATTGTCTAGGGTTGTCTTACATGGCCTATGTCTCAGAATAACTGAAAACATTTCAAAATTCTTTTTAGTTCAGAATACATGGTGTTATTAAATAACCTAGTGATTATATAGTCATTAATTTCCTTCAACTATTTCTTCCACTTTAGCAAGTCTTAAATATACTGCTTCTCTCCAAAGCATCATGGATTTCCCACTTGAAGTCAGATAAAGAAAACACTTTATAAGATAGCATGAAATTACTTAATTTGGTTTTATTACACTATTCATTTTTAAATCCTGAAAATGTGAAGATACACTCACAATTTTATTTCCTTTAAGTCTGTTCATTTTAAGAGAGATACCTATTTTTATCTATTCTCTGCATACTCCTACAAATAGATAAATTACGTCTCTCCACAGAATCTGCTAGAGGGTTTGTCTTTGCATGTGCAGTTGTTCAAGAATAGGAAAACACATTTTTGCAAAGAGAGGATTCAGTTGGTTCTTTTAAAATTATTTTTTCATATTCTTAAAATGACACTGCACTATTGAGTCACCTAAGCTTGAGTGCTATACATCAATAGCATGCTAGGGCAGAGACAGACTGTCATCCTGCCCCTTGCTGCCAAAACTTAAACAGATGCCTTACAGAAGGCCCCACTTCAAGATGAAAATCATTGCATCCAGGACAACAGAAGAGGCATTTGCAAGTCACGTTCTGGGATCGTAAGTCATAGAGCATCAACATCTTGAGTGCAATAAATAACAGCTCAGTAAAATCTGATCCGCTGTGATCTGACTATGCTTTCTAGATGTTACAGCAGGACTATCAAGGAGGTGCTAAGCATTCCAGCGCTGTGAGCCCTGAGCCTTGCTGTACCAGCAAACCACAGCAATAGAAAGGATGCAGGTTGCACGCCTAGAATATTTATCTGTGTTTCCCAAGCTCTGTGAATCACTACATCATATCACAACGCTTTTTGCTTTTGCATTTAATTAGAGGACAATGATGATTTTCATAGTGCTTGCTGCTAGAATCTGTGCACCTAGTAAATCAGCTGTGTAAAAAGTGGGTGAGGCTTTGAGTCTATAAAGGCGCATATTATGGAATCTAAATTTTATTACAGACAAATGTAAACAGCCATATCATCCAGATTTACAAACACAAATTTTCTTTGTGTAATTAAAACACAATTTTCTAATTACAAGAGTAGAAAATCTGGCATATGAGCTTTTTTCCAAATGCATTAACAATATAGTAACAACTGTGTTACATACTGAAGGCAGAATTTGATTATTGGAATCAGCTATTTTACCCAAAGTGTGTCTCCCTGGAACTTTATTTCAAGAATGAAGCATCATTTCACAAGTGGTATAATTTTATGGTGTAATAAACATGGAAATTGTAAATACAGTTTCTGGAAAAAGCTCTTTTTAATGTTGCTTGAAACATTTACTTTTTTTCATACATAACTTCTTTTTTTAAAAATCTCATTTAAAAGAAAAGACGGTAAATTCAGCCCCTGTATGGTTATATCACTCCACTTTCTCTATGAGTAAAAATCAGGAATAAAGAAGTAAAAAAATAGTAGTGTAATGTGAGAATATTAAGGCCTAACATTTATACACTTCAAGACCTATAAAATTTTCAAGTTTATCAGAGTTATTTTCTGTAGTAATTTAGAATAGATTCGACTAGTCCCTCTAATCTGGATCTTCAGTCAAACTGTGTTTTAATAGTGCCATATTTCACTGAGAGTATCAGTTGCTGCTCAGTAAATGATGATTACTTAAATTCCTTACTCTTCCTGGACACTTTGCTTTTGGATATGCTTAGTTAACTGACTTCTTATCCTGCAGATACACTAAATCAGGATATGCTCCATGGTACTTGCTTTCAAAATTGTCTACATAACTGAGCTGTAATTCTAGGTAAGACTCTGGATGATACTATAATATAAATACTAAAACAGAAATTACTGTAAAATTTGGGTAGTTGTAAGAACTTGGCCTTTTCTTGCTGGTTGCTTAAATTAAAAACTGCTTGGGTCTAGCTGAAGACTACTTTCATTTCCATGCTTTGACTGGCTTTCTGGTCAAGGACTCATGGAGAGAAAATGTGTTCCAGAAATCAACATCAGCATTTCAGTCAGTGCCTCAAGACTAGCCTATCCTAGCTAGGCATTAATGATGTGACCAAGTTATGGAAACTGAGCAGCTTTTGCCAACCAGGGTCACAATTCCTACAAATTCTCTGCACAGCTTAAGTTTCACCAGTATGTAAACCTTTGAGCTGCCTAACCCAGCTATTCATAACCTCTTCAACTGGCTCATCCTCTGTATGACAAGAGCCAAGCAGAGAGCAGTCGTCATGCAGAGAATATCTCCCTCTTCCTGTTTTCCATGAACACATCAACTGCCCCCCACCTTCCTCCAGCACCTTATTCTGTGATCATTTCTGGAAGGTGATGGCAGCTCTTCCACCAGATAGATTTAAAAAGTGTCAGATCAATTCACTAGATATCAAGGATTTCTGAGACACCAGTTATAAATGCGACATCTGCAATGATTCTCTACTCAGACAAGGTAGAAAGTGCCTGAACTTGTAGTGGAGAAGTGTCATGATTCATTTTCCTTCTTCAAAATTGACAGGGAAAAAAATAAAGTAATATAGGAAATGGCTGATACCTCAAAGAGCTGGAGTACACTACAAAAGAATTTACACTAGGCTGGTCCCAGCTACACAGAAACATGTTCATTCTAGATTCCGCTAAAATGAATGGAAGCTCCTGGTGATGGGCAGACAAGAGTTGAACATGAAAGTGTGACCAAAAGCCTAACCATCTCAGAAAATAAAAACTTTGTAAAGTCTACACAAACCAAACTGTATGTGGAGATGCTAAATGTAAACACACGGTGGACATTCAGGGAGAATGTACATAGACTTGATGCTAACCAGCAAGAGGAACTGCACTGACTTAATGCCCTGGGGTACATACATCACCTCCACACCTGCTGCTTCATTCTTTTTCTGCTGCTATTGAACTGTGATTGAAAATCAAGTTATGTCTTTGCAGTCTCAGAGACAGTCAAGATGACTTTGTGACTTCAGACTCTTCTACAGTTACGGTCATCCAGTCCCTAAATTTAGAGATACATGAAAACTACTGAAACACACAAGGTGTTCCTGCCAGTTCTACAAAGGACAGATCATCAAGTCATAATGATGCACTTCACACCAATTCCAGCTCTCTAATGGCTACTCTGTAGAAAGCTCAACAAAAGAGATTGCAGGATTAGAGAGAAGAGGCAAAGGCAAATTTTGAAGTCTTTCAAAGTGTTCTAGCTAGACTGTGTGTCTCAGTCTGAATAGACAGTGTTCAGCTCTGTGGTACTCCCATGACTGTGAGCAGTCATGGTGCTATGCTGATAGCACAAACTGCTCTGAGCCTCACTCAGCCTGCAGCAAGGGCTAAATTGTTTTTGCTGTATGTCTGCTCAGACTCATCCTTGTGCTGGGTCTCTAACTGCAGACCCAGACATCTTTATTCTGACATCAACTAAATGAGAAATCTCAGCTACAAATCTTCTTGGACCTCTGGCTCTGAGTAAACATCCAGATCCAAATCCAGTCCATTGCAGTGGTTTTAATTTTGGCTTGGAGTTGGATATTGTTACAGAAGAAGATTAAAAATGCAAAATACTGCTCAGAAGAAGATTTGGGGAAAGATTACGGCTCCATCCTAATTTTATGGACATAAAAGTTCACCCCATCCAAACTCAGCAACATCTGTCACAAAACAAAGTGACAACGTTTTCTGACTTGGACAAACTTCCCAAAGGAAGCTTGGTGCCATACGGTGAACATTCCATGCTCAAATGGGATGTGCAGCCCTAAGATTTGTACCCCACACTCCCCAGGGATCTTTTGGAGAGCAATGGCACCATGTTCCAGCTAGACAGCTGACTAGGAATTCACCAAAGCCCTTCAGGATCATAATGGGGCCCGAATCTTGGCCTCCTGCACCCCAAAGCAACATCCCAGCCATCCAGCTATCACTTCTCCAAGATGTGCCTTGCCTGATTTCACCTTGTTGGAATTCATCTGCAATTGAAGCTCTTCTGTGGACAGGTACAATATAGTCCTCCTTTCTTTACCACCAGTGCCCTACCACCTTTGCAGGAGAATTAAACCTTTCTTTCCCCTTTTCCTGTTCCTTTCTGCAGAATACCACAATCCCTTCAAAGGGAAATAGTCACATTCCCCTTTCTGCCCAAGCGACTGGACTATTACGCTTGAGGCACAAACCTCTCTTGGCTTTTGTGGGTCTTTGCTCCAAAATAGAACCATAACATGAACCACCATAAGAGGCAGAGAGCCATCAGGGCAATGCAGCAGTGCCGTCCCCAGCACTACCATTTTATTGTTGTTATCCCCTGTGCCACACAGCCACTCTTTCAGAGGGCCTCTTCAGTCCTGACGCTAAGGGGACGCCACGTTTAAGCCTCTCACAAAGCTTTAAATGTTAGCTAGCAATGGTGGTATCAGGACCTTGGCACAGCAACCAGGAAAATGACTTCTCACAGATTCAGGTAGCTGGTAAGAGAAGGGGTTTGCGATTCTCTGTGGTGCCTAAATATAGTGCTGAAAGTAGCAGTTAGGTGCCAATTTGTGGACTGAGTTCTCAGAGCACGGATTCAATCAAAACACTTACTCTTGCAGTTTAAACTTACACTAACCCAGCACCGTGCCCTCCCCAAGCCAAACAGATTTGTCACATGCTTAAATTTGGGTATATGCTGTCCAAGCTCTTTGTAGAATCGAGATAAAGAAAAATAGCTGGAGATGACAAAACTCCTCAAAAGCAAGTACAAAGCCATTATTGCCATTGAAAAAGAAGAACCTGTGTAGAGAAAGAAAAGAAATCCCACCCCTAGGGCATGTTAAAAAAAGTGACTAGACAATAGTGATTAATGGAGCAGATTGATATCTACTTGCTGGTTTTGCTCAAGCCCAATTTCTCAGCTCAGTCACCACTATACCGTGTTATAAGAATCCCAGGGGAAAGCATTTTTCTCATTTAGCAACATTTCTGCCTTTGCACATATAAGGTGTTACAGTTTCTGGCAAATCTGTTCTTTTTATTTCTGTTTTGATCTAATCATGGGTTATTAGTGGACTAGGTACACAGTAAATTTGGGGTTATTTTTTTTCCTGCTAATGTTAGTTTTTTTGGAAACATCCCCACCCAGAGAAAAAGCAAATCCCCAAGACAGTAAATACATGACAGTGAGAAATTTTTGGGAGGTTTTGGGTAGGAAAAAGCAAACCTGATCCAGAGCCGACTACTTATTATCCAAACCCTCTTACAGCCCTTTATCAGTGTTTTAAGCCTGCACCAAGCAGTGTATGTTTGATAGCTGATTGTAAAAATTCTTACTTTTCCAGTTTAGCTGTAAAACACTTTTAATGTATTCCTTCTGTTTGTGCATACAGCCAGTTTTTATTATTGTCACTGCAGAAAGAAATTAGTTTATCTGTGAGTACAGATGTAGTCATTTGCAGAGATGGCAAACCAGAAAATAATTGCTTACCAATGCTCTTTCTTTTGTTTGCCCTCTTTCAGAGAATTCCTTCTGGATTTATAAATGTGATCATGAGTTACTGTTAGAACGGCATTAGAAAAATCCAGTATTGCCTCTCCTATATAATCACAGTTTCTCCCCACTGACCACTGGGTAGTTCATGGGTTGCTGGATTGTTTTTTCTAAAATTTATTCTTTACTCTTGCTCATTCACAAAACCTGACCTCACTGCTCTAGCAGGCAACCCCAATGATGCATACCAGTGTTGGAAATGTACAACTTATCTTCTCTTATCTGTTTTACAGGTTTTTTTCCTATTACCTGCTAGAATAGGGAAAACTGTTGCAACATAATTAAGACTCCTGATAATCAGTTTGTTCATCCAAGCTATTTGCTAACATCATATATAGACAAGATAAACAGGCAATTACCATGGAGAACATTTGCTAAACAAAGCTGTAATTAATAATAAATGAAACTAGGTTCCCAACTACTTAAGTACAGTAGTTATTAATTATCATGTGGCCCCAAGCTATTTGTGTTGAGTGTATAATTTACAATTCAGCATGATCTCAGCTGTATTCCCTGAAGCCTTCAGAGCTATGTTTTGCATAACTTTAAACTCCAATATGTTGGCTGTGAAAGTTTCTGCTGTCTTCTGCCCCGGCTCTCTGCATTATAAGGACAAGCAATGCAATTTTCTGTTTATGTGGAAGAAGTTACAACTTCTAAACAGCAGTATATAGAAAATGCCAGAATATAGCATGCACCTGAATTAGATCTGATTTTGTCACCTGCTATACACAATCAGTCTCCAGCTGTATAATAAGCAATTTGGAGGTAGCCAGCGTTGTCCTACATATTTTTCACTTAAAAATTATTACCAGTCCTGTTTTCATCACCAGATAGCTTTATCAGCCAGTTTTTAAAATCCTACATAATTTCGACTCTTATTACATACAGTATAACTTCAGAAAATTAGATATTCTATATCATGTAAGACCAGATATCTTTCCCACTAGAGGTGACAGTGTCATCATAGATCAGTGGGCCATGCAATGCCTTCAAGGTTTATGTGCTCACCCTGAGAATGGGATGAAATACTAGGCTGCTGGCAATACTACTCACACTACATTTTTACAACAGTACAGTCCGGAGCTCCAAGATTATCACTTGCTTCCACACCTTGATTTCTCACCGTATTTCTTTCAAATGGTTCCAAGAAGTCATAAGTATTCTCCTGGAGGCTTACCAGATCTAGAACTCAGACTACTGACGGGGTTGTATGTTTTCAGTGACAAAGACCAGACATTTTCAGAACAGGCCTGTTCATATTTGCCTGGTGACATAAGACACTCTATAACTCTGGTGTAGAAGGGAAAACCACAGCATCCGCACAGGCCAGACCCACTGGCTTTATTCACCACTTTCTGCAAGCATACCCAAGATGTCTCTCCATTCCTGGGCTACAGAGCTCCTACTGCAGTTCCCAGCAAATTAAGTTCTTTTTCTAAACTGCACTTATTTGGTTTTTACATCTTCTGACTGCCTTGTTAGCTTCTGCCTGAGAGAAAACACCCCGTGGGTGATCTATTCTACCTCCAGCTAACTCTGGTTTCTCTGTCTTTAGCAATTTAGTCCTATCAACTGGTCTTGCCTCCTTATTTCACACCTATGTCTCACTTCTCTCTCCCACTGAAGGCATTGAATCTCAGTATTGAGTCAGTTAGAAAACTGGTCAGTGAAAAAAAGTAATTACTTAAATTTTTTTTAGAAGACCTCGATTGTCCACAAATGCCTAGTTAAGTAATTTAAAAAGATATGGTCTCCATGGCATGCAGCATCACTGTGTTATCTGGTACCCCATAATGTTTCCCATTTTAATGTGATTAATTTATGAAGATGAGTCAAGTTGGCAGTAAGCATGGTAATTGCCATAAACCATATGGCAACTTCTCTCTGTGGCAGACTCCTGCCGTTCCCCTTGCCAATTGTACAGGAGAATTAAAGGCAAATTTCAGTCCTAAGTAAATACATGTAAGTTCATTTTTAGTCCTTGGAAATGCATGTACTTAACTAAGAGTGTAACAGGATCTTCAGCCTCTGTGGCACACCACAAATGGCAGACTTGAAATTATCTGGATGTAATGGAGGCAACAGTGACCAGGTGCTTGTTGCAAACATGGTCTGAGGCTGTAACTGGATGCTGGTAACTGGGCAGGGGGTTTATTGTGTGCCTTATTTTGTGGGGGCATTTTGGGCTTAAGCTATGTGTTGTGAGGGACTTTCCCAAGTAATAATAAACAGAGAACAAACAAATAAATGAAGAAAAGAAAGAAGAAATCATTAAACTCCAATATTTTTGCATATTTTTATTAACTTTGACCTTTTCCAAAACTTTAGTTGTAACAACCATGTAGAGGAATGAGGTGAAGGGATTGCAAATTCCAAAATTGTAATAATGATCTCCTGTCACATCCAGAAATCTCTCATAGGCACAGTATTCCTGGGAGACTCATCCTCCAAATCCCAGAAGTCTGGGGTGGAAAAGATAAACATGATGTCTCTGGTCCCCACAGGTTCCCCAAATGTCTGGTTCTTTGCCCCCACCTTCTGCACTATAAGGGTCAGAGCCAGTACCAGGATGGCTGGTTTAAATCACCATCCTGTGTTTTCAGGAAGCCACTGATTGCACAAGGGGATGCCATTAGACATGAGTGGCAACAACAGCATTAATGAGAACTTAAGGTGAGGTGAGATGAGACTGAACAAGGCAGCTTTTCCAAAAGGAGTTCCACACAGCACTGAGAAAATATTCTGGCAGTTAAAATACAAACACTGGACAATAGCTCAGACAGTCCTGTACAGTCCAAAATCACAAGAGAATGGAGAATTTGGGAAATACGGAATCATGCAGATTGAAAATGCATTTTGTTGTGATCGGGTACCCATCATAATGTTTCACCTATGGCCAAGAGTTCAAGTAATGCAATACATTATTAACAGATGTTGCCAGAATTTCTGCCTCTTGATTGGGAAGCTGGGTGAAGCGAGTAGCTTCTGGAAGCCTACTGGTAGTGAGTGGTCTTTGAGTTCTTCAAAGACAGTACAGGCTAGCATACAGAGTTAGAGAGAGCTCTTCTTTGATAAAGAAGAGAAAAAGTGGCTTGAACATTAGGTGTATAGAATGCAGTCAAACCAGAGTCAAACTGCTACTCTGAATAAGGTCCACACTCCCTCTTGATGACCAGGCTGAATATCCAGCATGCTGCAGCTTTACTATCCAGTGCATGGAGTCAGTGCTTTTCCTTCTCCAGAACACCAGACAGTAGCCCTGTCCAAAAAACCTACTGCTACCTTTGTGTGCGTGTGTGAGAAAAATTCTAAAGGGGCAGCCTTTGTATCTAACCTCACTTTTATGTCTTTTGAGTAGCTTCTAGGTCAGAAACATTGATCTGTGAATTGGAGAGAATGTACAATTAACTCTGCCTGTAGCCAACTCTGTTTAACAGCAGCACGTTTTTTCTGTAGGTATGTTTTAAAAAGAATACTTTATTGGTCCTCTAAAAGAAACTTACAAATAGAAGGCCTTTCTTAACCTCTTGAAATATCGTTCAACTCTAAACTTAAGTGCTGCAAATATTAGCTCTAATTATGAAATATCTATTTTGTATGAAGTGTTTTCTGGTCATATGATTCTTATACATATTTTCCAAGGAGCTGAAACTGTTTAAACAACCAGTTTGACATTCTCAGGGACAAAATTACTCAGTAGTTAGTTATATCAGCTGGATCGTGTATTTATCATGTGTGTGATTTATCATGTATGTTTCTGGAAATACCTCTGTGATACAACTGTTCTCACATTTTTACTTCTCCAAAATTTCTAATTATTTTTTCTGCTTGTACTTTATAAGTCTTGTTTCACTTAACTAGAAAATTTAGTGTGTGGCAGGAAAAACATGTTCCTCTGATGCACAGGCTGAAAACAGTTTGTGTCATTTAAATTTGCAAAGACAAACCCAAACAAACCCTATGATGCAATTGCTTTCTCATAACCAGTATTTTAAAATAATTATTTTTAATTCTTTATTTTTTTAATGTAGAAAAAAATTATTAGCATTTCTAGAGTTTGTCCAAAATTAGCCATCAGTTTCTTTGAAAGATTTGCAAGAAGGAAGCCCTGGTCCCATTAAAATCAATCAAAGTTTGCTATGTGACAGCAAGAGTGATAGCATTTTTCTCAGAGATCTGAGCCACCACTGGATTAATGTTATGTGGATTTCAGATTCCAATATCAGGCATGAAGAACAGGAATATTTTTATATTAATTGACAAAAATTAGTTAGTTTTGTACCTGTTGTAATTGTGTTATGTTAATAGTTTTGTTTTTAATTTCCCATAAAAATAAAATAAAGGAGGAAAATGTGCATTTTAAAATCATCTATGTTTTTTACTAATCTCTTTTTTGACAAAGTAAAAATAGGAAACATGAAAATTTTAGGCAGTTTAAATATTACTCTGGAAAGACCTCAAAGGAATTATGAGCTCGTCACTATTTTGGAATGGGAGTTTTCTTAGTTTGAAAAACTTTTGTTAAACTCTGAGCTTGAAATTTATAGTTTCTGACACTGACCCACTGGATCTCACCTTCTCTCAAGGTAGATTTTGGGGATGAATGGGCAGTCACATTCTTTTATTCATCTTTCATCTCATAAAAACGAAGTGCTATGCCAATGCCACTGTTCTATTTCCAGGACATGTTGTCTCAGCAGGAGGCTACCTATGAGATATGGTCTCAAAATACCTTGGTTATTCAATTTTTCTAAATATTTTATCCTTCACATCAGTAACACAGACAGGTTTTTCTCTGTCACAGGCAATGGCAGCAGTCCAAGATGCTCTGAACAGCACAGACTGAGAAAGGGCAGGCAGTCCAGTACTCAATGGACGTCTTTTGTTTTTTTCCACCTGTAAATCAAATGTTTATCCTTTTGAATTGCAAGTCACAAAATTTTCTAGGCCAACTAGGCAGTCCTCAGTCGGTCTAAAGATCTTGTTCCACATGAAAAAAATCAAAGAAGTTAAAAGAGTTTGTTAATCACATTGAAGGAGCATGATGCTTATGTCCATTACCCATTGTATGTTGACCCTACTCTTTACTGGTAACTGGACAATATGATTTGGCTCAATAATACCAGAAATCAGTAAAAGTTCAGTGTTGCTAAACCTTTTCAATATGTTGTTTTAGTGCTCAGCTTTTTTTAATGAGACCACTGTGAAAGCAAATATTTTTGTCTAAAAACTCTCTGAAGACAGACACAGGATTTGTTTTCTTACAACTTCCTGTATTGATCACCAGATATTCTTTAGTAAGGGATCTTAAAAAACATTAATATATCAGAACTATAA
This sequence comes from Callaeas wilsoni, assembly GCA_013398955.1. Taxonomy (NCBI): domain Eukaryota; kingdom Metazoa; phylum Chordata; class Aves; order Passeriformes; family Callaeidae; genus Callaeas; species Callaeas wilsoni. The sequence goes on along the minus strand of VWPU01003390.1, from coordinate 164,182 downwards.
GGAAGAGAAATTCATATTTGTTGCTATTCCTAAAAATTAAGTTAATAAATTAAATTGCAGTAAATTCCATGTAGTACACTGGTCTTGCACTCAGCAATGATAAATACCATATGGGGTTCTCATTCCAGTGGGATTCTGAGATATAAAAATTTTTTTCCTTGATTAGATTGCTGTAATGTCACGGAGAAATAAATCAAACAAAAATTTAGGTGTAGCATCTTCTTAGGTGGCAATATCATGTTTGATTTCTAATTTCCTGTGGACCCCACGTGTCACAGGGAAACTTCATTTATAAGTTCTTATAAAAGTGCTTATATAAGTGCTTAGAAAAAGATTTTTAATAAATATCTTGGAATGTTATTAAATTTTTATAAATATAGGGAGAATTTTATCAGCAGAAAAACTCATTAAGCTTTCACTTCTGCTCCCATGTTGACCCTTGTAACAGATTAGCTCTCCATTAGCAAAGCCAAATGTTTATCAGAATTCAAGGAAAGAGCTGAACTGATACTTGACAGAGATTCTTGACATATGTGTTAATAATATATGAATGTTTATTTTCCATTTTTCACAGTATCACAGGATCACAGGTTCACACATTGTCTGAGGTTGGAAGGGGCCTCTGGAGGTCATCTGATCCAAACCCCTGCTCAAGCAGGGTCATTTAGAGCAGGCTGCCCAAGACCACATCCACACGACTTTTAAATATCCCCAAGGAAGGAGACTCCACCACATCTGTGGGCAACCTGTGCCATTTCTTTGGTGACTTTCACAGTGAAAAAGTGTTTCCTGATGTCCTGATGTCCTGTGTTTCAGTGTGTGCCATTGTCTCTTGTTACTGGGCACCACTGAACACAGCCTGGCTCTGTCTTCTTTACATCCTCCTTCAGATATTTGCATACACTGATGAGTTACCCCCTATGCCTTCTCATCTCCAAGCTGAACAGTCCCAACTCTCTTAACCCTTCATCATAGGAGAGGTGGCCCAGTCTGTTACATATCATAGTGGCTCTTTGGTGGACTCTCTCCTGTAGCTCTGTATCTCTCTTCTTCTGGACACAGTAAACTGTGATCTGTTCAGGAATAACTCCACTGAATACAGCATAACCTCAGGGCATTGCACTTTTGGTTGAGGCACTGAATATGGGTATTAACAAAAGGAAGCATAAACAGCCCTTCTTCTCACATAACTAAAAAATTGATGTTATTTGGTGGAGTAGACTAAGAGATGGTTTTAGTTCAGGCAATCACCCCAATCAAGTTTTGAGCAGATTTTGTGTACTGGGACAGGAAGGAACTGAAGCTATTACAGCCTGCTAACATCAGAGCTATCTGAAGACAGGTCCCTATTGTGGAGTTTTCCCCTGAGCACAATCCAACTCATTCAGCTCTGTATAGAGAAGACCTAAAGTTTCACCTTTGCTGATGTCACATATAGCCTTTTGCTTTAAACCTTCTTTGTCCTGAACATTTTATCTGTTGCTTCTGCACCAGCTCTTATTATTGATCTGGGTTTACACAGAAGTAGAGTACAGTCCTTCCATAACTTTCAAATAACTTATTCCAGTTGTTCAATAGCAGCTGAACCCTTTCCAAGAGAGGCATGCACAGCAGTTTAGGAAATATGACACACATATGACATAAATATGAAACCTACTATTACTTTTGTAAGGAAACATGAACTAGGATTTAAAAATTACTATATGGATTTTGGCATCAACAAATGACTTTCAGAGAAATCTTCAGTCAAGGTGACTGTCCAGTAATTTCAATAGCATAACATGGTATTTCCTTGCAAGATTTTTTTAGTATCTTCCAGATGGCTTTTATCTCATCTGTTTTTCAAAGACAACAGATATTTAAACCCAGCATTATCACATCAAGATCTAAATACATAATACTCATGTCTTTTTCCCAAAATACACACTAATGTCTCTCATATGAGTGTGTCTAAAAGCAAATTAAAAACATACTTTATTTAGATCACACAAGCAGTCTGGCTCAGTTTTTTCCTACTGAACCTGCTCTGCATTGGGTAAATAACCAAGCAAATAACTAGCCCACCGCGGGAGCAGAGTGTGGGAGCTGGCACTGTGCATCCTGGCTCTGTGCCTTAACTCCCAAGCTTGGGACCTGCACAGCCCCTCCCTGGCCTCTTGCATTGTCACTGCATGCAGCTGGGAAGAGCTTTGAGAGCAAGGAATAAAGGAAACCTGCACTGCAACAGCTAGAGGCTTGGTAAGCAGGCATGGTACCAAGACACGAGTTCAGGCCCCTTAGGGACGAGAGGACCCTGAACCGGTGTGTCCTGAATTGCAGGGGCCAGTTGTGTCCCTTAGTATTTGGGTCAGTCCAAGGCATTTCACCCTTTCAGGAAAAAAAAAAAAAAAAAGGAGAGGGCTGTGCTGTTTGCAAGGCACCCACATAGACAGACAGACCATTCAGCATGAAGAAGTACTTACAACATTCTGAAAAATTAGGATTGTACTTCATACTTGCAACAGGCAAAAAACCTGATCTTTTTAAGCAGATAGAAAAAAAAAAATACAACCGTAAAGCACGTGAGGGTAGGAAGTCAGATAAATTTCAAAATTAATGTTGTCCACTGACATAGCTTTTTTTTTTAAAGCCAATACCAACATCTTGGTTAGTTAATCTCAACCATTACACCAGGATCGGAAGTCCCACACACGCTTGGAAATGGCTCATAATGTGAAATCCAGCTTCTACAGTATTTGTAGAAATAGGTAGGTATTAACTACTCAAAAAACTCCACTGGAAAGGTGAAAAAGAAATTGTGATACTCTTCCATGTATGCATAAAAACTTTCATTTACTTGGTGGGTTTTCAGAATGTAGCTTTTAGGAGTAGACATCATCATTACTGAAGTACAGTTAAATCAAAATTGCTGCATTATGCTGTTACCCATAATTGAGTAACACTGCAATTGCCATAAGGATCCAAGCACTACAGTCAACAAATTTACAAAATAGTCTTGCACCAAAAAAAAGGTGGGAGGAAAGGGGTAGCAATAAAATTTTCTTTATAGTTACCTGGAACTCTGAACTTCTTGACTGAAGTGCTTTGGCTACTAAACAATTTCATGACACAGCAATTCATATGGACATACTTTGACAATTTTAATGCTCTGCCTAGAAAACAAAGAAGGGACTTGTTGCACAGGCACACACACATATAGACACATATAGATAATTATCATAAAATTTACCTGAAGTTTATAAGACAAAAAATATCACAACGCTGTGTGATATCACTCCAGCCTCATCTTCTGTTCCATACACATGGTACAGACACCTGCAGCTGTGACTACAGGTGCTTAAAGCAAGGTTGTGAGGTCACAGACCTACGGAAGACTAGATATATGATGAACATTCCAATAAGGTGCTCAACATTAGGGAGCTCATAATATGTGTTATTAGGTGCAGTAACCATAAGGCATCTTTGAGTGCGTCAAGAATTGTCTGGTAGGTCCAGAGAGTAAGAACTGGCTGAGGATGGCTCTAAAGTTGTTACTGTCAAGAATCAATACCTTGTCCCACAGATGTCAGACTTCTTTGAAAATACTGTTGTTTCTTGCATGCCACTGACAGGTCACCTTTGAAGGAATAACACACAACTGCTTTTCAGCAACATGGCATCTGATATGTGGGAAGGTTACAAGAAGAAGTCTACCAAAGAGTTTGCTTTTCCCAGTAGCATTTTTGCCTGTGATCTCAACCTCTCTTAACACGACCAGTTAAGCACTGCAATGTTTTAGGAATTACTCTGTTCCTGGCAGACAATACTGCATAAAATGGGTGCCTGGATGAGATGGAACCACCTTTGGCCCTCCAATTTCATTCCAGTACTACCTGTCTGGTCTGCCAGAATCCATTTTTGTTGATGTTGTTGCATTTTTTTCCCTTTAATGAGCAACATACTTTAGTCCAGCACAGATTGGCTGCAACGAACAAGCAACAGAGTGAAATTTTAGCATCTGCAGGATACATATTGGCCAAGTGGACCCAGTGGTTCTTTCTCTCTTACCACTAGCTTCATAATTGTTTAATTCATCTGTATTTTGGCAACGCCAAATAATTCACGATATTGTAGAAGCTATCAGGATGGAGGGATTACTATTGGCATTTTAGTACACAGAAAGAATAGAAACTTATTGGACATCTAAGGTAGCTGGATTTCCCTGGGAAAATAATCACTGGAGATATAATTATGACATTCAGATGTCCATCTTTATGTCTCAAGCTTAACAGCCTAGTGAATGAATGGAGCTGATTATGGCTTGCTGAGTTACTGTTTCAAATTGTCTGTAGGTTCATTAATACACTATTGCATTGCATGTGCTTAGCTCACACTTTCAAGGTGAACTTCTTCCAAAATGACTAAAGAGCATATCTGTGAAATCCCTGGTATTGTTCCCTCTTCCAAACTGCCTTGGCTAAGATAACTTGCCATTGCATCTGCTACTCCTCACTCTACTTTTGTTTTCACAAATATTTAAATACAATGCACATACTTTAAAGAAAATGTTCTTTTTATTTTGCCTTATGCTAAAATACGCCTGGTGAAAAAAGGACCATGCTACAGCTAAGAATATGTAATTGACAAACAATATTTTCACTTCTAATTCAAACTTTCAGTAATGTTGTATAATTATACGGTCTCACGGCATATGGATTGGCAATATTCTCCTGTGTATACACTTTACAGATGTACAGTGATCTTAGAAAGAGAAGATGGGGGATGAGACATTATGCAATGCAGTAACACAGAACCCCATAACACTGAAATTATTGCTGTTGCTTTCCAGCATGTTGGAGGAGTTGGTGCTAACGCCTATTTTTTGTCCTCTTAGCCAAAATGTTACTAGCCATAATTTCTCCTGACAAAATTAATCACGTTTTGCCATATGTTTCCTAATGATATGCAGATGACAGTTTGATAGCAGCTGTTGTAGACCAAAGGTATGAAAAATAAACAAAGAATGCATCACCATTAGAAAGCTGAAAGGTTCCTGTGATTACAGAACTCTATCAGAGTGCAAAACCTGGAGCATGTTGACAGCAAGATCTTTCCAATGTATGGATAAAAATGATTTGTTGTTTAAAGAAGGCATGCACATGTCAGTAACTCTGCAGTAGTTTGATTAAGTGAAGGAATATCAATTATATAAACTCCTCTATCCTAGCACTCCATAAGAATATATCCTTACATACCAGTCAGATACTCTCCTTACACATCAGTCAGAAATGACTGGTGAAACTAGCATTAGTTTCAGTATTAGCATGAAATTTGTATCTTACCACCTTGACTCTGAATCCCCTACACAAAGTTCACGCTGTTGTAACATTTTTTATTTCTGGTGAGTTTCTTATGAATTGTGTAGATTAATCATGTGTAACTCAAGTTATCAACTTGCCATGAAAACACTCATGAATTTAATTGCTGATAATTGCATTTCAAAGTGAAAATTTTCCCATCAAATATTTTACCTTAAACCTTGTTTTCAGCTTTGATAGTCATCGCTTTTTCTTATTGAAAATCATCTTATATTTTGATATCTATTCAAGAGCAAGATTAAATATAAGGGAAATGCCTTCATTGGGAAGGAAACCTAATCCCAGTGCCTTTACCTTAAAATAAAGAGACAGAAAAATAGCATTTCACTTTCTGGGAGAAAAAAATGAATAAATAAAATTAGGTAAGATATGAAAAGGTATTTTAAAAACAATTCTTTTCAGTTTTGGAATTACCTGATGTATAAAATCCCTTGCCAAAACAATCTGAACTTAAATTTCAGTACATTCTCCAGAACACAGTATATAAGTTAATAATACGTGTTCAACAAAGTCTGAACTTTGATAGTGAAAATTTAAGTTTTACTAGGTTGGAAAACAAGCTGAAGACGTGTAGAAAAAATATCATTATAAAAATTAATACAAAATTCTAAAAGAATATCTTCTACTTAGGGTTTCTGCATACTCTCTTTCCTTTCCCTCCGAAACTCACAACTACTAGATATGATGAAGATTTGCCAAAAAAATATAAAAAGATATGCTCTTTTTTGTCATGCTTAACCTCTTTTTTGAGTTCATGCTACTTTGTCCTGGAAGAAAGGATTTCTATGTTTTTATAGCATGGAGCAGGTTTTTTCCTCACTAGAGGCATCTAAGAGAAATACAGGGCCAAACACCCAGCATGCCCTCAGCAAGGACTGCATTTTTGCATCTGCAATTTTTCAGGCACAGCTGAAGTTACTTGAACATCTAACTATTTGATTTACAGATGCAATCAGCTACCTGCATATACAAGTGATTGTAACTGCAGGTGTTAGATTGGGGACTGTCATTTGAAATTCTGCCTCAAAATTTACAAAATAATTATTGCTGAAATTATTTATCTGGATTCATTAAATAAGTAAGCTTTGATACTTTGTATTCTCTCCATGTCAGAAACTGTTGAAACCTTATGTAGCCGTTCTGTTGGTCTCTGCTCTCATTATCTTCCCTGCTCCAATTTTTTTGTACCGAGTATGAACACAGAGTCACTCACCCTGGCAAAAAGGCAACATTTATTCTGTGTAGGCGTGCACCTGGTTCAGTTGCAGACTTCCATAGCTGAAGGATGGGTCAGCCACTTCCTTTTACATACATAACCTGGGAACAAAATTAGACACTTACATAAAAAAGGTGTGAGCCACGCACTCACTCCCACTAATTCAGGCTTCAGTTGCATCAACGAAACGGTTCTCACTGAATCGTTTATGTAAGACTTTATGTAAGACTTTAACAACTGAGCATGATGGCCAAAATCTGGCCCCCCATATTATTACTCCATCTAACAACCAATCTCAAAATGAAAGGTAGTGTTTTCCCCTTCTGTCCTTTTAGCTGTCCTTTGCCTGCACTTGTAGGAAGATAATCAATACACATGAAGCAGAAAGATAGTGGAAGGCCTTGCTCTTCAAATGTTTTGCATGAGACAAAGTGACATTACCAGGTCACACAGCAATTCTGTCGCACAGCTATCGGAAGGACTAATGTCACCTTACCCATATCTGTAAATGTGTACATAAATAAATTTATGTACTAACAATTTATATATTCCTAAAAGACAACAAGCAAATCATGTGTAATGATACTCTCTGAACTCTTATAGGAACAATAGAAATCTTTGCCTGCTGTCCCTGGGCCCTTTCCTAACATGTCTGTGTTTTCCAGACTGCAGAAGAGCCATTTGAGTGGCACTTTGTGCAGGTAAGAACTGTATTGATGACCACTGTATTTACTGTTCCTGCACAAGACTGAGCGTTCCACTCTGCCTGTGGAAAACTCTGTAGCCTCTAGAGGAAAAACCTACAACACTGAAGACTGCACTTTTTATGGACACTATCAAATGCTGTACATTTTAATAGTATAAATGATCCCAAAAATTCAACCATGACAAAAATGATTTTAGTATTTCATTTAATTATCTCTGGTAATAATTTTGTTCTTTGCCTTTTACATTAATTTTATCTCCCTTCTTTAAGATAATAGATAATATAAACCACTTCTGCAAAAGTGGTACCTAGCTCATTTGGTTTAGCCTGGCAGTTTTCCAGATCATTAAAGATGTTTTTCAGTCTTAAATATTGGCTATGACACAGTCATCTCTTTAGTCTGTCTAGATGAAAATTAGGAGTACATGTCATATGTTTTCCTTTCATTACTCCCTTACAGGATGCATGTTGGTAAAATTCATTAACAGGAATTACAAAAGCTATTCTTACTTGCCTGGACTCCTGTGAGGGCAAAGAAAAGTTTTCCCCAAGCAATACTGAAAACAGCAGAAAATGAAAATAATAAAAAATAAAATTTAAAAGCCCACCATTAGATTTGCTCAAGCAAAAATGCAAATTAATTAATCAGGTTATCTGGAGAAAGGTAACAGGAATTAAAATCAGCATCTCAAGAAAAGGAACATCTCTGGGTGGTACCAGTGCCAGGAGAGCTTTAGCAGAATGTATGAGCAAGGAGCCAGGCAAGAAAGATTTAATTTGCTCCGGGCTTCAGAGCATCCGCCAATCTCCATTGAGAAAGGAGTGTCTTTTTCTGCAAAGAGAAATGGCAGCCCTACACAAGGCAAAGCGCTGGACACACAAAATTGTATGGGGTAATATTTAATAGCCATGGGGCTGTAGCATGTCCTGCTGCTAATTCCCAAATCATACCACAGGTCATCAACAGGATAATTAGAAGGATTTCTACTGACATCAGCAGGCCTTGGGCCAGGCTCCAAGCAAGGTGTAAGTGCATGACTGGTGATGGCAAACAGACAAGGACTTTGCATCAAGCTATAGATATTATCTGGGAGGTAAATGCAGAATCTGTTTATTATGATTCCACACTGAAATCTGAAAACATATTTCTGCTTCTTAATATCATAAGATAAGCATAATTACAAAGGAAATTAGAATCAAATGACAAATGTAGCTAGGGGGTTAGTAGTCATTAACATATAGAGATTGGCTAGGATATTCCTGTGGGGCAGAATGATGCCAAATGAGACATTAAAAAGGTGCAAATGCCAAAATTGTCTAGCACAATTTTTCTTAATAATACAAAGAATAGTTAAAGGGGTGAAAAACACCACCCCTAGATAAACTTTAAGGTGGAAATTTAGTGCTTTTAGGAATTAAAAATTCCTTACTGAAAACTCACAGTTACCCTGTATTTCCAGTTATACTCTCTATAAATTAGCTGTGAGAAATTGTAATGTTCTATGGCTATGGAAAATTCTGGAATGCAGCAAAACAAACATATGAGAACCCCCTAGAAATGAATCAGTGCCTTTCATCCTTTTCCAGAACTTGGCATGCTGTATTGGAAGGAATAATGATCCCAATGCCACCAACCACACATTGGTGACTGCAATGTGATTTTCAGTGAATCCAGTCTTCCCACCACGTACAGTCCTTGGTACTTCCTGTTGTGACATCCAGAGGTTTTGGAGTCTCTAATACACTGCACAATTAACTTTTGTAATCCAGTAAGAAAAAAGGAAGCCTATTTTGAATGTCTTGTTGTTGGTCATCATGACTTTGGGAAATCTTATCCCTCACTAAGGCTTAAAGAGCAAGATAAAGCACATCAGACAAAACAATATGGTGGAAACTTCCTTCTTTTAGATTAACATTTAAATTTTTTTTAATATTACCAAGCACCTTTGACTGTCAACCCTGAAACAACTCAACAGACCATCCTTCCCTCTGCAGAGCATTCTCTTCCCTGTCCCTTGGGAAGCAAGAAAACCGCTACCAGAGCTGCAAAAAATCAACACAATTCTCTCTGCATCTACTGTCTCACAATAGAGACAAGCCCTTGATTATTTCTGGCTTTTGGAAACACAGCTAGTACACACCAGCCTATGAAATGGCTGCAATGTGCAGCAAAAAGAAGGGCAAAACCTTTAAAGATGTGTTGTGTTTTAACAGGCTGTGACACAGCCTTGGCGTGTGCCAAGGGGGAAGGCAGACCGAGCTGCCTGGGAAGCATGTAATGTTTACCTTCCTGACACAGAAACATTTTTCCTGGGCCTGTCATCACTTCTCTTGAATAATTGCCTGGAGGAAAGCAAATGGTTTATACTGCTTCTGTAAGAACAAACCAGTCTGCCTGCCAGCATCACTGGGGCAAGACTGTCTCACTCTCCAGACACGGGGCTGGGTCTCAACTTGCTCAATAAGCTTTGAAGCGAAATATGGAGTGGGTAAGATGTAAGATGTATGATGTAAGAGACAATAGCTGGAGTTAGGGAAAGGAAGGAAGGAGGTGGATGAGACATCTCTATGAAAAATTCTTCCTGGAAGAAAGTGTCTTCATAAAGTCTAGAAAATAACCACTCCTTTGTGGATATGGGAAAGCACAGGGAGGATGTCTCAAATGTCTGAATTGCCAAGCACACACAGCTACACTGCCCCTCAAATTGTCCTAGTCAGGACAGACATGCAGACACTGCAGTACGATGCCTGCAAGTGTGCAACTGCACTCCACTGTGTTTGACAGTATCACTGGAACTTGTGCACACATTTAATGACTGACGCAGTTAAATGCTGTCAGGGTTGACCACATTTTCCATTCCAGAGGGAAAGGTGTGGCTAAGCACTGGGCTTCTTTTGAGACCAAGAATCATACCTGCCCCAATGTTAAAAGCACTATTTGGAATATAACATTCTTCTTTCAGTCTGTCTGGGGAGACTGTTTATTTGGTAGTATGACAGATACAGTCACATCTTTCTCCACCATAAGATCCATTTCAAATCAGATCTGAAGAAACACTTCAAAAAATAAAATGAAGATGAAAAAGGACCTAGACTCTCCAGCCAGGAGTCTTGATGCTTTTCTTTTGTTCATAGTATTTTGCAGAGAATTCAGGCAAAAAGGGAAAGAAGGTAGGATTTTCTGATGGGCAAATGTTTGTGTCTCAGCTTGGAGTGGGCACAGAGAGAATTCCTTTCTGCTTTTCAGTGAGTGATTTGTCTGTGACAGGACAAGACAATTAGAGGTAAGAAGCAAATGTTTGTTACGTAGTGTAAAAGCATTGTTTGGATTCCTTTTCTTTTACGAAGTTTTCAATCAGGAATGTATCCTTTGCATTACAGTGCAGAATAGGAACTAGCCATCCTTAAGAGCTACTACAGAAATGTTCCTCAGTGTGAGGAAAAATGCGTGGATCTTTTATTTCAAACTAAATTTAGAGAACACCTGTTTTTAGATCAAATATATGACTGTCAATGAAACTTACATATGGGTCCAGAGAAGATTTTATTTTTTCACTTATTTTATACCTAGATCTGAGTATTTTGATGACACCTAATCAAATAAAAAGGAAATTGGAGAAGAATGCACAATAGAGAAAATAGTAGAGGTAGTTATGCATTTGGTAAAGGTACAGAGAGAGATAATGGTCCCTTTGCTACCAAAAGAAAATAGGTCGGCAAGGTTAAAAGGCACTGGAAGCAACACTGATGACAATGTAATTTCTGAAAATGAAAATGGTTATGATTTTTATTGGCCTGTAGAAGAACTACACGGTAATAGTACTGCAGCTGGTGAATCTCAAAAGACAGCTGAGGAATAAAAGAATGAGGTGCTGCCAAATGACCTCCTTGGCAGGCATGATACCATCAGTTCCAGTGGGGATGCACTTTTCAGACTTCCCTACAGGATGCTTTGCTTGGCCCTTCAGCCTATCACCTCTGGAAAAGGTGGTAGGCACAAAAGTATTCATTTTAGATTTTAACACTGTAAACACAAAAGAGGATTTTTTACTCCCTTTTCCCCTCCACTTCCCTAAGCCATTCACGGTCCCTGGCTGCGATGGAATCAGAAACAGCCAGAAATGCAAGCCGCCGGTGGCACTGGCAGTGAGGGGATGGTGCTTGGGTGAACAGTGCCCCATCTCTCACCATACATCAGCTCTGGTCTGATCTGCTGAGAGCAAACCTCCTCTTTCCTCAGTGCCTGCAGTCCTCTCTGCCACTGGCCCTCTGGTGTGTGGAGACAGATCACTTTTACAGGCAGTGGTTGTCTTCCTCTCCATCTGTTTGCACACTGAGAAACAGCAGGAGAGCCTGATTTCAGTCTAATCTGACTTTACAACACTCCGTCACTTAAGATAACCCACTGAACTGTCCTTTCCACTAGAACTGGCATGCATGGGTAAAGCATGGAATTCCATAGATTTTATCCCAGTTCACACCATCGCTATGTAAGCTTGGACACAAAGGGATACTAGGAGACAGAAAACACTGAATAGTTTCATGGTTTAGTTCACTATTTTACCTTAATTGGAAATAAAAGACTTTTGTGTTTTAGAGTTGTTTGTTCCTTGTAAAAGGCATTAAAATGGTTGATGGAAACAACTGTTAGGGAAGGATTTTCTGTTGGGAAAACAGAGGTTCTGCAAATCAATATATCTCCAGGGAAAGATCAATTTTTATGGAATTTTCCCATCATGATAATATAAATTAAACACTTTGTGTTTACATTAATTTCTGCTTCCAGTTAGACCAGCATGGTGCCTGATAGCACCTGCAGCCAGAAAATACTCTTCCTTATTCTCCCCAATAACCCAAGCTTTTTGTTTGATCTGCATCTCCCTCATGCACCAGAGTTTTGCACTGATGATGATTTGCTCTGATGAATCTCCAGACTTTCATATGAACTCAGAAATGGGAATTGGAGAGAAGGGAAACCAAGAATCACATTACAAATAGGCATTAAAGAAGACCAGGTATAGCGATAGTAAAGTCAAGCTGAGCTAAATGTGCTGATATTGCCAGCTTCCTTTGATTTTAAGTAATTTAATTCTGAAAAAGCTCTTGAATTCTTGATTGCTTGTTCTTAATTAGTTTTGGATTTTTTTGAAATATTTTTCTTAGACATATTTGTCTGCTAACAGAGGAATCAACAAAAGACTGAGAAGGAGACTAAGTTCTGTAAATGGTATGGCAAGAAGTGCAGGGAACACAGCATGGCAAAGCCCTGGTCAAGCACAGAAGGATGACAAATTAAAGGGAAAACATGAAAGGACAAAACTTGGTTCATTTCAGTAGAAGTTTGATTGTGATTGTCTTTCAAACTCTGTTGAACACCACTGTCCTGCCTGATGTTGCCATGGAAGAGGGAAAGCTTCTCACACTAATATTTTTGACACGAGCACAGTGGAATTTCCTGGCAGACTGGAGACAGCTGCTGAAATCCTCTTTCACCTGATCCTAAGGTGGCCCTTCTTAATGGTTCACAATGGACAAGGAAGGGGACTTTGGGTGAAAAGTCATAATCCCTTTCAGGAACCATGTAGACACCCCTTTCTGGCAGAGGAGGTATGACAAGCCACGTCTGGGGAGGTGCAGTCCTCATGGTCTATCATGACCATCTAGTTACCTCCATGGGTCTGCAACATCTAGATGAGCTAGCACCTGCAGGCTGAGGCTGCCAGGGTGAAGTACAGGCTTTCTGTGATTCTCAGGCAAGGAGATTGCTGCTACATTGAGAAAACCTGGGAGTATGGAGGGTGGTGTCCTTCTTTTTCTGTGCTATAATATAGTCTCTCTGTTGTATATAATCTCTCTGCCTTAATTAGGAATACTTCCTAATCCATGCTCTCTACTAAATATATTTCTCTAACATATTGCTTGTTTAAACTCTAGTTTTATGATGTGTTTTTCCTCTGTTTTAATTAGAAAATGTGATAAAGCTATTCAATGAAGTGGAGAACAAGGTCTTATCAAATGAAAACTTGCACAGACTGCTTTATGACAGAGACAGTTTGAGAAGTGATAAAATAATAATGCAAGTTCTTTCTTTTTCAACAGGCCAGATTTACCAGTACACCCCAGACACATCACTCCTCAACAGCCACACAAAACAGCAGTAAACCTGGAGTAACCAGGCTGTTAAATCGAGTTTACAGCTGCTTTGCATCACCAGAATGGCCCAAAGCAGGCAGCACATACCAGTGAATATGGGCCTAATTGTACGCTAATGAACGATGAAGTAGTTTAGGATGCGGTATTCACTTCGGCAGAATGAAAAGAAATCTTTATCTAGAGCAGATATGTTAGAATTTATCCTGGCTTTGCTCAAGGGGAAAAATTCATCCTCTTTTATTCTGAATGGATTATAATTAAGAAAAGCATAAGAGACAAATTATTCAAGGTTAGAAATTTAAAAGAGCTTTAAGAATACATCCAGTCTTTCCAGAAATATTAATGCTTGCTTAAGCTGGAGTTACAACAAGTGGAATTCATAGCTTAATTATAAAATAACAGTCAAAAAAACCTGCTTAGGTAAGCATGTGTTTCCATTAGGGAAGAAAAATCATTACAGAAAACAAGATTAAAAGTTAATGTTGCAAATCTCATTGTCTGTATAACTTCATTAATGCTGGATAACTACTGTATAATTAGCATGGTGTTCATTGTAGAAATCTGTTAAAACAGTTGAAATGAAGTCCACCTGCTTAGTCTGTAGTTAGCTTAAAAAAAAAACCACCGAAGACCTGGGTATTTTTCAGTGCTTTAAGACATTGTTTTTCCTCTGTAAATAAAGCTTACGGCCTTATGGCAGTCACCTTGCTGGGAATCCATCAGTCTTCGATATAATTTGACAAACACAGAAAGCATAGAAACTCCGGTTCTCATTTGTATATGCAATGAATCATGCTTAAATTGCAGGGAAAAGCTGGGACAGGACAAGTCAGGAGCAGAGTAGCACATTTTCCTCTTCACCCTCCCAAGCCTTCACCAACAGTAGTGCGAGACATGATCTGGAGATCTGGGCCCTCTGTAGCGAAGTCTCCTGCATCACACATCCCTTCAGGTCCCTCCCAAAGCCAAGAGAGACCTGGCCTTTCAACTTGACTTACCTTGGAGGCTCTGCCTTCCAAAACCGGTTGCCAAAGCACAGCTTTTCGTTTAAGCAGAACTGAGCCTGTTTCACCCAGGCGAGGCACAGTCCGACTGTGGGTACATTCGTGCAGCCGGCGCAGGCTGAGGAGAGCACGGCTTTGTGGACTGAGCCTTAGCCCACATCCACGCGGACATCCAAGGCTGTGCCTGCTGTGCACCAGCCCAGATCCCTCCTCTCAGCTGGATGGTGATTAGCTTAGGCCAAGGGCTGTGCTCAGCACAAATACATGGCTTCCTCTTCACAGCTGAGCAGCATCCAGCTGGCCCAGAGCGCGAGCGCAGAGAGATGATGTTTGACTGCGAAATACTGTGTAAAATACCAGTAAAGTATTACATTCATTTTGAAAATGCATTGTCCCAAGAGGGATAAAAAATATACCAGTTTCAAGAAAAAGCCAGGAAAATCTGGTCTCCAGGTTATAAGATATTTAACCTTTTTCATTCCTGAGTGCTGAGCATCCCACACAGTTTCAGGGATAATAATAGCAGTAACAATCATAAAAGGAAATCAAAATCTGAAACAAAAGACAGAGCTGAACTCAAAATACTAAGGAGGTATTCTGAAAATTATGCACCTAAAAGGCACAATATAGGAAATCATACTTAACCAGTGGGCATAGGAAGAAAGGAGGGAAAGCTCCTGAAAAAAAAAAGGAAAAAGCTATTCAGAAAAGTCTTTTGTTGCTGAAACTACAAAAGCAAATGATGAATCAGATTGTGGCATGTCATTAGAAGGAAATGTCTCTTCCCTATGAAAATGGCTTTTATCCAACTCAAAAATACAATTTTCATGTTGTATTTAATGGAGATCTCACTTCTTAGGCAAAAAACCACACGCACAAAAAATACATTTCCTGGGCCAGCATAAAACCTTTGATAAAAGTAACTACTTCAAACAAGCAAAAAGCTTGTGGACATATTCCTAAAAGACAATATCCAGACAATATTACAACAATAATAGAAGATGGTTGTTTAAAAGATGTGCACAACTACTGCTTCCCTTTCTTACACAGCCCAAGACATACTTTATTATAATAAATCCATTCAAGTCCAAATGGAAAGATACGACTAACATATACGTGCAGTTCTCTGACTAATCCCACAGGAAGTACATTGCTGCATGTCCTTACAGACCAGCCTCTCAGCTAGCACAAAATTTTGTCACCACCTCGATCTCAAAAGAATGAGCCCAGATTACACCCAAGGAGGATCTGGACCCTTATTTATTGTGATTATCTGTCTCTTTTAGTGTTTCCTTATTATCTGTGTGGATGAGCAGATTAATGTGATATCTCTGTCTGGGAGGATAAATATACTTATATCTGGTATCTAGGAGGAAGGGTGGATGTTTTTCTGGATGCCTGCTTCCAGAGACTAGATTGGTTTATGGGGGAGTCTTCTGGTTCTCATTTAGGGGACAGTTAACTTTTGGGTCAGATTGCAGGTGTTTTGGGAACAGTTTGCCTTTTGGAAGTAGGATCTTGACATGACAGACAGGGAACAAAAGGGAAAAAAGAAGAAATAGATTACAAGGTGCTAGTTCACTCCCAAATCAGGGCTAGGTATCTGCAGCTTCAGGCAGGGGCAGCCACAATTTCAGTTGGCCACAAAAGTCCATGGCTGAGCTCTCCTTCACTGCTCAGTGGGGCGAAAGGGTGACCCAAGCCTGATGTGCACTGGATGCTCAGTGACTCCATCCCCAGCCACCAAGGCCATTGAGGAAAGTCAAGCACATGTCACTCTGAGTTTATCCCTGCATATGCTTCCATGGAAACCTGTGTCCTGGGGGATGGAGGATGCTCATCCCCTGCTATAACAGCATGCACTTATGCATTTATGGAAGTGCATTGGTACCAGGTGGGGCTCTCACTCCAACCATTCTCCACTTAATCCATATTCTTAAAGAATATTCAGCATTGAGTAAGGCACTGAAATATTTTAGGATCTGTGTCTCTGTTGGGGTCAAGATGGCTCAAGGTTAACCTTATACTGATTTAAAATAACTTGGAGGACATTAACTCTGAGTGTGCAGGACAGCAACCAGCTATTCCCTCCCTTGGTTTAACTTCTCTAAAGAAGTTGTTTTGCATGCATCCATCACACATGAATGTAAATCCTGATGCTCATCTCTGAAATGTCTGGAAATGGCCCTTTGTGGGAGCAGATCACTGGATAACTCACCTGATCCGGCACATATTTCATGTGTTGTAATTAACACAAAAAGAATTGGTGTTCTGCCTGTCTGTACATCACAAGCTAGGAGGATGCTAACAAGAAACTGGGTGAAACTCCTCTGAGAGAAGTGCTAGTGATCAGCCAAACAGGAAACAATTACAGGCAAACCAGAAAGCCCACGAGACCCCAGGAGTACACCAGACCTAGCGGCAAAAGAAAGTCCTATCAGATTCCTAAGAACATATCCTTTCTCCAGAAGACAGAAAAAAAGTCAATACCACAGATTTAATTCAAAGCACTGATAGAAAATCTACTGTGAGCAGAGACAAATAGATACTTAGCACAAAAGCCAAAGGTCAGGCAAGGCAGATTACTGGTCTTCCCCCTTCTAAACTAGCTTCGTTTCTACATTACTTTAAACATGAAGCTGCAAATTATACAAGGTGAGTTTGCCCAGATGCAAGTTTGAAAAAGATCTCTGTTATACTTGAATGTATTGGGTTCTATCACACCAATCCTATGTCTGATTTTCAACTGAACATAACCTCTTGAAATGGATTGTAAAGTGGAAAAATAATGACAAACATGCTATTTTCTCATGTAAAGGAAAAAAATGCATTTCTTACTCAATTTTGCCATAATCATTCTTGGTTAAAGACCAGCTTTTGTTAAAACAATACATATGAAGAAACTTCGGAAGAGTTTTGAGGGGTTCTGTTTCTTCATTTTAAGTTTGGATAAATTACTTTCTTTGAAAAACAACAAGATTGTCTAATAGTTCAGCTTCTATGGAAAAACACAGTTGTCAATCTAATCTAGTTTCCAATAAAAGCAAACAAGCAGATTAACTGCATTGAAGAGATTTCTCTCACAAATTTTTCAGGTACAACAGTCCTCAAAAATCCCTGCATTATGAACTTTTACCCATGTCCTGAAAGTTATGTACACTTAGGAAGGAAAGTCTTCCTGAACTGCTATGTCAGTATGCTAAACACTGCATAATGAGACCTAAAAGCTTTGGGTTGGGATTTGTCGCAGAGGTAACATTAACATCCTTAGTTCATAAGACAAAACCAAGAAAGGATAACTTTATCTATATCTACATATCTATATATCTATATATCTATATATCTATATATCGATGTATCTATATACCTATATATCTCTATATCTATATATCTATATACCTATATATCTATATATAGTTATTTGAAGTATGATTNCTATATATCTATATATAGTTATTTGAAGTATGATTTATGAATAGACAGAATGATGGATTGTATGCCATTATAGCTATAATCCACGGAGTCTGGTGTATCATATTTATCAACAAAGATTTTAGAGCATTACTACTATGCTTTCTGTTTATTCTCTATAAATATGCATCTCTGTTTGGACAGGCATATATATGTGTGTGTGTCTAAAGGCATCTCTACACTGAAAAAGAGGAAGAAATATACCAAAATAGTGAGAAATACTTCTGAAAAAGAAATAGCCAGAACATATGTTTCGCACTTGAACAACCTGGAGAGCATTGGAGAAATTGGGTATGTTGTCAGGTTTCTGCTCTGATTTGCCTCCAGAGCACAGGATGGACGCCTGTCTCCTCTTACTCTACCAGATGCTGGCAGAGATTGCACATCTCCTGTTACTAGGTCCCTAATGCTGAGGAACCACAGCAGGGTGATGGCTATCCCCGCTATAGTTATCATGTATTGGGCACATCTGAGGAGACAGAGAGCAGTGCTGAAGGCCACAAAATTAGGCCATGCTACATAAAACAGCTTTTTTTGAGTATATGCTTCAAAACTTCAGCTTGCATGTTAGTCTCACAGCTGCAAAACCCTCTGTCTCAGGCCCTTTTAGGGCTAGAAGTGAATCCTGAGTGTCTTTGATATTATCTTGCTGTAGGAAATATCCTCTTCCTTTTCTTGAGATCTACAGACTATGCAACTCTTACATAAACAGAATTTGACAGTTTTTCAGGACTCTTGCTTGGTCTTCTGACACTAGGACTTTAGTCTCCCTGTCATCCGGGAGAAATATAGGCATTTGCTCAGGAAAGGAAATAAGCATGTGGAAGGTTAGACTGCGACAAAGAGGGAAAAAGACATCAGTTTGAAACTGCCCAAAAGTTTAGGTGTTGAATGAAGTTTCGGGAGAACACAGTAGCAGGCAGATAAACTTCTTGAAACCATTACATTACATTTCTAACCAATAAGGTCTCACCTGCTTGACTTCCTAGTGACAGATGAAATCACATAACACATACCTTAGAAGTGTATGTAGAAATATGTATCAATCAAAAAACAGTGGAAATTTTCCACCCTTTTGTCTCTGTTACAGAAAGACACAACAGAGAAATGAGCCAATCGATCATAGCTTGTACACTCAGAGTCCTGATGCTTGCAGGATGCTCTGTAATTTGTGATTTGACCTCTTGGCACCTTTCTCTTGCTGAGGCTCTCACAGAAAAAAATTATGTGCCAATGAGGAGTGACACAAGATTCATCTTGTTTGACTAGCTAGGTCACACCAACAGTTTGGGTTAGTCTATAGCCATATGTGATGTCTGGGAAAGATATAGTGAGGTTCTGTGGAATTACTTCCTACAAGCATCACCAGGAAAGCCACAAAACACACCTAAGTCTATCGGATGCAGGATCGGATGATCCATAATACAGCAGCAAGCACAACAACATAAATATCTTGGATTAAATGAAGCAAAAACCAATCTGGATAACAATGGGTAGCACCCTACACTGCAGTTGTGACCACTGCTCCAGGACATGCAACACATATGGTGCTGTAAGACTAACGCCATAATTTCCATGCTGCTGCCACATGGCTGCCAGAAAAGGAATGGTCAAATTCAGCAACCAGGACAGACTGGCCTTGGGTCTGGCTAGTCCTTAGTTCCTCAGTGGGTGTGCTGAGCTCCCTGGCTGGTGCTGGTTTGGCCTGCAAAGTGCTGCAATGTCCTCTGGGAGATGAACTAAGGCACTCGCTGCTGGCCCAGGATCAAGAGCTGGGAGTACATGTTTGTGCACCTGTTCACTCAGCATCCTCTGCACCTGCATCTCCTACTAGCTCATTATTGCTGCTTAATCAGCCCTTTGTTATCCCTGGACAGTATGGGCCAGCAATCCCTTGTGTACCAGCCTCTTGCCAGGGCAACTTAGAGGCATTCTATAGATCTGGTAGTTCACTGATAACAATAACCTTCATGGGTGTCGTGTAAGCCTGAGACCTAGATTGCAAGAGATATTTGCTTATACTCTAGGAAGGCAGCAGTGGGAATCACAGAGGGATAACGTGTTCTTCCTATCTGGCCACCTTTGCTCCTCCTATCAGGTCATGTATTTATGTACTGGATACAACTGTATATACGAGTCCTGCCACATCCAGCAGTGATGCACTGCCCTCATGCACACACACACTCACCTCACTCACTGCTCTGCTATTTACTTCTGATTTATGGTCCGCTGGCAATCCACATGGAATGGGATTGAAAACATTGAATCAGTTATAGAACACTAGATTTATAGGCCACCTACTGTATTTAAAAATAATTGAACTGTGAAGTGATTAAGTTAATTGACGATTTCTGTAAGTTTGAGGGTTAGGTAATTACAAATGGCAATTATGGAAGAACAAAAGTATATTAAGCAGCACAGACAAGAATAAAAAATTTCTGGTACTTCAGAGGTCTGTTTTTAACTTTAGTATATATGAGCTCTCATCAAACCAATGAATCCAAACAAGGTATGAATTTTCAAGAAGGAAGAATTAAAATAGTATCAAATGTATTAGAAAAATATATTAATTTCTGAGAAAGCAATGCTGAAAATCAGGCTAATAATGAAATAAACTAAAGAAAAAATTTTGAGGAAATAGGCAAAAGTGGGAAATTGCAAATACTAAAGAAAATTGCAAATACTAAAGAAAATATTTGTGCTAAAATAGTTGTATGACAAATATGGAGACATACATGGAGAAATGGATTCAGTGCATCATTTTTAGAAAGACATTTTAATAATAAAGGATGGGGCAAAGAAGAAAATTCATACAGTGTCCTTTACTGAAATCTGTGATTCTGGTCACTGTAAGAAGAAAAATTACAATAGCATTTTAAGCAGAAAAAAATCATTAGAAAAGCTCAGACGATCTTTAACTGTAACAAAGGACTGAGTACTGAAGTCACAAACATACTCTGCTAAAAAAGTGAATATACAGACAATATTGCCACAAACCTAAGTGGTTTTTTTCTCCTTTGTATTTCACTAAATAAAACGGGTGACATTTCTGACTCTCAGACACATTTACTATGCAGTGAAAGCTATGGAACAAGTCTCCTAAATGTCATCTCAAAAAAACCTAGGTAATTACACTTCCTTTAGAAGACAAAACCTTGGTCATTGGTGAGACACTCTAGCATTTCAGGGGCACAGAAAAAGGGATATAGAGAAAAATCTTATCAGGACATCCTTTAGACAGTGTTTGTATTCAATTATGTCAACAACAGGCTTCCCATCTGCTACAGGAGGAAGAAGAGATTAATAAAATTAACTTTCACCAAGACAGAGTTAATCCCAAGTTCCCGCTCCTGTTGCTGTTGAGAGGCAGACTGCCAGAGGGTCCCTGTCGTTCACCATCCACTTGCCCCAGCACCCTGTGCTGGTGGTGAGATCTCAGGGACATGGCAAGGTCACAGCTATTCTTCTGACCCTGCTCTTCCACCCTCTTTCTGCCAAAGTCCATTCGTCACTTGGTCCAGTGCAGATGGCCCTCTGTCTTCTGATAAATCTCCTCATTTTAACCCGGTATAAGGTTTTTAAAATATCATCTCTAGCCAGAGTGCCCACTTGACAGTATCACAAAAGTCTTGTTGACCAGCTTGAGAATAGAGCTAGCCAAAACTCCAATCATTGTATTTATTGGAAACAGTAATATTTTGCCAAAAACCCAAATGGAAATTATGGAAATAATACTGGTGTAGTATAGCTTTCCATTTCAAATGACATGATATTTCATTCTGTACTTCCAAAAATTCTTCTGTTTTCTTTTTTCATGTTTACATTGATTTTATAGAGTCTTGCTACAACAATAGTGGGTGAAAACTGCATATCATATGATAACCTCTTACGTTTATTTTACAGTTAAATTATCTAAAGGCTTTATATACAATGACATCATAATATCATGATATAATTATATAATTATATAATAATGATTTACCATCTTCTTTTCAGGCTCAAAAATATCTTCTTCCTGAGTCATATTGACAGCTTGTGTGATAATCAAAGCTTTTTCCCTAAGAAAAACCTTTTCAAGGATAGTCTCCTAATAGCCTGTAAAAATTTCATTTCTCCTAGCAAGTAATTATTCACAGAACTAGCATTATTATGTCAATGTGACATGATCAAGGGGAGAAATGATGATCGCATCCAAGCCACATCTCCCTAGTGATTTGAAAAAGCCTGATATGTGGAGCCCCTTCTTTGGTTACCAGGTTCTACAGGAGCTGAAGGGCTTCGGCAGCATTAGAAGCACTCAGTGTCTCCCAGGATCAGCCCTCGCAGCTCCAGAAGGAGTCAGGTATCTCTTGATGCACCTGAGAGAGGTTCTTTAACACTTCCTTACAACAAAATCCTAAAAGCACAATAGATTGTGAAAAAAACCATCATAAGCAGTAAACCATGTAGAATAATGTAAATTGACTAGTCATGGGGAAAAAAACCCCACACCTAACAAGACAACGTGCAGGAAAATGGATTGCTACCCTAACTTCAGAAACCTACCGTGCAGCCTGTGAATTGTCTGTACAGTTCCTTGGAATGGTGCTATTAAAAAGAAAAACCAGGAGAAAGTTCCTCATAATCACTTGCACAGTTTTTATGGTATCATTAGAATATACCTTCGGAGCAGAAATCTCACTATGAAAGTTCATAGCATTATTCTCTGATAATTTGTTTTATTATTATTTTCATCTGCTGTGCATTTTTTTAAATATATTACATGTGTTTGCTTTCTCCACTGGTGCATAACAATGGCAATGGCTGATCTATACAGTACAAACAACAGCCCATGCAAAACTTCATAGAAGCAGTTTTTGGTGTGCATTGGAGGACAAATGGAGGCATCACAGATGTTTGAATGAGATTTATCTTCATTTTATCTCTTAAAGAAACTCAAATACCATTTCTGTCTAGCATGATAATTTGTTTAGTGTAATGTGCATTTCATAATGATAACAAGAGAAGCATATTTAACCTAAGGTACTGCACGCTGCACTCAAAAGAATTGACTCTTTAAAGTGTGCTTGTATAAACTGAGAATTTAAACTCTCAGTCCATGTGAACAGCTCCTCTGCTATTGTGTTTGTATTAGAGGAAAACTTTTAGGACATCACTAGGAAATTAATCCCCAGGAGGGCTGAAATTCAGAGGAGGCTAATATGTCTGCAGCTTTGATCCACTCTCCACACAGCAAAGCCAGATGGGATTATGTCAAAGCCTTTAACAAAAATACTTGGGGAAATTTAAACCCAGAAGTATCTGCAACCTTTAGAATTCAGGATCCTTTTCATTAGGCATTCTTTTGTAATATTTCTGACTTATACACATGCAAGTCAGTTTGCAGGGATGACAGGAGTAAATGTCACTAAAAGTCTCTGTGTAGTCTTCATGCTCTGCCATGTAGCAGACACTGATGAAGTATGTCAAAGTAAGGGTTAATTTAAGGAAAAAAGCACATTTACACTTCCTTACCTTTGTCTGTCTCTCTAAAATTACTAAATTTACTGCAAGTTTAAAAGTTTAACTTTGTGATTTGTTCACATACTGCTTACAATCATTTTTTGAGGCAAGAAAAATTATGTATAAAAAAACCTTGAAAAATCTGTCTCAATTAAGTTCTTTTCCAAAAATTTGATTCACTCACATAGCACTACAATACAATGCATAATTTGCTATTCATTGACAGCTCAGTCTGCACAATACTATCAAAGTCATACTTACTGAAGAGCAGGTTAGTGCAGCAGAGCAAGTCACCTCTGGTAAGATTAGAAACACTGCTAATTTCCAGAACTATGTTTTGACTAGCAGCAATACAGGATTCTTTGAAAAAAAACCTTGTCTTTCCATTGAGAGAGATCACTTTGTCATTTAATTGCATTTGAAGAGGTTTTAAACAACAGGTTTTGTTCTTAGTAGGTGGTGACAGTACTGCAGAATTTCCAAGATGACTGTGATAAATGCAGCAGCAAAAGCAAAGACTGCTTAATAGACAAGTAACCTCAGCCCCTATTATTACTGTTCTTCTGAGAGGTAGGATTTCCTTAAATCAATTTCATATTTCAATGGGTTTTAATCAGCATTCAAAAAAATTGTATTTAGAACTTAACAGATCAAAATCTACAGACATGGCCCCGGAGATTCTGGTTAATGTAATGGAAATTGGTTGTGAATGTCTAAAGAAATATGTTTGAAGATCTCACTGTCACTATAGAAATGAAAAGTCAAGCCTACTTAGTACTTCAGCTTCATGTTATAATTATTTTTTCTTGTCCACCTATAAGTTCTTATGATCTGTCTTTTCTGGAGGGATCGCAAGATTTTTTTTTTAAACAGTCATCTCTCAAGATGGATATTTCAGGTTCTCAGAAAAACCCTCCATAGCTCCCGGAAACCATTTCATTCAGGTAGCGAAGGGAGCCGACCTGATGTCCATTTCACATTTTACTAGTGACATTCTGCTGTAAGACCAGTCTTATTTGGAGCCAGCCCTAAGTGATTTTGATTCTCTGTGCAGGTCAATGGATAACTAAATGCCTGTGAAATAGTACCATGGCAGCAAGGTAATACTCCTATATTTACTTTAATGACAGACTGCCACTCTACCCCATTAATCCCACTCTGAGACCTGAAAAACGAGGTTCCATATATCCAGGTAATGAGTTGCATGTTTTCAAGGTCTCCTCCATATCCAAGTCTTCCTAACTCTTGAAGAACCATTACCAAAGTTCCTGAATTCTTTCTCATCTTACACAATGTTATAAAGCACTTTATACCTCAATGAATTCTTGATAAGGGTTACTCTCCACCTTCCATGTGCCAACCTCGGGGTCTGCTGAGTAACAGGATACAAAGTCAGCATGCTCTACACCTGCAAGCTGTAACAGGGAAAAACACATGCACATTAGATCTTACTCTTACTGGAGTACAAAGGAAGTAGAATTTATTCTACTGATGTTATAGCAGACAAACACAAGTCTCTTCTCAGAAGGAAACAATCCTGCTCTTACCACATAGCTCAGGGCCTGTGTTCTGTCTCACTGCCCATCCAACTCAGGACTGAGCCCAAACTTTGATCCAGTGTGGGCCAGGTTGGATGACCTAGACCTATTCTGCTCGAATTCACTTGCACTCTCTGTTGGGGGACGTTATTTTTAATGGCACTGTAACCCAGCAGCACACTGCTTTGGAGCTCTCCAACATTCCTGAGGAGCTTGAAGGAGTCATGGGGCAATGCTGCTAGCAAGCCCTCCCCTTCTCTCCGTGGCTGATCCTTCACTCCATAGATGCCTACAAAGCAATCTCAGAGTGTGGTGGAAAAGGGGTTTGCAGCAGGCTGGATGCAGATGTGGCATCCAGTGTGATGTGGGATTTGTCAGAGCCATCTTTCCCGTAGATGGAACACCAGCACTCTTCTGTGCAGGACGGCTGCATGCTCGCTCTTACAGTCTGTTTTGAAGTTGTTCAAGGTTTTTACTCACCCCTCACCCTTTAATTTTATATGACTAAGAGATTTTTGGTAGCAAGTCTTTGACCCTTATTTCTATGAGCATGCCATTCATGTTTACCTGATAAAGCCCTGCCTGGACTTGTTTAGAAGGGTAAGTAACAAATCAGATAAAGTCTGTGTGACAGGGGAAAAGAGAGTAAATCACTTTAAGAGCATAAATCAGCCTCCTGCTGTTGTCCTTGTAGAGGTTAAAGACAAAGTGACAAGCAAAGACGACAGAGATTAAGGAATAGAGTAGCTAAGCTGTCTTGCAAGGAGTTTATAATCTTTTGGTAATTAATCACCAATAGTGGGGTCTGATCTGCAAACACCTACAAAAACTGCTATTCCTCACCCTTTTGACCAAATGGAACAAAATACCGAAGTGTCTCAGATCTGTGAAAATGGGCAGGGATCTTGAACTATCCCAACCTACCAGTTGGGATACTTCAGAAAAAAGTTTTTACACAGATAGGCTTTTAGCTTTGAATAATAGGAGATGTGAAACTTGGAGTTTCTTTTGCCCCCTTTTTTTTTGTTTGTTTGTTTAATTATTCCTATATATTAAAAAAAATCTTATTATTTGACAAAAGATTACTCAGCATCCATTAATATACTTTCCTGGCATAGAAATTTGCAGAAGGAAAGTAATTCATGGTGAATAAGAAGGCTCTAATTTCAGGCACTCAGGTAGGGCAGGTTACACAGGCATCTCCCAGCCGGGAATGAAACCTTGCCCTTGATCCTGGCCCATGGCACAGTCACTTTACACTGCTCCATCAACCTAAAACAGGCTTCCAACTTAATTCATCCAACTTCAAAGAAGCACTGCAGGCTTTGCTGTGTTGCTGTTTCAGGTTCCATGGTGCACGACCCCCAGCTAAGGGCAGTGTGCGGGACCCTGGCAGGAGTCAGCAGCACACACCAGCTGCTCCAAGCATAGGCTGTGCTCTCCAGGACAGCCCTGAGCAGACTGGTGAGCAGAAGACCGCATTACGTGCCCTTTTTGGCCACCACTGAGGACTCGGCCCCGTCATTCTCATTCAGAGGGATTCATAGGCCAGAACAGAATGTTCTGCTCAGGGTTGCTCCTGACAGCACTGCACATCCAGTGTGTAGCAGCCACCATCACACACATGTGATACACTCAGCCCTTTATAATGATTAACCCACCCAACTGACCCATTCCTTACATTATTTAAGTCAGTTTTCTATGCAAATTGTCATTTAGTCTAACATTCATCAGCTTTTTAGGATTTCCAGATGTAACCATTGCTAAAACCCACCAAAGCCACCGCTTCTCCATGAAACATTTGTGTCCCCTGCTGGAAGGACTAGCAAAGCTGCATCTGTGGAGAGTGAAGGTTGCTGCTGCAGGGAAAGGACAGCAGCAGAGAGACAGGAAGAGAAAAGAGGCAGGAATCTTGAGCTTCCTCCACAGTCGTAAGAGGCTTTTCCTGGAAGTGTCCTAAGGGAGTTCAAGATGCAGGACTTTGCCAGTCAAAAGCAACTTCACCTCATGCACGTGGGTGCTCAGCTGAGCTGGTGTCCTGGAAAATACATGATGCTCTTTCAAAGCAAGCAAACTGCTTTTTCAAGATCCTACAATACCTGGAGTGTTCTCTTTCTTAGCAGCTTTGGTCCTGTGCCAGCAGGATGGGGTGTCTTTGCTAAATGCAGCTCTATGAGCCCTGGTTTTCTGTATCTCCTGCTTTTCCTGTGGGTATCAAAACCCAGCGGTCGCCTTACCTACTGTTGCAGTGTAGACACACATCCACTCATGCTGCATTCTTGACAAAGAGAAGGGAAGTGCTCTTTCCAAGCAGGAAGACTGTGTTATTACAGGATTCCAGGGACAAGGTTTCGTGTCAGTTAAGGACACCCCATTGCTTAATGAGCAAAACAGAGACTGTTGATAGTCCACTAAATAGAGTTAAAGGCACAATTTGCAGTAAGCTAATTAATGATGGACATTATTCCATCTAATTAATTTCCAAGGAGGAGCTATGGCTGGGGAAATATAAGAGTCTTAAAGTTTCTCAGCTTGCAGCTAGGGATTGATTCTAAGAAAAGCAAAAATCTGAGAATGACCAAGAAACATATTAGCAAGAATCAAAGCAATGGTTTTAAAAAACAGCCAATAGGAAGAAGGCAGATTTAACACCATGAAGACAAATTATCTACTAAGCAAAATTAGGTTGAGGTATTATGACCAAGAAAGCAAATCCAGCCTTCCAGGCAACAAAATGACTGCTTTAAAAAGAATTCAAAACTCAAGTTAAATAAAGATATTATGAAAATAATGTGAAAAGAAATCTTAACATATGACTGACAAATCTGGACAACTCTGTAAGGAAGGCAGAAGTTCTGGAATCTCATTTTGAGATGAAGTAATAAAAAAGAGGGAAAAAATGTGAACCTGTGGTGCTTTATAGTCACCAAAAATGATATTTAACTCCTTTACAGAAGCAGAAAAATCTTTTTCGCTGGTTTATCCTCTTCAAAATTCATTCTCAGTGTATCCTGAAAGTTTCAATTTCTACTCGAAAAACAGTAGTGATGGTCATATGACAACTGAACTGAAGAAGTGAAATTTTATTGAGATAGGAAATGCATATTTCAAAATGATTTTTTTGGTTTTTTTTTTTTTTTTTTGGTGGTTTTTGTGTTTGTTTCTTTTTCCGTATTAGGGAAACTATAAGTTTTTATATACAGTGTTCTTTCAACCCAAATTTAAAACCCTAAGTACTGCACTTGTCACCACTAAATGATCTGCCGCTCTGCAAACAAGGAAGATCAGACTTGACATTTCTGGCATTTCTAGAGTAACAGGTAGAACATAAACATGCTTTAAGTAAATGTTTTCTTCCATGCAACATAAATGAGTGAAAAAAGGCACTATCACCTTTTCCCCAAAGATTGCACACAACATCTAACAAAAAAAGTCATAGCATATTACTCTGCACAGTCTTTCAGGGAGTTGAGCTTCACCACTGCAGCTCAAAAGCAAACCACTGTCGACATGTGGGTATTAGCCTGGATTGTCAAGCCAGTGCCCACACCAAGTGCCCAGGCATGCTGATACTGTGCTTCAGAGCCCAGGATATGAGAGGGGTTGGCTCTGCCCAGCACCCCGGCAATCAGGAGAGGGCGCTCGTTTCTGAAACCTCAGTGAAATCCTTTCTCCCTGATCATTTCTGTGGTGCTTACTGGCACATCCTCTGAGCCCTCTGTCCCTGAGTCTCAGAGTAATTTAGTTCTTCCACTGAGCCTCTGAGTAATTAAATAACACTTTCCTTTCTTTTCTGATGTCCCCATGTGTCTTAAAACTTCAGTGCATTTTCCATAACACATTAAGGTAGAGATCCCTGGCTTCCTTATGCTCTGTGTCACACAGATACGCACATGCCGACTTGGGAGATAAATACAGATAGGCTGTATTTATTACTGCCTACATTCTTCCCTAGACTTCTTCTTCCTCCTCCTTCTCCTCCTCCTTTTCCTCCTCCTCCTTCCACATCCATGCTCCAGCAGTCTCCAGGGGGCTCACACTGATCATTTCACATCATTGTGAGAAATGCCTTCACATTTGTGATACTCTGCCTCCATCTAATAGGCACATCATTCCCCAGGGTAATCTTGGCGTCAACTAGAGCCACACTAGCTTGTTTGTGTGTTGCAGACAAATTGTTCTTGGACACCTATCTACTTACCAACACATCTAGCAACAAGGCACTGCTCTGCCAATATATTGCTAAATTTGCTGGGTTTTGCCTTGTCATTGTGAAACCGAACTTTTTCTTTTTTTTTTTTTCCCTAAAATCCCAAACGTCTGAAGCGTTCAAAGCAGCTGAGCCTAGACAATGGTATGGCTTGGATTTTCCAATTTTTTCTCCATCCTTTCTCCAGGCTCAAGCATTAGGACTTAAGCAGTGACAGGGTATAAATCCAGACGACTTATGCTTTTGCTTTTTTTTTTTTTCCCCCCAGAAATGGACTATCTGGGAACTGATAAAATAAAATTAATTTTATTTTCCTGAAAAACATGATGAGAGTAGAAATAGCAGGTTAAAGTAAATGAAAAACAGAGCATGCAGAATTAAATCAAAGGACTTTTCTTTGTAATATATGGGGAAAAAATAAGTTATGTGTATCAGGAATCTGAGTGAATAGATTATAGAATATCATTTTTATAACTTGCAAACATGAAGTAAACAGGGTTTTCCAAGTGAAAAGATAAAGCAGAATCACATTAGAGATTGCTGAAGGACTCATTGCTGTTGACTTTTTTTTACAAGAGCAATTTAAAATCTGTGGGTGAACATGACCTGATGGAGAACTTTTTCTCTCTGTCCTGTAGTAGTCTGCACGGCAACATGAGGTACCTGTGCAAACTAACCATCACAAGCAAAGACATTAAAATCTCTGAGGACTCAGAAACATAAAATCTCGATAGGACCTGCAGTGCTTATGATGGATCACGGACATTCTCATTCTCTGCTCTGGTTAGTTATACAGTCTGCATATTCCTTCCCATATGGACGGCTAAAGTTTTCCCTGAGAAGGACCATTTAATGAGTGAGCCGTGTCAGTGACTGCAAAACAGAAACATTCCCTTCACCAGTTTCTGCACTACAAAACAATTTGGAAATCTAAAAGTAGGAGAGGAGTAAGATTGTGCTTATTCCCAAAAACAAATGCACAAAGAAAGCCCATACAAGGGCACATGCAGAAAGTCCTGCCTCACCCAAAATGGCAGGAGATGCTTAAGCACTACCTTGCCCTTATGTTAGCGGTGTTTTAGAAATGCAGCCAAGTCCTGAAGAATAGGAAACCCACAGAGAAAAATACTGTATAATCACCAGATTAATGGCTGCCATGTAACTCATATGTATGAGGACATAGAAAAAATACAATTTTGTCACCTAGACTGAGATGCGGCTACCTAACACTCATGTTTTCACAGAACTTCTTCAACTAGGAAAAACATGCTACCTGGCAAATTTCATTTTCCTTCTGTAAAATAGCTATATGCAGAAGGTGTTGAACATTCTGTATAAAATTGTACCAAATAAGAAGCTTCAGCACCCTTATCAGGAAAAATGAGACTTTTCCAAAATACACTAGAGGGGAAAATCCCCCTTAAAACTAGTTTATGTTAAGAAATTACAGTTTTTCTACAGAAAACACAGAAATGTCATGACAGCATGTCTTTTTTTCCATCATTTTTTCATTCTTCTTTTATTTTATGGAGGGGTGTTAGGTTTAGTTTTGGGATTGTTTTTCTGTTATAATTTGTTTGTTATTCCAGGACTAATATAACTGTCTGTATAATGAGCTTTTCTCAGCAGCAAGTAATCTAATACATTGCTAAAGCATTTTCATACCACTGAGCACATATCAATATATCCATTTTTTGTTCATGCCAAAAACCACAACTTTGTGGTTAATGTGAATGTGACTGCAAAAATAGATCTATTCAAACGTTACCTCAATGTGTCAGATCTGCTAACATTATTGGATAGTGTTTTACTAATTGATAAAATAATGCTGCACTAATTATCAAGCTACAGCTTAGAAAAATAAAGATACACCATATGAGAATATATTGAGACACTACTCTTGTCCTTTAGCATAGAAATCAAAAGTTTGTAACTATTATTATGGGCATGTACTAGTATTTTTAGGAAGCTTATCTTACATCATACAAAATGAGATAAAAAAGAAAAACACGAGGCTAAACTTCAATGTTGAAAATGGTCTGACAGCCAAGCATTGAAAATCAGATAAAATTTCATCACTGGTTCATCAGTTCTGTAGTTTCAGCTCTTGAGTCTTAAAACCCCCATCTCTGAAGGTATTGTCTCAGTTGGTTGTGGAAGCTGTGATTTCACACACCAGAGGCTGGATTTCCCTGACTGAGATCAGTTTAACTACAAGCAGTTTGTGACATCATCTGTAAACACAAAATACACTGTAATGGGATACTCACACAAAATTATTTTTACCTTACATGTGACCCATCTAACATGAAGAACCTTTAAGTGGCTCTTAGGAGGAGGGTGTAGGAGCATGCAAAGCAAAGACAAAGGTAATGTTGTGATCTGAGCCAACATTACAAAAGAAAGGCATGAAGATTTAGGGCTTGTTCGAGCCTCGTTTTTATTCCAGCTGTAAATCCAGTTGGAATCTTTGCACTGACTTTAATATCTGATTAGTATTTAATTCTTTGATCAAACTCCATTTAAATATACTTGTGTTTATATATATATATATGTATATACACACATTAATATTTATGCTTTCATAAACTTATGTGTGTATATATATATGCTGTAGAGGAATAGAGAGACAGATGTACAAATGCACTTTAAAAAACAAAATTATATTATAAACTACAGGAAGATAATAAATAAGCCTGCCTTTTTCCTACTTGAATTCTATCAGAAAAGCACTCTACTTGTACTTCCTTTTCTTTTTACATATATTCAGTGCTTACAGCATGCTGTTTTCATTACAGATTGTCAGTGTTCTGGGAATTAAGGCCATGTTCCGCACAGACAGATGTTATTTTATAGAGTGTCATTCAATGTAATGGTACCAGATTTTAGCACTTAGCCTGCCTCCAATTACCCATTAACAATTTGTGTAATTGGGGAGCAGGAAAATACCTACTCTGCTTTGTAGAAATTATTTCAGGATATCTGCTTCCCAAACTTTGGGAAGTCTTTCCTGTGAGCAGTCACCATTGTTTAAAACAAAATATTTTAATCAGGAAAGGAGTAATTGAAAAGCATTTGAGTATTTCTGCTGGGCAAAACTCTCTTTCTTTCCTTTATTTCAAATCCATAATGAAGCAGAAATCTTGTCTAAAATCCTGTGCAAATGTATCTGATAGAAGGAAACAATCTGATGCAGAATATTCTGATGGCACAGTTTGCTGGTTGTTTGCATTCGTTTCTGGTTTCTTAGTGGGTTTTTTAAGGAAAATTTGTGTACGTAGACAACTGTCACTTTTATTCTATCGTAAAACACTCACACATCTGGAAAGCCCTCGCATTCAGCACATCCTTTGTCAATGATGTTAAAGCAAGCATCTGCTATGTGCCTCTTCAACAGCACGCAAAGTGTTATTGAGTATCAGGCAATGATATGCGGTTATTGTTCTCTTGACACATTTTTTGGATCTCAATTTGTGATGGTACATATAAAGACGGATGGTGTTTTCTGAGAAGTTTTAACAGATCCACAAGCAAGTTTACAAGAAAAAGCTGTATGTGTGGGGCTGTAATGGCTCATCCAGTCCAACTGGGAAAAATCTAATGATGCCAAGCTTGATAGCCCAGTTTCTGGTGAAGAAAAGGCTAGGCTCCCCAAACACACCTTAACAACAGGTCCTTATTTTAAGACCATATTCAGAGTGCTGAAGCCATTAATATCTTCTAGAGGAGTGCTTTTCCAGTGGGTCTGAATGGGAAGTAGATCTGCACATTCATTCCCATTTGTTGCGATGCCCATGCCAGGACCTGGGCAGTGATCACCTCTAGGACAGCCCAGTGCCCCAGGATCAGCTTCCTCATGGCAGCAATCAGCTACACCATAACTGGACTCTTGACTCTCATATTGGCTTGTGAGCAAAAATTTCACTGAAAATTGTCTCCTTCCACAGGTGGAATACTTGTGTGTGTGTGTATGCATGCGCATATGCTTGTAATCAACTCTGAACCCCTTGTGAAGAAAGACGTTTGCTGGGGAATAAGCTTATTTTTCCTTTTTGGGTACTCCTACAGTTTCTAAATTTTGGAAAAATGTCAAAAGAGTGCACAACAGGATCATCCTTCTTCATTAGACATTTTTTGGTTTTTTTCTAACTTGCTCATGTTTTTCCCTTTGTGGAGCATTTTTTTGGCACTGAAAAAACCAGAATTATCCAAGTATGAGCACAAACAAACCCTGTCAAGGGTTGTACTCACTAGCTATTAGTAGAGAGTAACAATGACATTGTGTGAAGGGTATGAGCCATGCTGGAGAGGCCCGCCAGGTCAATGCTCAACAGCATTCTTCAAGATCGAGAATCTCCTCTGGGGAGTTAAGCACCCAGAACAGCAGGCTGAAAGGCTGAGGAAGAGCTGGTTCACCAGGGGGAATAACTTGAGACACAGAACCGTAGACAATATGGAGAATGGACAGAGTGATCAGTGCAGTCCATGCCGTGGGCAATACCGAGGACAAAGCTGGGTGTACTTATGGAACGATCAGTTTTAAGGGAGCATTGTTTTTTTTTTACATAACTTGTCCTAACTGATTCCCAGAATAAAATAATATTCTGACTTGCTCCAGTTAACAAAGCCCAAATATCTCCTGCAATGACAGACGATTGTCCCTACATGTGACTCACACACGTTCAGCTGCCACATTCAGTGTTCCTCTCTGAACATTGAATATATCCACAGACACAGGAAGGCAGCATTTTGCACCCTCCTCTCCACAGGACCTTATGCCATTTGCATTGCTTCACTACTGATCCTAGGTTAGATTGGGTTAGACAGATGTATAGCAGAACTGAGTGTACACCTGATGTTCTCTGACACAGACACCAGAGTTTCCTTAATGATAGGGAATCCTTTAGAAGAAAACCAAAAACATACTGGATAAAATGTGCAGAGGTAAGTTTTCCTCTTCCTACCCTGTTTTTCCTGCTTTGCCCTCCGTGGGTTGTAAGTCAAAAGGGCCAAGGTTTTACTGAATCTTCTCACTCCCTTGCAGTTACATTTTGAGGACCTGGGTGCAGAGTCCAGGTTAGAGCAGCCTTGTGATAGTTCTAGCTCCTGTAAGGCAGCCTGTTCATTTCCCCTTCAACCACAGCTAAGTGGCTGGGACAAAATGTGAACCTGGAGCTATACAAAGAGCTGCACAAATCAAACAGACAGGGAACACAATTTATATAACCAACCAGACAGTTTATGTTACAGATTCACTTATCTCAGTTGCTTTTTTAAGATAGTATTCAAAGAAAATACCTTTGTTGCAATAGCATGCAGATCCATGATGTAATGCATCAAATTTCAATACACTCCAATAATAAATCTCTAATCTTTACCACTCAATTGTGGTCAAAAATCTCCTGATTCAGCCTTTGAGAGAGACATGTTGACATTTCTAGTGGTAACTTGACACAAGAATATTGAGTACTTTGCATTGTGATAAACATCATATTGCATGTGTTGTGTTTTTTGACTATTTTTAGTGTCAGTCAGGTTTGTGGATAAATGTACCAAATAGCCTTGCAAGAATATGCTTCAACTTTACTCGTAGGCCTGGATATTTTTGACACACATTTCTCTAGTTTTTGATTTAGCTTTATAAAATATCATCATTTCTCTCAGGAATTACCATCCTTCTTTTGGAACAAGTATTCTTGTTTTCTTCAAGCTATTTTGTACAACAGTTCCTAAATCATGAGTCCCTCCAGTCCATTGCCAAATCAAGACAGCACATCAAATTCCAGTCCCAAGTACACTGATGTTAATTTGGGTACTAGACACAAAGGATATGCTCCTGATTTGTGCCTCTGAAAGACAGAGAAGTCTCTGTAAATCTCTGAAGAGGAATTACAGGAAAGTACTGCTGCATCACTGGGGAAGAACTGTTTTCGTATAAAAGAACAATTGTTTTGCCCTATCAGAAGTTTTGTCTGCGGGGCTTACCAGAAAAAATGAACATTAAAAACTTTTTAAACCAAAATACAACAGAGGATTAATGCAGGCATTGCTCTCCCTTTTGTCTTATGCTCAAAGCTCTGGTTCATCAGCGTATTCCTCTCCCTGACTCTGGTGACCATCAAGGTGGTCAGAAGGCAGCGTGCACACACTGGCATGCCCTCCTGCCATACTCTTTCCAAGCATACTCCTTGGGAGCTGTAGCTTCCAAAAGGACATGAGAAATATGCACATCTTTGCATTCATTATGTCCAGATGACTTTGCCAAAATGCAGTAGAACCACCTGATTTTCTGAATACTCCGAACTCCTGTCATATCTCAAAAGTAAATTGTAATGGTCCTTTGCAAATCTGTTTGCTCAACTATTTAGGTTCCCAGACAAGGCAAAGTAACTGTCTTTTCCTTATTTCCCTCTCTTTTTTAGACTCTCAAACAATTTGATTCTCACATTTGGCTCATTTATTTTTATGGAGCATTTCTATTATATCAGTCCATTTCCATTTATTTTTTCTGGAGATGGGCGCTGCTGGTTGTCAATTAAGATCCATTGATTAAACATCCCAGCTCCTTAAAGGATTTATAAAATTATGGCAACTCAGATTTCCTTTACCCACCTTCTTTTTGGTAATATAAGTTGATAAGCATCATAGGTTGACATTTATGAAGCAGAGATACAGTTTAGCTGCTGTTTGGCTGTTTTCTATGTTTGAATTTGTTCAAAATATACATCTCTTCAGATAAATCTTCAGTTTACCTATTGCAAAGCCATTTTTTGACAGTGGAATCTCATCTTCCCTGGGCAATGACAGAAGAGATTTAATAAATAAGGTAATTGTGACAATCACATAATTCCCTCCAGCTTCATATTTCAAAGATCTCAGCCTCATGCAAGCAAAACAGTTCTCCATGGACTCGCCCCACAATAACACTCACATTGCACCTTTAATTCCATCCAGATCGTGTCCGGTGGTTCAGTTTCAGTTTATGTTAATGCTCCAGGCCATGAAGCAGTGTGTCCGGGGAAGAGCTGCATACCTTGCTCATCTCTGAATCCAAGGGAAGAGCATATTAAAACTCAGACAGAAGAACAGGCAGGAAGCTGAGAGTAGTGCTGAGAGTAGTTTACATTATCTAGGGTTAAAACAGCCCAGAATGATTAGCTATGACCTCAAACAGAAAAAGCATAAGATAAAAAGTATTTTGATAAAGGGCATTTTTTCCCCAGATCTCAAGATGATAACACCATGAATACAAGATAATAATGCCAACCAGCACTCCTTACTTTTTAAGTGTCTTAAAACCAGTAGCTGAAACATTGGCTTCTCCTAAGGTAATAAAATTGTGTGTAAAGTATGACACACATGAAAAAGAGTACAGCACAGCAGGCTGGACACTGAATTCTGTATAACTTACCAGCAGGGTGTTGGAGTCTTTTTTCTTTCACTTGTTCCAAAGCTGTATTTCAGATCAATTGTGATGCATATAATACAGAACTACCTTATGAGGAGCAGCTGAGGTCATTTGGTTTGTTCACCCTGAAGAAGATGAGACTGAGCGGAGACTTCATTGTGCTCTTCAACATCGTCACAAGGGAAAGCAGAGGGTCAGACACTGACCTCTTTGCTCTCATCACCAGCAACAGGACTCGAGAAAACAGCACGAAGCTGAGTCAGGGTAGGTTTGGGTTGAATATCAGGAAAAAATTCTTCACCCAGAGGGTGATTGGGCACTGGAACAGGCTCCCCAGAGATGTGGTCACAGCACCAAAAAGCATTTGGACAACATTGTCAGGCACATGATAGGATTTTTGGGATGTCTTTTGCAGGGCCAGGAGTAAGACTCCATGATCCCTGTGGGTCCTGTCCAACTCAGGGTATGCTATGCTATGCTATGCTATGGTATGCTATGCTGTGATTCTATGCTATAATCCTGATGGATCCCTTCCAGCTCAGCATATTTTATTCTATAAATTTGGTGGGGAGTTAATTTCATCATTTAGAATTTGGTACAGGAGGTATAATTGCTCGGTTTATCCTGATGATTCAAATAACCCACACAGAAGCTGTAATTTTGTAAATGATTTAATAAGTTTTTATGATAGAAAAGGTATTAACAAAGGAAAAATTAACAGAGAATATCAGGAAAAAGCTTCCAGATGGCAAGTTGTATTAGTTGGTGAATAACTTCCCAAGGGATGAGGTGGAAGTTGCATTGTCTAGAACTTTAAAAATAGACTCTGACAAATATAAGCAAACCTACAATAAGTAATGATCTTACAATGACAAGAGGAACTGTTCAGTCTTCTTCTCTAACATTTGTTCTCATGTACAGTTCTCATTCCCTTGTTCAGGGACCGTCCTCTCTGTGTGTACTCAAGTGGCTCCAAAAATCAAGAACCGTGGCACTCACCTTCATCATCAAATTAGGCACTTCCAGTGTTAAATCCACACCTAACAACAGCTTAGGTGGCAAAACACTATAGTTGGAACAGAAACCATCATAACCTCTGCATTTCAGCAAAGAAGGTATCTAGAAAATTCACTTTTTAGCCTTAAGTTACATGGAAAAAAAACAAAGGCCATGTACAAACTTTTTAGTACAAGTAAATGAACCCTTGCAAACAGCCGTCAATGAGGGTGAGGTGAGGAAATAGTTAGCAAAAACATAGATGTACTGTGTGTCCTATAAGGAAAAAGGTGGTGCAAAAATATGAAGCAGTATATTTGCTTGTTTTTCATGAGTACAAAAGCATCTTGGTTCTCAAATACCAAGAAAAATTACAAGCAAAAGATAATGGCTAAGATTATCAAACATCTTGGTGATAGTAGGGAACAGAACAAAGTTTAGGGTGGCATACACAATTAATATTAATTGTTTCATTTGCAACATTAAAACATTCATTTGCAACTAAAACATTATATGTTAGACAATGATTTATTCAATGTTTTTAAGAATACAGATGACGCAAAAATCAAACTCAATTTTTAAAATTACGCCTTATTGCAAAGAAAAAAGTAAGATCATATACTTATGGACTGATTCCCATTCAGACAAAAGAATCTGCTATATTTTTGATACTGTAGGACCTACGAATTAATATAATTTCAAGGTATTTTAATATTACCTAACTTAATTTGCAAAGCAATAGAGAAATCAAAAAGCTTAACTTTCAAATACTCCTTAATTCATCCAAACAGAGTTTGTGGTTGTACACATGCTTTCCTACAGGGGTGCCATCTCTTGGATCCTTTGCACGGATTTTGTTGTTAGTCTGAACAAAATTATGGAATAACTACTTCTTAATGAGCTGGCTGGTCATCCATTTAGTGAATTGTAATCCTTGCTGTATGAACTGGCAATGGAAAACTGAGCTAGACGGTCACTCTAATGCAAGAGGAGAAAATTGGCCTTCACACAACCTGCTTGGCTTCCAAACTAGGCTGCCTAAGCACTCCCAGAGCACCCAGGCAGTACACTTGATGAAAATTAGGCTGTTGCTAAACATAAAGCATTTAAGAAAATCAAACCATAAATATTTTTCTATGAACCATTTAAAATTTAAAAATGGAAACCAGGCATATCTCCACTGCTTTTAACGCCAGTTTTCAGAACTCCTGTATCCCACATAACGTCAATGAGTTAACTGAACTTGATCCTCTCCTCTACCTGAGAAAGAGAGAAAGAGCTGTGTTAGCTGGCTCTTGTTTGCTGAATTTTTGAGCCAAACACATCATAGCCAGAGTTAGAGCCATGTTCTGTCAGCTTCAGCTTCTCTTGATTACCTGCAGCCTTTAACAGAACTTGCACAAATGTGGGGCTACTTGGACACCTCTTCTGAGTTTGCCCCTGTGTAGAAACTTGTCTCTAAAGAAAACCTCTCTCCTGGCCAGCTGTGACCTCTTTGTACCTGACATTAGATGTTTCAGCTTATTCTGCTCCAAGCACTGTTCTGCTGCATATTGTGCATTGCATTTGAGCCCAGATGAAACATTTCTCTTTGTTCTGCAGCTGCACCCAACCCACCAGGTATCTCCTAGGGAAGGAACACCTTCAACAGCACACATTGGTTACCAGGTCAAACGTACTGGATTTAAACCACAGAATCATTTATGGCATAAGCTGAGGGTACTTCAGAAACCTCCTCCCTCCTTGCAGACTGGACCTAATGGGACAGGCTGCAGCTTTGAAGGAGCAGTTCCACAGTTAAGGCACTGGGTGACTTGGTGAGAGCAAATCCTTGTTTAAAGACCATTCATTGAAGGAAGCCAGCCTGCCTCTTCTTCCAGCAGAACCCAAATGTGCTAGCCAGCAAGGCATGCATAAAGCTCATCATCCTGATAAGGGTGTTCCCATAGGATTCTTGATTGGGATTGGGGACAAAAGAGAAAATTTATTATTCTAAAGAATTGTTGCAGTCTGCATATGGGAACGAGTCTGGTGGAACTGAATTTTCATTTTTTTCTTACCGTTCATGCATGGACAACTTGGAGCAACAGATTGTTATTTACATCTGCTGAAGTGCTATGAAGAGAAACAATTTTGCAGGGCCACTTTCGGTTCATATCCCACATAGCAATGAGCAGCAAAAGCTGAACATTAAATGTCATAACCTCTGTGGAAACCTCAATGAAGTAAAAAATCAATATGCCTCAGTGCTCACCAGAAAAATTGTCATGCAAAGGGAACACCTCATGTGTTTTCTTGAGTAACACTGAACAATTACAGAATGCTGCCAAGGTGAGTAAGGGTGATCTATCAGAATTCTTTGTACACAGAAGATGGTGAATTACACCACATTTCCTAGTCTGTCTGACCCCTCCTCACTGCTTCATGTAGCAAAGAAGGAATTGCTACCCCTATGAATTGTGTGTGAACTTACAGGCTCATGTTGTACCAGCCGAATGAGAGAACAGGCAGTTTCACAAGGATTCGAGCTGTTAATGGCTAAAATTCTGGCAAACATTAAAGTTTCCTTAGGACTAAGCCTTGCTCTTGTTGAGGTTAACACAGCCAGTTCTCACCCTTCCTGCCAGGGTTGGCAGGAAGGGCAGCTGGGATAAGTATCCTGTGACACACTGATGGAGAGCCGGGACACCTGTGGAGGCTGTT
Organism: Callaeas wilsoni; assembly: GCA_013398955.1. NCBI lineage: Eukaryota > Metazoa > Chordata > Aves > Passeriformes > Callaeidae > Callaeas > Callaeas wilsoni. The sequence goes on along the minus strand of VWPU01003390.1, from coordinate 123,918 downwards.
TGGCTCTGGCCTCTGTGTGTGTAAAGAAAGGAAAGCTGGACGGGTCTGTATTTTGTGCATGTTCTCATTCACCTCTCCCACAGTCACAAGGTGAGCAGTGCTTTTAGGCTTGTGGCACAAAAAGTGGAGTTTTTCAAAGTCTCCCTCTCACAGAAAAAATATCTGTAATTCACCTACTATTAAATAGTGTATGAGTCTGCAGCTCCTCTGCTTTTCCATCTATAATTAACTATGGATATAACTGTCATTGTCAATAAGTTTCCGTTTGGGAGACTACTTTTAAGTGCACACAAGAAATTTCTTCCATTGAAAGAATGCAGTATTTATTAACCAAAAAGCACACAGTCATTAGAACAAGACTTAAAACTTTACATGAACATTTAAAACACTTCACATTCCCCTTACCTTCCATATATTTATTAATTCCAGCTTTAGCTGGTTCACTTTACCTATGCCCTAAAAAGTGCCAGGCTTGGTAAGACTTATTTCGTTCGTAGAAATTATGTCTCCTCCAGCTGATATCTTTTTGCTTTCTCCTTTAAAATTAATTTCTTCTTCATCATACTTAGGTTTTATTTCTTTTGTGTTCATACTCGAATTCCCTGGATGCTGTGAGCCTCCAGGTGAACCTTACCAAACTGGTTTGCTCTTCTTTCAGAACGGGAAATGGAGGCAGTTTATAAGGAGTTTTTCTAGAATTTTCTGCCTGGAAAGCAATAACTTCAAGTTTACAGAGTTCTCTAAAGAGTTAGATATGCAGCATTCATGGAAACACATGTGGATGTAGCTGGGCATAGGCAAGACAGGCAGTACCCTAAGACAGAAGACTCTCAGCAATAGGAAAGTGTATGGGTTTAACCCCAGCTGGCAACAAAGCACCACACAGACACGCACTCATTTTGCCTTGGACTGAGAAGAGAATTGGAAGGGTAATAGCGAGAAAACTCATGCTCTGAGATAAAGACAGTTTAATAGGTAAAGCAAAAACTGCACACTCAAGCAAACAAAAACAAGGAATTCATTCACTACTTCCTATGGGCAGGCAGGTGTTCAGCCATCTCCAGGGAACCGAAGCTTTGTCATGGGAAATGGTTACTTGGAAAGAAAAATGCCATCATTCTGAATGTCCCTGCCTTCCTCCTTCTTCCCATAGTTTTATATACTGAGCATGACATCATATTGTATGGGATATCCCTTGGGTCAGTTGGGGTCAGCTATCCTGTGTCCCCTCCCAACGTCTTGTGCATTCACAGGTGGGATGGGATGAGAAGCAGAAAAGACCTTGGCTCTGTGTAAACAGTGCACAGCAATAACCAAAACATCTCTGTGTTATCAACGCTCTCTTCAGCATAAATCCCAAATACAGCCCCTTACCAGCTACTAGGAAGAAATTTAACTCCACTGTAGCCAAAATCAGCACAAAAAGGACTGCACTGCTCACACCAGATGTCTATCACTTGAAGGTTTATGGTAAAGGAGCAGAAAAACAGAATAGCTGCAGATACTTTCGAGGGAGAAGCTGTGTGTTTGGGATGGCAAACTCTCCTGAGACAGAGGGTATATGTCCTCTCCAGAAGCACCAGTTGCTGCCTTCACTCCACTCATGCCTTTGAAAAGGGAGATTGAGCCACTTACCCATCCCACACCACAAGCAGTTCAGACATGGCCCGCCCTCATCTCCTCATCCTTAGGGTAGGAAAATTCAATTCTTTGTCTCTTGAATAATGAACACACACACTGCACAGTGACTGGCATTGGTCAGGCCTGAAGCAATAGAAAATTTGTAAATGACTCTTCCAGATAAGCACAGAGGATTTTCCCCACATTGGTTAGTCCTCAAGACATGCCATTTGTTTCAAGATAACCTCAGGCTTGAACATGAATTATTTTTCTCTGAGAACTACTTTGAATCTAGGCATGCACTAATCTCTTAAGAGGAATCCTTAGCAAACAGAGAAACTCCTATTGTTTGTTTGGTTTTTAAGTAATGAATGAAAACTCACTTTTGCCAGACCTGTAGCCAAATTCCTAGACAAGAGCATGCATTTCAAAATCCAACTAACACGTAAGGGAATCACAGCTTATGTTTGTTTGAGTCTGTATATTTGAAGAGAACTTATAAACTCACTTAACTCACAAATTTTTGAGAGAAGCCTTGTCAAGGGCATATGAAATAGAAACACTGGCCTGATGGTGCTCAAGAATCACTGGCATCAGGCCTAACTCATTATTTTATGAAGGATCTGGCAGTAAATCAATGGGAAATTATCTGTGCTGTATTGACATAAATCATAATTGGTTTCCCTTGAATGCCATGCCAAATCCTTAACAGAATGAGTTACTGTATGCTTTACACAAGTTTTCTTTCTTTATCAGTTCAGTTTAAACCCATCTTTGAATGCAGACGAACAGTGGCAACCCCGGCAGAGCAATCCCTTGGGAACACAAGAACTGCCATACCTAACCCAGCATCCTGTATTTAACAACAGATAGTATCTGATGTCTCAGAAGCCAGGGAAGTGAGAAAGAAAATGCATCTGTTCAACAATGCATTGGGATTATAGGAAGCAGGATTTCTAGAGACTTTTGTGTTTCTCTAAATGGGAAATGTGGCTGCATCTCTGTTTTCTCTTTCTGCAACTTATACATAGCCTTTGCATATATGTGCCTATCAACATTTACATCCTCAAATTTTGCCCAGAAACTGATTTCTTGATGAGTATGAACTTTTTTTTTTACAACCTGGAGGAAGAGCATGGCAAAGCAACACTTTTGTTTGTCCTCTGGTTCTCAACTAACAGTTTTTTCTGTGAGTACAAGAGTTACTAAATGTCAGGGTATCAGCCTGCCCTTCCAATGCTGCTTGTCACACTGTGCCCAGCTGATCAAATGTCTGAAGAGATCTAGCACAAAATTAAGGCAGCTTTGCCTTGAAGACTTGCCACCTTGCTCGCAATCATCTTAACAGTGGCGTTTCCTCCAAGAGCGCTGCTAACACAAGGACTGCCAGACGCTCTTTGAAGTTTGTGGCATCTCTGATGATCGGTACCAAATGAGGCTAACACCAGCCTCTCTATCTCTCCAGCTTTGTTTCGCCAACATAAAGAAGACCGGAGAAGCAGTGCTGAGGGTTACTCTCTGAAGCCCTGCTAACTCTCTGTTCTGGGACAAAAAGAACAAGAAAATAAGAGAAAAAGAAGGAAAAAGCTGTAAGAAAAGAAAAGGATGGGTATGGCAGGGTTTCACATTCACCACTTTCTGGTGGATGGGACAGATTTCCATCATGCTACAGTCAATGAACCAAACTCCATCATGCCAACTGGCCTCTGCCTTCCTTTGTGAAGCGAATGCCAGGGCCCGGGGCAGACCTTGCCTTGCAGAGCTGCTGTTGAAAGGGTCAGCTGAGCTGCTGCGGCCACATTAAAGGAAGAGCAGCTTCAGTGAGTTCATGGCAAGTGAGAGCAAACATAGGCTAATGCAACACTAATGCTGCAGTAAATCCCTCCTCCTGATTGATCTTTTTTCCCTCGGCTTTTGTTCCTGTATTTATTATACATATTTTCGCATCATACACCAAGAGCTATTCTACTTTTAAATTCTTGGTGAATTAACAACTCTTAAACCAGACAAACTGGCATTTGGAAACTTCTTGTCTTTTTTTTTTCTATTTTTTTTTACTTTTTTTTTTTTCCAACAAGCTGTTCTAAGTCGAAAAACACGTTCCAGGATGTACTTCCACCAGCCAAAATAAGCATACTTTGTATCTGTTCGGGCACGAGGAATACATCTTAGATGCGCTTGTATTAACTCACTAACCAGCACAGACCCAGAACTTAAAATGGCCTGTGATTTCTTGGCACTTGAACTGTGTACTTACAGTAATATCATAGGCTGACAGTTTGTTGATTAAAAGCAAGCCAAGTAAAGCACATGCAGATGTCAGTGCTTGATTTAAATGATTATTCACATACTCTTCTAGGTTAGATGGAAAAAACCCCGCATTTCTTACTGCAGCATAACAATGTAATACATAATCTGGAGTAACTTTTTCCCCCCCTTGTGTAAAATTGCTCTTAGTATAGGTCTGTATAATATCTGCATCAAGTTTTAAGTGATCTTTTGAGTATCTTTCCCTAGTATTGTATTCCCTGGAGCTAGTCTCAGCTTTAGAAAGAGATGCTTGTTTTAAAAGAAAACAAACAAACAAACAGAATTATTTTTAGATTGCAGTAAGTTAGAAAATTAAATAGATTATTTTTTCCTTTGTAGACCACCAGAAAATCTTCAAGCCATATAAATGCATACTTTGTAATAATAAGACACAGTGGCCTTGAACAAGTTAGCAAGCCTTCTGATCCAACAGCATTTCATACAATAAAAGTAGAAATTTGAAATATATCATCATGTCAATGTATGATAAGAATCACTTATGCTGCAATCAGATAACAAGGTAAAAGATGATAGAAAAAGGTAAAGAAATACAGAAAAATACTGTATTTCATACTAAAAAGTGCAGCGATCTCTTCCCCATGACTCTAAGTGAACACAAAATGCAGAAAAAAACCAAAACATTTAACTGTCCTAAACAGGTATGAAACAAGCATAGGAGATATCAAAATTGTCTCAGAAAAATTTCCAGGCACAAAGTGGGAGTGCAAAGAGCTATGAAGAGAAGAAAATGGATAAAGATAATAAAATCATGATGCATTTAACAAAGTAAGCCTAGAGAAAAAAGCTCTGCGAGCAGGTGAGTGAGTGATCTGTTGTGATGATATATACTCCAAAGAACAGTTATTAGTAGTTATCTCTCTCTTCCAGATATGCAATCAGACCAGGTCTTCATTCCAAGATACTAAAACATTCCCAGGAAATATCTGAAATAATAACAATACAAGAGGCACTGTAAGCAGCAGTGGGAAGTGATACAATACAAAAACATACTTTCAGCACCATTGCCAAAACCTCCATTTTATAACAAAATGTTAAAAACATTTTCTTTGTTTTTTAATAGCTACATAGACAGAGACATCCTCAGAATAATTTCATGCACAGCTAACTTTGTCAAGAGGGTCTTGGAAGAATATCTGAGAAGAAAAGGGATCTGTCTCACTCAAGAGAAAAACAGCATCTTGGGACAAAAGCTTGATAGCTGGGAACAAGTGAGAGAAGTAAGTGTAAGTGGTGCTGCCTTGGATGAGGGACAAGAGTAACAGAACAGAGGAAAACAACATCGTAGGAAGAACAAAAAAGGCAGAGAACAGACTGCATTTCTGAACATCTCAGATGCCTGCGTGTTAACACTAAAAGCATGAGGAGCTATCTGGCAGAGCTGGATGTCCTTAAACAAGAACAAAATTATGAGTCAACTAGAATAAGGACCTGGTGGGAATACTCACATGGCTGGAATATTTACCAGCTTATTCAGCCAGAGAAAGGCAGGGAAGAGGTGCTGCTGAGTGGCAGAATGTAAAAATGTCTATAGAGAAGCATCTTGATAATGAGGAAAAAGCAAAGGTGTTATCCTAGCAAATGTCAGCCATCAAACCAGAGGATCAAGTGGAAGACACTTCTGTGAGAAATTAGCAGAAAGCCCCCAAGGTACAGGGCTTCACAGTAAGAAGCTTGAAAGCTCCAAGCATCTCTTGGGAAAGAGGAGAGCAGGCTCTCCAGAAACTTCCTGAAGAGGAAGTTTGATGACTTTTTGATGCAGAAAATTGTGCAAGTAACCAGAAGGGAAGTAGGTCTGAATCTCAGCCTAGCCTGTAGGGAACAGTTATTTGAAAATGTCAGAGTGGAAGGTAAAAATAGGAGTGAGCTGAGGAAATGAGAGTTAAAGAGTCTCCACAAGTGAAAAAAAGCAAAGACAAGATATTGGACTGCAAAGAGGAACTTGAAGACCTAATAAATAAGTTCCCATGGGAAACAGATAAGAGTAGTTCAGAATTTTTGACCCCTAAGGAGACAATAAAAACAAAATTTTGGAATATTCTAGTCTCTCAGGGAGGAAATGGGTATGAAATGTACCAGGAATGCAGTCTGATATACCATGAGGATCTCTGAGAGACGAGAGGTATACCAGAAGTGGCAATAAAGATTGACTACTCAGAAGTACTACAGTCAGAGACATCATTGTGTGAAATGAGATATGGCTCAAAACAAGTCATAGGGACGACAAAACAATCCAGAAGTACATTAGCAGGTTAAACAAAGAGAGAGAGGGAGAGAGAGAGAGAGAGAGAAAGAGAGAGACAGAGAGATAGAGAAAGACAGAGAGAGAGAGAAAGGGAGAGGGAGAGAGAGGAGGAAAGATTGAAAAGAAGGACAGAGGAAGCTAAAAGGCTGAAATGCTTGGTGTATTCCTTTGATTCAGTCTTCATTAAATTCCACATGATAAGAAAAGCTATCATACATGAGGAAAACGAATCTAGGTTACTTAAGGGAGAGACAAGCTACTGAGCACTTTAGTTTGGAGTCTGTTTTTTCTTTTTTTTCCAAATTGCTCGGCCTAATAGAATTCACCTTATCTGCTTAAATATTGAGAGTCACTATCAGAATCATTAGTGATTGCCTTCATGATGGTTTGGTCTGGAAAATTGAAAAAGATCAAACAAGCCACCTGTTTCAAAAGCTGTAGAAAAAGGAGAATGGAGACTTCAGTTAACATCAGTTCCCAGGAAATGCCAGAAAATCAGACAAACTATTTGTAAAAACTAAGACTCCAAAGAAGCAAGTAGGAGGTCAGGTTGGCCTGTCAAGCACAAATCAATCTGAACCCATACAATTTCCCTCTCTGACAGGTAACAGGCTTTTTGGACAGAGGAAAACATGTCAAATGTCTTCATTTCTGTAAGGTTCTTTACATTGTCTCAAGTAACATAATAAAAGAACTAGAGAAACTTGGTCCAGGTGAAACTACTAAAATGTGGAGAGGAAAGCTGCTCAGATATGCAGAGAAAGGTTCATAGTCAAAAAGGAAGGCAGTGTCAATCAGTATTTCACCACAGATATATCCTGAGTTCACACTATTCTTTATTAATGGCCTGGAAACACTGCAGAAGGTATGGTTACTACATTTTCATATGACACAGTAAATTAGAAAATAGGGTAAGAATACAAAAAGACCTTGGGAAACCAAAAAAATGTTCTGTAGAAATATTCACTTGGCATCAGATATGCAGGAAAGGAACTCTGAGACCTACAGACAATCAAAGGTTGAACATGAGTTGCCAATCTCATATTGTTGCAAAAAGTGTAAACACTGTGCTGGCAAATGCAAACAGAAATCTTTTGTATGAGGCACATAGAAAGTTTCTTCCATACAATTTTCTAAAATTCTTTGCCCTAAGAAGGTATTCTTTAAGTAATATTAGTTCAGGACCATAAAAGTATATCAAAATCCTCTTTACAAATAATAATGATACATTAAATGAATTATTCCTATCCTGAATACTGATGTGAATTCACGCTGGCAAGAATACAGAGGTGCTATCAAAGTCTGTAACATGAATACTGTCTATCTCTGTTATGCACAGATCTGGCATTTTGAAGGATATACAAAACTCAGACATCAATTGATCACCCGGAGAAGGCAGTAAGATTAAAATCAATTAACAGTAAAGCAAAGGCAAGTCCTCTCTATCATCTTCTTCTATCCCCTCATTTCGTTACCGCTGCCTTTTACAAAACCAATGACAACAAATTCATTGCAATTTATATCTATATTTATAGTCACATTTTGATCATCATGCACTGTCACATTTTAAACCACAGCAAAACACAATTTCTTGGCTTCCTTTTTTGAAGATGAAAGCAGGAAGTATTTTGTAGAAAAGTAGAGAAAATCCCTTATCACTGTATTATTAACTGAAAGCCAGCATTTTTTTCTCCAGCCAGGCTGAGATGGCCTCCAGGTCACCCAGCTACCAACCTGTAACAATGAGAAATAAATCACCCAGCTGCTTTGTTATGGTTTTCCCACCAATGTTAGAATCTGCTCTGCTGGATTTCAAAACAGAAGAAACCATAAAGGTCCCTCAAAAAACACACAGACTTGGATGGGTTTTCTGAAGGCTTCACACTCTTTGTTGGCATAAGAGGCTTGTCGAAACCTCCAGCTCTGGTAAACACCTTATAGCCCCATGGGTCACACAAAGATGATTGGAACATCTTCTCCAGTGTCTGTACTGGATGTTTCTACATTAATGAGGGCTCAGCTCCTCAATACAAATGTTAAAATAATGAGAGACAGTACAACAAATACTCATAAATATAATTATAGGTTTTTATTTTAAAAGACACTGATCCCAAGGAAGAGAGAATGGAGGTGCCTTTGAGACAATGCCCATACACAGCTACCTCAAATTAAGCAAGACCGTAGTGCTAGGAATGGTTGACAGTAGGCTGCCATCACTAATCACATGCAGTTGGCATGGTAACACTTTCTTATCTTCTTTCCTATAGATCTGCATCATTCCCAATACTATGTAGCACAGCAGCTCTGGGTTAGTCATGAGAACATAGGAATTACGATATAATTTTTAAAAGCATTTGCTGACTTATGTTAAATAAACTGACCTATAGCTCTGCATAAATGCAGTAAGAAAAAATGTGTTATTTTTAATGTTACCCACTGCACATTGTTATATACAATATAGAGCTCCCTAAAGTTTTTAAATATTTACAGAAAACAAAATTTGGCAGAAATATGTTGTAAACAATGTCTACCCGTACACTCAATTAATAACTCCTAATAAATATGTCATAGGTAATTTTAAAAGGCCTTTTGAAACATCAAATTATTCTGCTGCAAGTAATGAAATATTGGTTTGCAATATTTTAAATAAGTGTGTGACTGATGAGCTGAATTCAAATCCTTGAAATCAGTTTACCTCAACTTACTTTTATGTTGAAGTATTTTCTGAAGCAGATAAAACTACCTTGTAACCCCTGTATTTTACTCACTCAAATTGTTCTCATTTTTAATGTTGCTTGTATACTCAACAAAACTCCGTCTTTAATGTGTCATCTGTTCTGTGACAAATAGAAGCCTTAATTTTCACTAACACTCTGAAGAAGGTAAAACTACTATAGGACCACTTGGAATAAAATAATAACATCCTAGTCATCTCACAAACTAAAATATGCTGTCATCCAAAACATCTCAGGTTATCTGCATCTGCTAAACTAAATTTGTGAGTTTAGATATCAGATACATTGAAATAGTTTCAATAGTTTCTACTTCTCCCTCCTTCCCTTCCTATTTCTTTATCTCTTCCCAGTTTCTCACTCTTCCTGTAATTCTTAATGGCTTGCTTTGGTTGTTCCTATGGCCAGACTGAGTTAAACCTTTATGGGTGTTTTAAGCATCCTCCCCCATAACACAGAACATTTTGATATCCTTTTAAAAATCTGAAATCTGGATTTTTCGACTTTGATAATGCTGAGATTTGTGATAAGGACAATATACCTCTTGAACTTTTAAAATTACTGCTATATACCCAGCTTCAAAACCCAATTCAATGGGCCCTTTCAGGCTTATGGTACAGCACCCCATAGAGCTTAAGGCAGCTACCAATGTAGATCAGCCATAATCAGAAATTTCGCATTAAATACGTCACAGTTATGAGGTCTAAGGAAGTGAAGCAATGGATTATAACTTATAACTAAAGTTATGAGATTGTTTAGCCAAATTGATTTAGCTGTTTATGTAGAATAAGTACCACAGCTGTTTGCTTTTGGAAAGGACTTGACTGATAGGGGAGAAGTGCCTTGGAAGATATATCCAATATCCAAGATAGATGTAGGGTAGCTGAAAACCAATAGGCAGCTGTTGGAAAGGTACAAAGAGGCTGAAGTAACCACGGAGAGAAGGAATGGCAGGTAGGACAGCTGTGGAAGGCAAAGCAGCTAAAGCCCCTGAAGGTGTGGAGGAACCAGATCTTGAAGCTAAGAATTAGCTGAGAAGGTAGCCAAAAGAATGATGGTGTGATGTGACCTGGAAGATCAATAAAAGCTTATTCCTTCAGAAATGTCCAGCAAAGCAACTTCTCAGTACAGATCTGTCACATGTTAGTAACATGCCGTGTGTGCTCTCCAAATACAGATAACAATGTACTAGAGACCATGGGCTTCCCCGAGTATAAAACCTGTTACTGCTATAAACCTTAATAAATGCTACCAGTAACTTTGTTATGGACACAACAGCTTACATCATTCACACAGTAGAACATATTAAAAATTTTTTAAAAATTATCTTTAATGCTTCAGAAACACATCCAGGTGGAATTCTCATGGTGTCTCCTAGCCAGGGCAAGGAAGAAATTGCCCCTACTGAGCATCCAATTAATGTCCAATTCCAGATGGAGACATTGGTCCTCGGGATATGTATATAAACCTCATGTAAGACTGTCCAAAAAAGGATGTCACTGCAAACTCCAGCTGTCTTAGGATGTTGCCAGGGGCTGGGATTGTTGCTGTGGGCAGTGGAGACCAGGGCTGTCATCTTGCAGCCAGGATATGCTTTGAGTGGATTAAGAACGCAACACAATAAGGTACCTGTTGGCTGAGTTTAAATCAAACTGCATTTTTCTCCTTTTTTTATTTGGCTCCAGACTTTCGTATCTTTAAATATTTTAGAGATATCCTTAAAGATTTTAAGGCTCTGATTTGTCTGGCACTTATGGAAAAGGATGAACAAGAATAAAACTGTCCCACAGCAAGTGCTCAGGCTGCAGGGTGGCAGCAAAGCAATTAAAGCTGCCTGTGTGGGCAGCCCTGAGAAATGCCAGAGAAATAAGGGGGCAGAGCAAGGAAAAGCAGCATCTGGGGACAGTTTCATAGCAGCAAAGCACTCTGCACAGGCTGCCAGATCCCTGCCTGTAGCCAGGGTGGGCACGAAACCACTCCTCCCGCAAGGAGCAGCAGACTGAGGGCATTGCCGCTGTTGAGGCTGACACACTGGGAATGTGTTTGCAAAACTGTTTCACACAGGTGGGCACACTTAGAGTCCAAGATCTGAGGGACAGAGAGCTCACAGTAGCAAGGCAGGAGTCAGTTCCAGCTGACTTCTGACAGAGGGAAAAGAGATCCTGGCACAGAAATGGAAGCTGGCCTGGCTCTGGGGACCAGCAGAGCGGAGGGAGGTAGGGAACAGGTGGAAGACTACATGCTCCCTTGAGGGAGGAAAGTGCAAGCATTTTGCGTAAAAGATCAGGAACTGTGTTTCTCTCGAAGGCTTTGAAATTGAGTTAGCTAACATGATATTCTGGGACAGAAAAATCAAAGCAGTTTACTTAGAACCTTTCCTACAGCTGATACCATCATAGACTACTATGCGAACCTAACGAAGCCCAAGGTGGACTGAGTTTTCATTAGCAAATTGTCCACACAGAGTGCCGTGAGGTGTTTGTGCCAATAATTCTTATGACAGCATAGGTAGAGACATGAACGACTTTATGCTTTTGCACCTATCACAGAGACGTGCAGTTTCAATAGTTCATGAAGACATTCAAATATATGAGTTATGAATAAATTTATGTCAACCAGTATATAAGCAGAATAAAAATGTATATCTATTTACAGTGCATATAATTTATCCTACATCCCAGTTTCAATTAATATGGAATTGAACATCACTAGCCTTGGCTGGATTTCTCTTTCTACAGTCATGATAAAATATTTCCAGCATTATCATTTCACCTATCTTCTGCCTCCTCCATTGCACAGTTGATACCTGGTCTGGGATTTATTATTCAAAAGCCCAAATGTTTGTGCTAAGGGTCATCACTGCTACTCCAGGACAAGCTTATAGTATGAATCAAAGGTTGCTTCATACTCATGTAAGCTGGCAAGTGTGATCTTTCTCCTTGGAGCAAGCCAGCAATGTCTAAATGAACTGGAATCAACAGCATCACTGTACAGCCTCTGTCTAAAAAGTGTTTTACTGCCTTCCATGACAGAGAGCTGACCAGATTACAAAACATAACGAAATAAAAATATTTACTTTAAAAATCCATCCCCTCCTCCCAGAAAATACTTGGTATGCAGCCTTGAGTCCATCAGAGCACAACCTGCATTTTCTGCAAGCAAACACAAAAAGTGATGCTGTTTTATGCAACAGCCATCTTGTAAACATTCCCTACTGCCTAGTAAATTTTTCTGCATTTTATGTCATTTTTCTGTGGGCAGTGACCTCTAACCTATCTTAGAGTACTCAAAGCTGAATAAAATGTGTCTTATCTAGACATTTTTAAAAGGTCATTAAGTACCTACACATTTTGTCTGGCTTCCCAAGTGGAAGAAAGTCATTTTGTGGAGCTGCTGGTCCAGCCAGTGGTGAAAGAAAATGTCACTGCATCTTGCTTGTGCCTCACCAGTAGCCAATAAAACCTATTTTAACATCCTGTGTTTGTTTAAGCACAGAAACTTTGACAAAATTCTTTCTTACTCATGGAAGAGCCTCCCAGGAAGTCTGTCCAACACTTTTAGGGGAGGCACTTTCTGACTATCCATGACCCAGTTTCATTTTGGAGCTCTGCAGTAGGCTGGGATGATGGGAGCTGGTCATTCTGGTTGTGTCCATCTCGTCAAGATGCCAACAGCTGCCTGCTGACTTTACCTACATGTGGCTTCCTAAATACAGGCTCAAACAGCACTTTCATGGACTTCTTTTTGCCTCATGTTCTGTAATGTTTCAGGTCTCCATCAGCACCAGACCTTCCCAAGTCCATCCTCTCTGCCTCTTACCTATTCTTAAGTTTGGGCTGGAGTACTGGGACCATCTCCTGTAGTCCCTGGGCATCCCAGCAAAAACAGTGGAGTACTGGTCCTGTTTGAAGAATCAAACCCAAATGTCGCTGATTTGATTTTTTTTTTCCTTTTTCTTCCACTCTCCTTTCTTTGCCATTGAGCTATGTTCCTTTCTCTTATGTCATCTCTGCTATGTCTGGAAGTATGTTAAGAGCCTGGAGCAGAGCTAGAAATGTAAGAGCTGACTTTTAGCCATTTGAGGTCCTGGCCATGAGCATCCAGGAACAGCTGACAACTCATCCACAGGCCAGGGCAATAAATTCTCTTTGGTTCCTCAGAGGTCTCATTCTCAGAGGCCTCTTTGGTCCCTGCTGAAGCTCTTATAGAAAATATGATGGATGGGAAAGGAAAAACCAAAATGGTTGTTCTTATCATTCACTGATATATCAGAGCACTCCTCCTAAGATTTCTGCAACTAAACACATTAATTGTTGCTGTAGTTAGGGTTAGCTGAAAACAGCTTAAGTCAAAGCAACAGATGCGGCATGGTACAAGAATTAGAAACCAATGCTCCAGAAGTTTCAAATTTGAGTGTGAATTTCTGCTGTTCCTGTATTTCAGAATTATCTCTGATGTCAAGAGGCCCAGCTGTAGAGCCAAAGAATGAAAGGCTGTCTCCACACCACAGCCCCTCTGTCATTTTCTGTGTTTAAGCATGCAGCAGGCAGTGCCTCGGCAAGGTCTCTAACCCGTGCTGAAAAGGAAACAGCAAGACGACTGATGCCCTATTTCGGCACCACATTCTTCCATCTGTCTGCTTGTTTTGAACTCTTTCAGAGTAACAAACAAGATTGATGCTTAGATTATTACTGGTAATAATCTATAAATATTGGTGAAGTGATAACATTTTCCACTTGGTGGCAGATATTCCTTTTAAAAATGAGCACAAAGCTCAAAGACACATTTAATGCAGTCTTTTACTGAGGAAAAGCTCTGTGGTGCCTGATGAGCACAGAACCTGTGGATACAGGGCTGAGCTGCAGAGTTTTGGGGCAAGGACTTGCCCCAGGAGCCAGGTATGTGGCAGCCATGCATGGACACATTTCCTCACCTGCTTCTGAACCCACCCATCCCCACAAGTGTCCTCTAGGGTAGACAGGAAGACTTTGGCTTTACCATTCCAGGAGTCCATGGAACTCCACGAAACCCACAGGCCTTGGAGAATATCAGGGCATGCAGTTTTTGGGTGTGTCAGCAAAAGTTGAGCTTCCCATAGGCTGTGTGACTGAGAGGAGATGCTCCCTCTGCTCCTGCTTTCTCCCACTTACCTGCAGGCAGGTTGCTGCCAAAAGAGGCAATTTTTCCCCATTCCCTCATGCGGTGCTGTGCAGAGTACCCAATAAGGACATTAAATGCAAGGACACTATTTCTAATTCAGGGCACCTGGAACACAAGCTGCTGGGAGCTGGAGAAAGCTCTAGGGATGTATTGCCTGGCCCTTGCTTCATGTTCACTCCAAGGCATCCACTGTCATTCCTGTAGGAAACTAGGCACTGGACTAGCTAAACTCTTACCCTGCCCCAGGACAACTAACTTTTTCCTTTTCCTTCTAAGATCCCACCATGGTGGGAAGGCAGAGGACAAATTTTACCCTGATAGCTAGCAGTGAACATCTCAGAATCACGTGAATCCCATCTACCTGCAGGTAGGACTGTTGCACATTCAATCAGGTTGCTGACTAGAAACAAGGTTATTATACTAGCTGGCAAGCAATTAATCAATTAAGTTCATGAATGTCAATGCATTTTTGCATGAAAACTTTTTTTAAAAAACACCACAAAATATTTAGGGTCTTACTCTTCCTTCAATATTCATCATGATCCTTAAAATACAGCCCTTTTTTTCTCTGGTGAAAGTCAATGCTTGTCTTCAAAACAAGGCCACTGCCAACTCAGTGTTCTGAGAATACTTCTCTATTGCTGTTCTGAGAATACTTCTTGAAGTAATACTATGTCAGCTGGGGAAATAAAAAGCAAACATTGCAATGAGACCTCTCTCTTGAGCAGAAGGGCGTGGTGGAAAACAGCTCTGTCACATAGTGCTGTGGACTGTCATGTCCTTTCTGCAGCAGGACCCCTCACTTTCTAGGTAATGCCTTCATCTCTAACATAGCTGAGTATTCTTTCAAGAAAGAAAAGATATCTTGAGGCCATGACATGTACTTCTGTAGCTGAGATTTATTTTGAACTGTGTTTAACAAGAACACATAGCAATGCATCCTCTCTCAGCACAAAGCAACACTCTTAAAGTTCCCTTCTCTCACCACTGAATAGGAAGCTGAGTGCTTCTGTCTAATTATTCTGACCTTTCCACTCTCAGGATTTGACTAAGACTATTCAAGGAGCAGAGAAAGAGGCTCTGTTTTTGCTTCAGTAATGTGTTTCTTGGTAGGATCATAGCCGTCTGACACTGTACTGTCTCTCTTCAGCACTCACTTCCTCTTGAGCCTCTTATTTGATACAAAAAAAAAAAAAAAAAATCCACCAAAAACAAAACAGCAGGAGAATTTAAACCATTCCCATCAATCCAGCATCTCTCCTGTAAAAGTGTGGCTCTTTGCCATTGAATTTTAATGCCAATGAATCCCATCCCAGAAAGGGCATGGGCCACTGCTTAGTGATGCTAATGAAACCTCCCTCCCTCCCTATTACAGCCATATCTGTGTCAGGAACTGATGGTGGAAGGAAGGTGGCTTTCTGTCAGCTAGAGGCTCATATGTGACATGGACAAGCTATAGGTCCCACCGGGTTTTTTAGGAGGACCAGATGCCAGAAATTTCCTAGCTCTGCCTCAAAACTAAAATTACATTCATTTCCACTTTCCAGATAGTTGGCATGATGCTACCTTTGTGCTAAGTCAACCACATCATGTCTCTACACAGGGAGTTTTGTGAGGGCTTGCAGTTAGAGTCACATTTTCTATCTCATTACTTTGTCTCTTGCTCATCCTGACCTTCTCACAGGGCTTATTTTCCCCTTCCTGTTCACTTTTCTGTGTCTCTCTCTCTGCTGCGTATGACAGTGACAAGGTACAAGAGTGGCTATCTAAATTTCCTTTCCTTCTAACTAATTACTTTTGCAGTCCCAGAGGAAAAATTTTAAAGGTAGGTAACCATACTAATTGGACATGAAATTTCACTCAGAATTTCCCCTCTCCATGCTTTTGCTATCTTTTATTGCCTGGGACTAGGCTGGTTGTTATCATATAGAAAAACAAACCGCTACAAGTGAAAAATAACCAAGATCAGAAATGTGGAAAATTACAAGTAAGTAATTAGAATAGTTTAGCCCACTTATCTGAATTGGTTTTTATTATTTATCTGCTGACATTTTTGTACAGCATTGGAAAATTCCCTCTTCCAGCCAGGTGGACTAGTGAATACCCATGCCATCTGCTTAAATATCTAATTTGCAGTATGCCATCTATATGACCTTCAGTTTTCAAATCATTTTATAACCCATCAATCTGTGCATCTGGCACAATACCCTCTCTGTGTACCTGATAACTAGTTAGCACATTTTAACCTCTCTCATGGCAAACAATGAATATTTTCTATGCTCATCACAACTTTCTTCCTTCCCATGCCTTTGCTATTGCATGAGGACAAAATAATGAATTTGTCAGGATCAGAGTAATTTTCATCTGACATTTTTCAGGAATCCGTTTTCTTCAGCACTCAGATTTTTTGATATATTTTGTCTGGTTTTACCTGTCCTGCAGACTCTGTGAAAAAATACCAATTCTGCATTTTTAAACTGGAAAAACTGTGCAACTCAGCACAGAAACTGAGATTACAAAGAGCACGTAAGACAAAATGCTGTGGACTGAGAGCATTATTCATGCAGGTGCTCACCACGTGGTATTCTTCATAAAAATAGTATCCGGTGCTGTCGTCACTAGAATTGTCCAGAAGAACAAACAAAGCCAAACAGCTTGCTACGTGCTCCAGATGGGGTTAAGTGAATGTCTGCCCCTTAAAGCATTTTCTGAAAAGTTTATATGTCATGTCCTTCAGCTGCCTGGCCATCAGTGATTCTTCAAATGCATTCACTGTTTCCTTCCTTGCTCCCAGCCAGTCAGATGCTGCTGAGGCAGCAGTACCAGGAATGTGACTTCTGTTAGAAGGGAAAATGCTCACCCAACACATGTTCAACATGTGTTGCAGGGAAGACACAAGCACAAACAGATAGCAAGAGCCAAAAGATGCCTCCTAGTTCTCATCACTGACAGAGTGAAGCACTGAAGCTCTCAGAAAAGCTTTTGTGCTGAAGGAAATAGATCATCAGGGCAATGAAGGGCAGTTTGATGGGAAAAGGTTTGCATCCAGCAATGCAATGGAGCAGAAATGGAGGGAAATGAAGTTTGCTGTCTTCTGTGGGGGCAGTAAGGAAATTGTTCATATCTTAAGGCCTAACCTAGGACACCGGGAAAAGGAGTTAATGCTCCCTTTTTTAAACTGGAAAGTATGGCTCATATTTCCAGTGGTCCTGTTAGGTTTTGGCATGAAACAGGTCAAGACAGTCAGTGTGAATGTGTCCTAGAGAAGCCAAAATGACTATTGGTAGGTCAAACATAGGTGTGCTTCTCTCATCAAAAGAAAGAAGGATGACACTGAAAACCATTTCCCTGCAAATCAAGATGACAGCTCATAATTGGCATCAGAGCATTTCTTCTGTCACCTCTGATGCCTTGCTTAAGTCTTGCTAAGTCTGCTAAGGCTAAAGTAAACATTTTCTAGTCTCAGCTAAATGTTGGCAAACAGGACTTGACACTGTGAGTGGAACTGGCCAGGAATTTTCTGGCTAGTTCCTTTACTGGAAAATATGAATTTGTAAAAACTGACACTTTAATCCAAAGAACATTTCTAAGTTAAGAGATAGAGAGAGGTGTTTGCCCCCACAGTGATATGAGGATAGTAAGAAGGATGTCTTATCCTTGCTTTATCTTGCTCAGATCACAGATTTTGGTCTGGGTCTGCTTGATGAGAGCCTGGTCCATGACTGCAGACAAAGGGGTCAGTCTGACATCAGCATCTCATGAGTTTCTAATTGATACCTGTGCAACTGTTGATGACAACAGTTGATGTAAGAAGAGAGACAGATTTTCTATAAATTAAGGCCCCATACCCTGGATGAAAGAAAAGAGCAGAACTTTTTTCCTCCAACCTGCTGGAATCACACCTATCTCTAATTCATGGTCAAAGTGTGACTTTCTAGAAGAAAGTACTCAGTTTCATCCAGTCATTAGAAAGGAGGGATGCTGAAATCTGAGCGGAGTTTGCGCACAGCCCTCACCACATGACTCACCATGCTGGTCAGTGCCAGCCAGCTGAAACCCACCAGTGGTAACCTCACTCATCCCTTCTGCATTTTACTGGTATAACTCCCACCTTTTATGAAATATCATCTCTGTTCTCTTAAGCCTTGAAGATTTTAGCAACCTGCTGTCCTCTATGAAACCAAGATCAAAGGCAACAAAAATGCCTGTCTAATCTTGAATGTAATCCTCCTTATATGCATTTGTTCCTGAGCTGTGGATTGGTGCCAGCAGTCTTTCTATCCCCATCTTTGAGCTCAGGGATTAAGACATTGGGGTCACTCACGCTGTTGCCACCATGAATCTGGCTATTTTCCAGCTGTCCAGTTTTTGCTGCTATTCATGGTGTGTAGTACATAAAGACATGAGCAGAGTTTGTGAGTAGTCCCACAGCATATGACAAAGCTATCAGAAACTGGCCTGGCATCACACTTGTCATACTGCTTTTCAGAATGAGAGTTCCTATCATTAAACAGCTACTGACCCCTTGGCAGCAGGACCAGGCAGGTGGGACACTGCAAACAACTTCCCCTATAAATGCCAACAGACTGTCCTTATCTGACACTGTACAGCTCCAGGTGATAAAATCAGTTTGACAAAAGTGGAAGCTGGGAAGCCTGCACCGCCAGACCTGTAGGAAGCTAGAAAAATAAATAAATGCATCACTTTATTTCCCTTATTTTTTTCTTCCAGATGGATCTTCTTTTAGCTTTCATTCATGCTGTATTTCTCACACCTGCATGAATTTGTTAGCAGCGAGGCAGCGCATCCAGCATAGATCACAGATCTTCCCTTTTGTGCATCCTTTCAAAGCCTGGCCAGGCTCTTCCTTCCTTGACAGGGGATTTAATATCACCCTTTTAATATTCCGAAGATTTTCTTGGGCTTAAGTATTCCAAATATTATGTAGTTCTAATTATTCCAGTAAGACTGCAAAATCTCAAGTGCTTTCATTCCCCTAAAAGCTGGCAAGGGATGTGTAAGTTCTCTGTGTTTTTGTTTCACTTACTACACAATTTGTTTTCTCTTTCTCTCCCACTTGCCAGTGCAAAACCAAAATCTGCAAACTTCTCTCTAAACCACCCTGTGCCAAATTTTCCAGGAAGTAATCTGCAGCACCGAGTCCCACAAGGAGTGGTTGTTCCCACTGCAAACATCTGCACTGACAATAGCACAAGGAGAGATGATTAAAAGCTATGCAGCTCCTATATTCTTGGCATCTATATGGCTATAACCTATTTTGTAAGCAAATTTCAAAATTTCAGCTGTGATTTTTAATTTCATCTACAATTGCATTTGTTGCGTATTGGAATTATTTTATCCATTGCCTTAAATAAATAATTTACAGTTTTTATCTAAGATTACATTGAATTCAACACATTGGTGCTACGTAGCTATAGTGCATTTAGGATAATAATTCTAAATTTAAATAACAATCTTTTCTTAAGCTTTTAAGGAGAAAGAGTTGATTAAAATGTGTATCTCTTAGGTAAGTAACATTAGTCATTGTTCATTGTGAGAAACATAGCCACATATTTACTGTAATAGAGATTTCTGTTGATTAATTATGAAAAACAATACCAGTTTTTCTTCCCTGGAGTTAAGAGAAAGACTCCTATTTAAGAGAAGGACTCTTGAGAAAACAAATTTCATTTCAAAGGTTATTAGCAAAAAGAAGCCTTTGTTTTAATCTTAATGGAATCATTCTCCTAGGATGACACAAATATCCATAAAGCACCATGATTTCATTTGGGTTTTAAAAAAACAAAAACAACTTTATTTTCCCTTGACAGAGAACAAGATTAGCTGGGGTGGTTTTTTCTGCATTGGGTAATACAATAATGGCTAGGTTGTTTGTCTCTGGCCATCGCACGAGCATGCAGGGAGCAGGGATGAAGACATAAAAGATTTCCTCTGCAGAGCCGCTGAAGAGCAGGAGGCGGTGTGCCTGGAGCACAGCCCTCTCCTCCCACAGCTCCCGGGGCTCGCTTCAGCATCACACGTGCCTGCCGGGCACAGCTGGCTCCCGGAGCAGCGCACATGCACCCCTGCACATTCGCAGTGCAGTCATGGCAAGGGAGGGAGCGCAGAGGAAGCCGGGCTGGGGTCTCGTAATCTCTCTCGTATTCCAGCCAATAGACCCCATCTGGTCACGGCACACAGAAAATGAAGCTGCTGCTTCCCCCGTTGAGCAGGGTGAGGATTGTCCTGCGGTTTGCAGCTGTGGGGGAGGCTGTGCTTCCTCCAGCCAGAAACCGCCAAGGGCTCTGTTTACATCAGTGCAGCTGTGAGGTCCCCCAAATGCAGCCCAGCTGTTAAAGGCCAAAACGAGCTCCAAACAGTGTGAACCAAACTGTCCTCCTACATCTGCGTCGTCAATCCCATCCAATAAAATGTCCACTAGTAACGAAACGGAATGAGGCTGTAAGACGCAGAGCACACGCTATAACATTACCGCAATGGTTGGTCGTTATGTCCTACTGTGCCTCCATGGAAAAGGAGCTGTCCCTTCCCTTCCCTGGGAAGGCCCTGGAGAGGACCCCTCACCTTCACAGAGGGTAAAGTGGGCAAACTGCAGAATATTTGCCTGGGTTTTACCAACTCTCATAAGGGAAAAATCTCCAAAAAGCATTAGGCCAAGATGAGTAACTGAGTTTACTTAATTTGTTTACAAACCCTTTCTGATAATAAAATTTAAAAAAAAAATGGAAAAGTAGTAGTTAGAGGTTTCTTCAAACAAATACTTTGAGGCCTTCAGACTTGAAAATGTGTTCATTAATCAGGGGCAAGCCCTTGGAAAATAATGAAAAGGTCCAAGTGCTGAAAAAAATATACTGCCCCATGTTAGTTAATTATCTATAAAAGCAAGGGGCCTAACTAAAAAACATTGCAAAGCTGGAGAGGATCAAAATTTCCACATACCCTGTAGCATGAATCTGAGAATCTGGCTGTACCTAATAAAAATCTCCTCCTTAGTACATATTGCCCTATGAGAGTTTGTGATTCCCAAGTTCAGGGGGATTTTTCTTTCTTTGAAAGCATCTACAGTGAAAAAAAGACACCATCAAAAAATCTTTTAGAGCACAGAAAGAAAGAGATGCTTGTGTTTGTAGCAGATATCTGCTGGAAATTGTGCTCCCGTTATCATAACCTGAACAAGTTCTCAAATTAAACTAATAAGAAAGTTCAACAAGTAGAGCAAGGTTTGTTTTCTTTGCGTTTCATTGTGAGCTTAGGTACGTTATACTTCCTCAAGGCAGAGCCAGTGCCGCATTTGAGAAACATGTCATGTTCCAGATTTATTTGCATATACAGGAAGAGTATTTTGCAGCACAGTTTGATCAACAGTTTTTAAATAGAAAATGTTACTGATAAAAGCAAGAGGGAGGGTATTTTTCAAGACAAAGGTTTTCTTTGGGACCAACTGAAAGCAGGGCATGTAGAAAGCCTTGTACCTCCTGGAGCCCTCCTGGAAGTAAGTAACACTCTAAACAAAGGCATCATCAAAGGAGTCCTGAGCACCTCAGGAAATTAGCTGTGCTACCTTAACCTCATTTGTATTCAAATCCGTGTTAGCATGGGCATCAGATCTGTGCTACACTTTCAAGATTTTGAGGCTATAGCACAGACGTGTGACAATCATTTGCATTGTATGCTTTGGAAAACACTGCTAAATATAATAAATCTATTTTCAGAATGTGCAAGAAAGAAAGGTTTCATTTCTAAATAAGGAAACAATTTTCAGGAAATGCAGAGTTTCTGTCAAGATCTTAGAAAATAATTTTGATAAAAAATTTGATTATTTATATTAGAAAATATAAATTATACTTTAATTATAATTTCATAATAACAATAAAAGTATTTGCTTTTAATAGGGACTTTCCCCCTTCAAAAGGGCATTTTTTTACCAGTGAACAGCTGATGTTTTGATCAGCAGGAATAAGAGGAAAAAAAAGTTGTGGGTAAATGTTTTTAAATGGACAACTAGCTAAATATGCAAATAATCTAGGCAACATTCATTTCCTATTATTTCCTAAGGAAAAAAATATGGAACTGTTCCATCAGCTTCTTCAAAAAGTCCTCAAGGGTTGTTGAAAAATGACCCGCCTATTCCTACATCTGCTTAATTAATGCAAGTGAATGTGTCAAATATCCATCCTGGTAATGGATTAAGAAATTATCTACAAGCAGCTTTGGAAAGCTGTAGGCAAACAGAATTTCTTAGTATCACTATGCAGAACATCCTGCCCTACATCAAGGCATAGCTGAAAAAGTCGAGGTAAAGAGAATGGGTTACAAAAATATGTACAGCTTTAAATTTTCTTGTAGCAGACCAAAGCAGCATTACCATAATAGTTACATCTATCATGTCTCCTGTCACATAATTTCTGGCTCTCCCGCTCCGGTTTTGCCAATCTTGAATGCATATTTCTTTCTTTTTTGCTGGTGTATCTGTAAAGCTTCAGGCAAATTTCCTTCACTGATCCCTTTGCACACACTCCCTGAATCAAGCCAGAAAAATGCTTCTTATCTCCTTCTTCAAATTCCTCCTCGTGACATACATATTCTGGGATGTCGACAAGGAATGAAAACCTGTAGCAGGTGAGGTGAGCAAAAATCACCTAGGAGACAATTTGAAAAATGCCTTTTTGAAACAATGTTAGTTGACAAAGACATGTATGATTATATTGCCCATGCCTAAATTGTTTCCTCCACTTAATTGTTGTATACTGGCCTCTTTTGATGCAGAAAAACGGCAGCATAATTTTTACAGATAAGGAGAGCAGAAGGCAAAGGAAACATGGCAGATGGGCTTTGATAAGCAGAATATTGACCCACAGCAAATAAAACACTATCATTGAAGGAAGTCAGTCTTTCACAGTTACAGAGAGATTGTATGGGACATTTTTCTGCAAAATATTTAGCCATCAGACATGAGTTTTAAAACAGCTAAAAGCCTTTTCAGAATTGAAGTCTGGTCATGCAGAGAAGAAAATGAAAGAAAAAAAATGGACTTGATGAAGCAATGAGTTTCAGCATTTACCATATGAGAAGCTTCCATTGCGGTTGTTCACAAAAAGGTTAGGAAGATCAATGCATCCGGTTCTGTTATATTGTCACCTCTTGGGAATATGAGGAGACAGTAACTGATGTCCAGACATGTCTGGCACCCAGACTTTGAGATGGTCTTGCAAGGAAACCAGATGAAGCATGCATGATACCCAGTCCTGAAGAGATGGGTCAACAGCTGAAGACCACAGCTCTTTATTTAGCACTCCTATGAGATGCTTCCTTGTTCCTCAAGGACCCTGGTCAATAATGTGGCCCCAGCACTCCACAGGGCCTTTTCACAGAGAATCAGCTCAAGATAGTCTGGCATTTCTAACAAATTTGTAGAAGTATGGGGCCTTTGGCGTGAACCTTCCTCTTTTTTACAAGAGTAGAAGACAGGCTGCAGGAGCTGGCCAGAGCTCTGATCTGTTTCTAAGGGCTTATTCAGGTCTTTGCTGTACTGCCCTTCCCTATCTCTCCTCTCTATCATCTGTCCTTCTCTCTAATCTGAGCAATTACAGATTTAAGACTGAAAGATGAACTTTGACCATAGCAGCCAGAGGGTCTTCAGATATGAATCAAAAAGCAGGATGCTCTCTGTCCAGCAGAGTGCCACTGAACAGGAGATGAAGCAGTCTTCAGAAGGCAAGAGGAAAGATTTTTTCTCTGCTTATTTCACTGGCTGGGTAAATGCTGGTTTCTCCTTCGCATTTTCAAGAGGTGTTGAAACAGAGAAGATCTTAATTAGCATGGTTGTTTCTCCCAGCCTTTATGGACTGGCACCTCTTTGCCTCTGGGACATCTCTGCCTCTGGGACATCTCTGCCTCTGGGACTCTGACTAGGAGAATCCTGCAGTTTTCCAGGGAAAAGAACTTGCTGTAAGAAGTAGCCTAGTTTGAAAACTCAGGAGAGAGTACCACAACAGGCTGCAAATGGGATAAGAAAGTTCTTCCTGGATGGGAGAAGACCACATTATTCTTCCTGCCCACAGGCTGCCTTACCCTTCCCTGTCCTGTAACAGAATGCAAACAAAAGGGACAGAAAGACTCTATGCCTGGGTATGAAAACTTGAGATATGGCTCATCAGAAGACTGCAGAGAAGTGCCACAATAAGGAAGAAAACATCTTAGCTAACTGAGGAGGGGGAGAAGAAGCAATACTCCCTACAAGACCCAGAGGTTTTCTTTGAGGAAAACGATCTAAAAGAGTATTGTTCCCTTCCTTGGTTCCAAAAGAGACAGTTTAGGTGTGCAAGCCTTGAGAAAGGATTTATACCATGAAGCCCAGTTTACAGATGTACTAAAAGGAGGCAAGAAAAAGTGTATTGGACACATCTGTTGTACCTTCTACTAATTAGCTTTTTGTGTTCCCCTGATGAACATCATGGCTTCTATACAGTTTTCTTCTTAGATATACCACTGTATAACTGATCATAAATGTCCATAGTGCCACTTCATTGTACAAATACACAGTAGGAGGCTACATGCCTGGCACTTGAAAGTTAATATAATTTCAATCTAATATTGAGGCATCATGTTATCTGTACATATTTTGGATCTCACTCCATGATGTTGTACATGTACTACTTCTCACTTTCCCAGAAAATCAGTAGCCTTATCAATATTTAAATATCGGATTAGTCTGGTGTGAACCATTCTTTGGCAGGTTTTGTTGAATTCTATCCTCTGCTCCATTCACCTCTATTTTTCATTATCATTTCTTTCAAAATCCTTTCCTCCTCCACTGAATGTCCTTAAGTTTTTTTTATGGCAGGCTACTAAATGCTATGTTGAGAGAGCAGAAGAAACTCCAGGACTGTCCTCTAAGACTCTCCAGTGCCAAATTCTTTGTTCTTGCCTGTGGTGTATGCCCAGTCTTTGTATTGCATCCTCTGTCTCAGCTTTGGCTGCATCATCCTTCAATCAGCCCTCGGGCCCTGACCAATGTTCGGAAACCAGTGCCCTACAGCGAGAGCCTCAACCTCGGCCAGGGCTGGGGAGTGCACAAACTCCATCTCTCACTTGCACCCACCTGCTCCCAGGACCAGGGGTCTCTGCTACTGCTGCAAACAGAAGTGCAGAGCAGCTCCACAGGCAGCTCCTCCTTGATGCTACAGGGTCTGGGAAAGGGTCTGAGATTGAAGGTTCCAAGGCTGAGTTTCCAGCTGCTCAAATAGGACATTCCAGAGAGCTCAGGGACACATGCTCTGCTCCCTCCATGCCTAAAGGAGCAGATGCGCTGTTTCAGAGGTATTTCAGAATTATGGAAAAAATTCCTACTGCCAGCTGATTTTCTTCTCTAATGCCTTCTGCTGCCACTCCTGATTCCTAGGAGCCACTTTCCTTCTCTTTCTAGATAAAAAAATACTTTTGAATTTGAGCTGCTCTTAGTCAACTTGAACCTCTGTCCCATATTGAATGTATTCCACCTGTACTACTTTTTTCAAGCCCATCACTTGAAGGCTAAATAATTTTCTCAATATGTTTTAACTTTTTTTTTAGAAGTCTTGTTTCACCCTAATATTTGGTGGTTTTTACTTTTTCCCGTGCTTTCTGATCTGCATGAACCAACTTCTTTGCTGATGTGTCTCTGTAATAATTTTTGTTTGCTGGATGCTCACTCCTACCATCACTCAGAGGCAGTTGTTGACTCAAATAGCTTTGGGAATCTTTTCTTACAATTTTCTCCTTCTGCTTGTTTGGCAAATTCCTTTTAGGTTTTGTGATTTTGATTAGAGGAGACTTCAAGCCTCCTCCACATTCAAATCCCTGAACACTTCAGCCTAGCTGACTTTACAAATCACTTCCTTCAATTTCACAAACTTTGCCCTCCTGAAATGACTCTATTTATCTTAAACTTAATCTTAACTTCTGCTCATACAATGCAAAGTAATTTTCTACAATCAGCCCCTTTAAAAGGTCCTTAAGCCTACACAAAATCTAGTCTGAAATAAGTAAGTGCAAATTCTCTTTGCCCTTTCGTGATTGTGACAGAGAAAATGAACAGTGTTTAAGGACTCTGCACTTTTATTATCATAATGAAGCAATAAGATTTGTAAATACAATTTTCATTTATAATGAGCCTTAAATTTGTACATGTTTCATCAGGAAAACCTTTGTTTTACAAATGAACTGAAATAACGTATTCTGAAGGTAAAATCTTGGCTTTATGGGAATAAACAAGGAACTGAGTTTATTAATGTTAGGACTTTGCCCAAAAGTTGTGAAAGCACTATCAAGTGTGAGAGCTCTCAGCCCGCTCTTAGAGAAGCTGGCTGTGTATCACATCCAATGTGTCAGGAAAAACAGGCTGATAAAAGGCATCTGGGAGCAAACTCATTATTTTTCACTTTTGCATGTACTCTGTGTATTTTTGCAAAAGTTCTAGGTAATTGTTAGGAGTCCAATGTGGTGAGAAAATGTTGACCGAAAAGTGAAACGTGAAGCTTAAAATACAGGCCCAAACTAAATCATAGGTGTTATAGTCACGTGCACTGGGGCTCAGACATTATCTTCACATGAGGGGATACAGTTTTTTATTTTAGCTTAGTCTGCTTTCGCTTATTAGTCTTATAACTAAAGATGGACAAAAAATCCTAATAAGAATTCATTTGAATTTTCCTTTCTTATACGAAAACCACAGGCATAGACTACCCTAATTTGTAGCTCCATGATACTCAATATTCAAGAAGCATTCAAGTGTCTAGGCTGCACTCCAAATGTCCTTGCAAGTCTTAGAAATTCCGTGCAACTGTTTACTCCACAAAGTATTCCAGGCATTCATTACCTTGTTTTGCACAAGAGTTTCCATAATTTACCCAGCAGAGAGAAGTGTTATAGCATGCCACAAGCAATAGACAGAAGAATTCAATAACAGATAGGCACAAGGCCATCCTCCCTCTAAAACATCTGTGTATTTGGGGGATGGTGAGAATGGGTGAGAGGCAGGAGGACAGGGGGCCACTGTCCGAGTGGCACAGGTAATTTCAAGACAATTTAAATATCCTTACAACGTGCTTCAGTCCAGCCCTGGTGGATGGAATGTCACAAAAGGACCTAGGAGGTGTTGGACCCTGTCTCTGTGGCAGCAGAGGGTAGAGAGCAAGGCAAACCATCTCACCACAGGCAGCTACACGGGTACTAGTCACACAGCCCCTCGCAGGTGTCTGCACTCTGTTGATGGTGTCCTTGCACCAAACATTCAAAACTTAGGAGCATTAAATACAACTGAAAGTATTAAGTTCTCATTTTCCAGTAAGATGCTTTTTGCAATGCAAAATTGTTTTTAACAGTGGTATTATCCTTAGGCATTTCAGACTCTGTGTACAATTACAAGTCAAATTTAAAAAATGGACTTGAACTCACAGTCTGCTTAGGTTCTTGTGAAATTTTCCTCAGAAGAAATTAGCCCAGTGTGGTAATTGTGAGAAATACCTACAAATCCTAATTATTTGGCTCAAGGAAAAAGTTCTTAATATATTTACCAGTTTTATTTGAAGCACTCATACTATGTTTTTATTTTATTTCCTCAGTTCCTCAGAGAGATGAGCACAGGGTCTGAGACACCTGAAGGAGCAGATCTGCACCCAGCTCAGCAGGTTTTCACATTCCAGGTGTTCCCTTTTGCCCATTCACTCTATACCATGAAGCCTGTTCTTCTTTGCTACCTGTCTTGCTTCTGAAAACAAATGTACATAAGACAGGAAACATGAGCAGGAGGAACAAATCAGAGTGGACCACATATTGTAATGAAGCATACAGTTTTTCTTCTTCTCTGGTATTTACTAGAGAATAGATATCAGGTTTCTGACTGACCAAACCAACTGCAGCAGGCTTTGTAGACAAATGACATTTTAAAAAGCCTTTTAAATCCAGGTTTCTCATGATCCTTCCTGGCAAAGAATTAATCAGTTCAACATGTGAGGGGGTGTTTTGGTCACTGTTGAGTTGATGTCTGAATTGCATGCAGACAAAACAGTCTGTTTGTTTTTCTTTCAAAGAACAAGCTTTGTTGTTTCCTGAAAGACTACGATTCATATTTCTTCCTGAAAGGAAAAAAATAATATCTATATTTATGGTTTTTTCCATAAGTGTATTTGTTTTACTTGGGTGGTAAGCTAACATTGTATTCAATAAATTGAGATCTTTCTAAAACCTGCCCTTAAAAACATAGTAGCTTAAGCCAACTATCAGTGTTGTCAATAATTATGTTTTACCATTTCATGGTTGTCATGTAAGAATTCAGATAAGTAAAACAAGAATGACTAATTGCTGTGGCAAAATGTTACGGACATTTACAAATAATCAGTCATTGTAATGAATTACACCCGTGTACTACAGCTAATTATTAATGCTTGCTTAACTTTGGGGGGAAGGAGGTGGTAGTTATTTGATTACTGATTATAATTTTGTAGTTACAGCTGACAGCCAAATATTTTTCTTTCATTCCCAAATAACGGCTATTAGGCTAAAATGTGTCTGGGCAAATCTCCTGTGTCTTTGCATAGTTCTGCAATAGGAGCCCAGCACAAGGTAAAAGCCAGTGCTCAGGCTGGGACACTGTTCTTTCTCACCATGCAAATGCATGTTTTTCTGAACGCGTTTCTCTTTCTCTCTTCACTTATACCACTTGCAGCATTCACTCTTATGCTGTGAGGTGGTTTCTCCTGGGAATGAAACTCGGAGAAGGAGTGAATGTCTGCCAGTGGCAGTCAAGAGGATTCACAACAAGACTCTGCAAGAGTTGTTTGTGGCCACTGCCTATAACACAGAAAGCAGAGGTGTTGGCAACATCTCTGTCAAGGGCTGCTTAGAGCGATGGACCAAAGACAGAGATGTGTGCTCCACAGGCAGAACTGTTGTTGGGTTAAGGAGAATTTTAGAGAGGCGGGTCTTTAATACACCCTTTAATTTTGCATCAAAAGTGATGTCAAGAGAGACTGCAAATCTCTTGTGTTCTCATATGTTGGTTAAGAGGTTGACTTCCAAATAAACCTCCAGGTAAATGCAGCAGGGCACTACTCTTTCCATTTCAATTTTTAACAAATACCTTGCTGTACTATCAGAGCCCTCACTTTTTTTTCTTAACATCCTGTCCAAACATATCTAATGCCATTTTGTTCATATGTATGCACCACCTTGCTCTGCCACATCAGCTTGTCATCCTTACATTTCATTCTTGTTGTCAGATTCCAGCTTCATTATCTTTTGATAAATCATTATTTCACCTCTGTCACACACAATGTTACTCTTTATTTTAAGCAACCCTGGCTTGAAGACATTTAGAGGAATCACCTCTGCCACTTCCAATGATGCACTGGTGGAGTATATATACTCCTTTTAGTCCTCAGAGGTATTAATTTTTATAAGGTTTTTTGTCTTCTTGGTGTGGGGAAACTCTTTTGTCATTTTATTAAGTAGCTGAGCAATACATGAAACATAACCTTGTAACTGTTCATGTGCTTATTCTTTGGCACCCTGTGTCACTCTGGACCCTCACTAGGGTGGCTGAAAGACCTCAAACACAACCACTGTATATACCATTATATAGCTACATAGATAATCCTCAGCTGTAACACTGAGGATTCCAACGAATCAATACTTATTCGAGTCAGTAAAATCAGGACCTTGTTCTGACTTCTTATGCAAAATTTTTAGTCCTCCATTTCAAAAAATAATAATTAAAACTAGTGTCCATAGACTTCCACATACTTTGTGGAACTCAGTATAAACCTGAATAATGGTCGAACCCAATGCAGTGAACAGCAAACTCCCACAGCAGAGGGGCAGGTCCATGGGATGCTCTTTGGTCACTGTGCTGGGTCAGTAGCTCTGGCAGAAAAGTGGGGCCAGCAGCCAGGAGAGAACTTTCATTTTCCTCATAAGAAATGTTGGAGCCTTTACATCTGAGTACTTAGTGACCACTCCCCTGTCCGCTTCAGAGATAACTGAGGCATGGACAGGAATTAGTTGCTTGGTTTTGGAATGTGATTTAATTACAATTAGAACCAGTTATGTAGATTTCTGAGTAATTAAATTCCTGCAGTAGATAAGTAGACTCCCTTGCTTAGCTTTTTGACACTCTTTTGGTGATTTTAATGTCTCCATTAAATTACAAGACCATTTTCCATCTAAGAGATGTTCAGTTGTGAGCTTAAGAACAACTTATTGGATTGAAAAAAAACAAAGTTTAATTTAATGGTGGTATTATCAATCAAATTATTAGCTGCCATCTCTAGCTTTACCTTGAGTACCAGAGTCCTAGAAACCAAAACTGTAATAATAATAAATAAAAAACCCAAGAACAACCTGAGTGCTAGGGAAATGTGGCAAACTTTGAACAGAGCCAGAAGGAAAGGAAGATAAAAAGTGCGAATTAATCTTAGCCAGAGAGAAATTTAGGAATTCTAAAAATACTGCCTGCTGTCTCTTCCCATATACCTTCAGCAGTAGGCAGCTACCAGCATGTCAGTCTGTGTCTATGAATGCACGTAAAGATAGCTGATATCCCAAGGCATCTGAAATAGCTGCCACCAAACTCAGAAATAGTCCAGAGGATCCAGCAGGGACCCTGGCAACAGCAGATAACAGTGATGGGGAGCGGAAAGGCTGCAATTCACCTGCATGTTCACTCACTCCCTACCATTTTTCTCAAGAAGATGACTGTCATCTCCCAACTATTAACTCTTCAGGCTATGCAGATGTAGACACTGAAAACTGACTACAGCAGCTGCAATTCATCTTTACTCTTCAGTAAGTACTTCTAGCCTAAAAGGTAGCTTTTAGCAGGCTGATACCAAAATCTGTGTGGCATTAGAAAGTGCATAAGTATTAATGGGTGTTTGGTGCTGAAATGGAACCAGGTGGGCTTCCTGAGGGCACTCCTACAAAACACTGGCAACCAGCTTCTTGCTAAAAGTGATCTTCCGCTGAGCAATGGATCCGAGTGAAATTAAACTCTCAGGACATGCCATCTGTAATGCTTACAGAACCAAGAAAGCATTAGGAAAACATGCAGAAAATGAATATATCATCTAATTTGCCTCAACTGGATCTCAATCTGCAGCCGAGCAACAGGAGCATACTGCACGCACCTTCTCATCCGGATCCACCTCACACACGGACCGAGGCCCTGTGCAAAAGCCTGGGCACCTGGAGCTTTGGTGGATTGCGTAGTTTCAGTACGATATCTGTCCATGATGGTGTTCCTGTCAATCAAGAGAAGACCCACCAGGCAAAAGGTTAGGAGTTTTTGCAGCACTTTGGGCCAAAGGAAAGCCACTAATTAGGGCTTGACTCCAACCTAATTGGAGGCTGAGCCCACTTAAGGCAGGTCTCTGTCAAAAGGATGGAGGCTTTCCTCCAGTTCTGAGCTTTGCCCACAGATTATGCTGCAGCCTAGCCATCTACGAAGCATCAGATTAGAGTTGGTTGTGAGTCTCCTCATCTGACAGGAAGGTGTGAAAGAGGATTTTGAAAGAAACATGCAGTGGAATTTCTGTTATTTATGGCTTTTTCCTATTAAAAGTCAAGGGATTTTGTAAGTATTTAGCGAATTGATTTTTTCCTACCTTCCTATCCCTTCACATTTTAATCTGCTCAACAGAAATGCTGAGAGGGAGCTGATGGCCTGTGGGGAAAGTGGGTAAAATCAGAAACACATTCAAGAGTCTGTGAGAAATTTTAAGGATTATTTTTTTCCCTGGGAGAAAATATTTCTTTAAAGTCATCCCTAGTTTTACATGGAAAGAGGGCTTGGTTATATCAGGTTGGCCCAGAAATTTTACTTTCATCGAAGCTTAGATTGAGCTAAACTGTTTAATGTTTCTCTTCTCCCTGATCTTTTCCCTAAAGCGGGACCAGGTTGCTAGCGCATTTCAACTCTGCCAAGTAGATTTTCATACCATTTTCACCAAATTTATTCCTTCTTTCTACAAGTTCAGTTACTGCCACATCGCAGAGTTTCTTTGTAAGAAAAAATGCAAAATCTCGCAAAAGACGTTTTTGTGCCAGCTTCGCTGTCAAGCTGGGTCTTTTATGACCAAGACCCCAAAATTACAAGTAGACTGTAAAAACTAGCATATTTAGCTTCTGTTAAATAATTACAATAAAATAACAAATACACACATCATTTTGAATTATGTCCATATCATATAAGAATGAAAAAGGGTTGCCTCATCAAGTTAGGTGTTAAACATTTAAGGATGCAGTGATCTTTGGAAATATGAGAAGAAATAGAAATCATGTTTTCAAAGTGCAAAATAACCATTGGGTAACATTATTAGCAGTGTGTCACAGAACCGTTTGGCAGGAATTCATACAGGTTTCCTTGTTACCAATGTTTGGTTTTTTTCTAAAAGAGAACCAACTTTCCATGAAGCACAAGATATCGAAAACTCCATTACAACCCAGAAGGTGATGGTGGCTGCTTGTATACTATGAGGGATGGCGTATGGGCTGTGAATTTTGCAATGTTCATGTCCCCATGAATACTGTCAAGTTACACATCAAGCTTCTCTTCAACCTCAGCCTCCTCTTCATAGCACAACAGTAGAACTCTTTTTATCCAATACGGGCAAGTTCCTAAATCCCTACTGCTCCCTGCTGGACTGCAGCTTCACTGGCTGTGACCTGGACAAAATAATGCTATTCAGGCAGAGTATGGTAGGATGTGGCCCTCAGAATCCTTAAGGTCAGGAAATATTTAGGAAAGCCTCTTCTGCGGTTCTCACCTTGATGTTCCTCACCAGGTTTGTCCTGCTGCCTCTCACTCTTAATACAAAAAGGAAGGGAAGAGTTTTTCATGTGATTCTTTGGATAAAAGCACTTAAAAAAATTGAACAGGAAAAGGAAAATACAAGAGAAAAAGAGACTTTACACGGAGAATTGTATAAATGCAACTGGTGGTACGACCTAAAGCCTCCGCGTAGTTGAGATATCATTAAGGAAATTACATTTTTGCTCCACAGACAAGATATGTCAGCCTTTGGTCTTATCTAAATACCTTACTTTGGGTATTTGTGATTTTTCCTCATCCTTCTGAGTTTCTCTGAGGAAAAGAAAGTGATGTAGCAACTGATAATCAGCACAAACAACCTCTAGACTTTAGTTTATTTTCCTGCATAAGCAGCAGGAGGTCTCTCATAGAAAGAGCCCTTCTTTTCCTGGATGTCTAAAGGCGAATATGCATGTAGGATTTATCTGCAGTACAGTAACACGAGGAGGCTCCAGCTGAGATAACAACATTGCTTTCTTCCAGGTGCTCTTTACACAGAAAAATAGAAGTCCTTGTTTACAAACTATCTACAGGAGACAAAGTAGGTATTATTGCCCCTTTTCTTGCACGGATGGCATTAAGAAGCTAAGAAATAAAATAATTACTCCAGAAATCACTAGAGGAGTCCAGAATCTAAATTTCCCATGCTTATTGCTTGGGTAGAGTAACCTAAATTTTCCTTGCCTCCTGCTCTGGCCTATTGGGTTTGATCTGACGCGGTGACCAACGTGGTACCGCAGAGGGTGCATAGAGCAGGCACAGAGCCAGGAACAAATCCATATCCACTCATGGACACTCCAGGTCACCGCACAACCCTCCCACTGCAATGGCTCCTACTCAAGGGAAGCCAGGGCTGTTTGCTGTAGAAAACAGTGCAAGAGGCGCCTTGAAATGACCCATGCCTGCAAACAGGAAGTCTTCTTCCTTGCTCCCAAATCAGAGATTTCCTTCTACTCCATAAAGTTTTAGGCCTTGTGGAATCCTTTTATTACCACTATTAGCTTTAGTTTGGATGATCTCATCATTCATGTAAAATTCAATTCCTACGTGAGAAATATATACAAATGGAGGGGTCAAAGAAACTCAAAGGGATTAACCCTCTCTGATCTCCTTTGGGAAACTGAACACATTTTTATTCATGTCCTTTTCTTCATATCAATACCCTTCTATATTTATTGAGTCTTCTGAGAATTTTCTCCCAGCTTTGAGAAATTTAGCCAAACCTCTTTCCTATTCCTTATGGATATCCTGGCTCTTCTTTCAATCATTTGTATAACATGTTTTTGTTAAACTAGTATTGATTGCCACAAAAGTCCTCAACATTTATTAAAGCACTATTAAAATTTTATCTTGTAGAATGTTTATTTATTGGAATGAGATAGAACACTGGAATCCCTTCATGCCTTCAGTAGACAGCAAAGTTGCATTACCTCTGACTCTACCCAGCAGAGCTGAAAGGCATCAGCAAGATTAAACATTTCCACAAAAGGTAGCATTCATGCACACAAAAATGGGTTTACCAACACTTTGCCTCCTTTCCCTTCTTCTTAAATACATATATTATCTTTGCTAATATCCAGCTTTATGGTATTAACACATTTTGATAATTTTCTTGAAGAAATATACAGTCGGACTAGCAAAGTCATGCAAATGTTCTGCCAAAATCCTGGGAAAGCATTTATCCCTCGTTGACTACAGGAACCTCTTGCAGTTTTACTTCTGCCTCTGCCATCCATTGCCAGATGTATTCCGCTATCAGTCTTGTCTTTATCTCTGTATGCAACCTCATTTCATCTACTGAAAAGAAGTTGCAGTATTTATTTGAGTTTTGAGTAATACCTGCCTATTTGGAATCTGTATCCACTTCACCTTCTCTTTCACTAATTTCTTTAAAAATATGCAGCTGAAGAACTTCATGCCTTTTTTTTGAGTGTTCTTTCTGAGTTATGAGTCAACTTGACTTAGCAATTCTCGCCTCAGCACTAGGATTTTTCACTTATAACACACAGCTCTCTTCACTCACCACAAAATTTTTCTGTTTCTTAGAGGCTTTCTGTCTGACTGCCTAGGCTTAACATCAATAAGGTAGTTATTTATCTGTTTACATCCAGTGCTTCTTTTCAAAAATCTTTCCATGTCACTTCTGATACAAACTCTTAATAATACAGCTTTGTGACCCTCCTCTGCATTGAGGCCTTATATTCTCCAGTCCAGTCTCATCAAAATTGTCTGCCACATTTAATCAAACTTAAGCTTTTCAATTTATTAGCCTTAGCTGTCTTATTTGTGTCTCAAATGGGATTAGTTCATGTTCACTTGGTCCACGGTTATTTTCTATAATGTCACTTCTTCTACAACTTTACTCACTGCTTACCTAAATCGAGTCTAATAAGATATTGCCTCTTGTTGCTTCAGTGATTATTTAGCAAAGAGTTGTTGGTTATTACACCTTTAAGCATCTGAGCACAATTAGTAGATTTTTTTTCTCCTATCTATTAACTTTCACATTAAGGCCATCCAAAATTATATTTTCCATGCTCAGATAAGACTTTGGGGTCTACAAAGAGCTGATAGTACCTTCCTAGCAGAACTTTTTTTGCAAGGCATCTCAAAACTTACAGTGACCCAAAAAGTTTCTTTTTTAGCCATCCTTATTTCATTTTTCCAAGAAACACACAGTGAGGTATCTACATGATATCAGACAAGTTACCTGTTGCAAAGTGGTTGACTAGGGATTTTGTTTCAAAATTATCTGGCGGTTCATAGAATTCTTTGCTGAGAGGTTTACAGTGACATAGTTGATTTTCTCCATAGCCAGATTAAAACCAGATAAAAAGATTTCTGCTCATGCCTTCAAAAATATGCATTTATGTGGAAGCCAAAAAAAGAAAGTAGAATCTGCACAGATGAATCAGTCTTAATAATTTATTAGTCTAAGAAAAGAGGGTTTACAGCTGAAACCTTTTTGTATTTTTAACATTTGGTGCTAAGGCTCCATATAAGATAACTATAAACTATACATAAGGTTGCCAAATTATTGTAGAAGAATGTAAATTCAATTTATACCAGTGACAATCCAGTAGAAGTTCACACTGTGGGAAATAAAAATTTTTCAAATAGAATTGAAACACTTTATTTTTTAGATACTATTTTACAGTAAGACTTGCTACATAAATTTTGTGTTCCAATAGAAATTTTTTTTCAGGGGAAAGCCATAGAACATTTACATTTGCATTTATGTTAAAAATGTGACTGTCACTGATCAGGGAGTGAATGCATAAATCTTTATTTTAATTACCAAAGTAAAACAAAGGAACCCTTATTTCAATTGTAGATATGCTACTTGCAAAGTTGAAGCTGACTTATATCTCACTACTCTCCTCAATCGGAAAATGAACATTTTCACAATAACACACAATTGAGCTCACATTCCTTGAAACTCATAAGCAATGCAAGTGTATAATCGAAGTCTCAGTATAATAGTTGTGCTGTTTATTTTAACCTCCAGAGAGCTCTGTTCAATCCCGTCTCTTGGGTGCCTTTCTTAAAACCCCTGAAAAGAAAATAAAATCTGACTTTCTGTGTTCCAAAGGCACTTAACGTTACAACATGTGTCTTTATAAATAACTTTTTTTTATAAAGATGGGTTTTTTTCCAAAGGCCTGTTTTCTCTCACTGTTTAACAGAGTGGCACCCAACTGGGAAGTCGCACTGAATGGTCATAGGGTCTTTCAGCTCTCCCATTAAGACTTGCCTATTTGAATGTTTTATAATGTGGCCATTTTTAGTCACATCAGGCTAAATCTTGGCAAGTGTCTCCCCAGCTTAGGAGTAAATTGTTTGTAAGGAACTGAATTGATCTGGTTGTTGCTCAGTGAGAATGATGCCAAAAACCACAGTTCCTGAGGTCAACTTCCACCTCACAGGCAAGCCAGAGGCCAGCTAGGCATTAAGTGAACTTTGGTTTGGGACACCTACGCCCTCAATCCCTCCCATTTCTGTCCTGTCCTCCCAGTTGGTTCTGTCTTTGCACTTTCTGCAGGAGCCTAAGTGAAAGCCATTTCTTTCCTTATCAGACTATTTGGAGAACACCCATGGTATTCTAAACCAAAATATTGCCATTTTGCCAGGAACAAGATGGACTCTAAGGATTATCTACAAGGTTAATCTGGATGTTAGATTCAAGACTAGATTAATGAGCAGTGCAGATGAAGGTGTGGAACATCCAGGCACGGATGGTCCTGGACAGGCCACAGAGCTCATCCCCAGGAAAGTTTGCCTCTGCCACCAGGCCATTACTTGGGCATCAGGCAAGGGAGCAGCCCAGTCTCAAAAAACCCCCAGAAGCCTCTTGTAACAGGCTGCAAAACACAGTCCTCAGTGTAATATCACTTTGCTGCTCTCAGGGAGCCTAGATTATATTTCTAAAATTAATGCATTTTAATTTCAACAGTTCTTTTAAATTATTATTTGATATCTCTCAAATTGGGAATTACACTGTCTTTGCTTCAAAATATACTGATTGCATTCTAAATACATTGTATCCTATTACAAAGAAAAAGAAATAAAGTAATAGCCTACTCTTGCATTACTTCTTCCTACTCTTCTTTTTAGCAATGTAAACAACATACACAGGTCTTAGGGCGGTTCATTGCTGGATTTTTCCTTTTTAATTATGAGGCCCACTTTCATTTCAACTGAAACAGATTATTTTCTGAGTACTAAGTAAAAGCTAAGGTGTTGCTTAATCCTACTAACAGACTCATCTTTTTATTATCTGTAGTTCATCATGGAAATTTCAGATGCTCTCTTGTGTCCTGTTAGACATGCCTACAAATGGAGTCAGGCCCAGTAGTGTTCAACACACTAAATTGCGTTGAACAGCTAAGCTAGTATGTTGCTCTGTATTTGATTAAGTTGTTCTTTTGCTACCTTAATTGTAAGTAATTTGACAGTTTTAGTTTCCTAGTTCAATGCTGTTAACAGACAGATAAACTTTGCATATTCCCTATGTATCCCACTGTAAAGCTTAAAGTCTGCTGTCAATTGACATGTAAAATCAATTATTTTTTAAATGCAATGGCTTAAAATTACTTCCTCTACTTCAATGCTTTTAACCTTCATCCTTTAGAAATCTTTCTGTTACATGGCACTGAATCCTCAACAAAGTAAATGAAATCCTGTATCATTTTATGCCACTTCCGTCTGCACAAATGTTAGGGTTTTATACAAAGAAGTGGTATAAGAAAAAACTACCATATTTTTCTTATTATTTTGCTGTTTGATACAAACTTTAAAATTTGCTTTTGATCAGTTGTGCTCTTTTCCTGAGAAACTAACTTTTCCATGTTCGCTCACTGCAGGTAAGTACCAAATAGAGGTAAGCTTGGTAGAACTTAGTTTCAAATGTTACAGTATAGACTGTAACTATCTACAGCATCCCGAAAAGTGCAATAACCACACAGAGTGAATACCAGCTAGGTCATCCTGTTCATAGAAATGACACTCTAATCTAAAATTAAAAGTCTGCACACAATTTTTCTTAGTTTTAAATGACCAAAACATTTAAAATTTTGCAGTTCGTTATGGAAAGTGTTCTGCAGAAGGGTAGGCCTCAATATCAGAATGTATCTTCTGGAGGCTTCAATCTTCCTGCACTTTATTCACTCTGTCCCAGACAATAACTATTTCAGGGCTGCCCTTAGACATGCCCCTCCTTTCACCTGACCTATTTGCATGCTAGACACAAAAAAGATGAGATATGCTGGGATGCAGACACATACCCACCATCTGCTGCCAAGGCAACAGGAACAGGATGTTTCAGATAAAGAAGGGATGACGTTTCGGTTCTGACAACACCCACCGTTTCCTTCAGGAGAGGCAAACTTTGCCAGTAGATCTAGAAATCATCTAGGATTTACAGCTTGCACTTGGCTTACCTTGAGTTTGTCTGACTGAGGCAAGTACAGAGCGTGACTTTCAACAATGCTATTTAGAAACTGGAATCTGGGCTCTTCCTTTCATATGTGTATATATATATATATATATGTATCTATATCATGAAGACAGTTCTTATGCCTTCTTCTTACACCATGGCCTGAGAAGACATAATCTGATCCTTAGAGTATGTGTCTTCTTCACAACACTGGCACACATCTTCGGTCACTTGTGATATTACTTCATTTCAGCCCTTTGGTCAGGTTTGTGCACTTAGGCAGGTGTTATGCTGAAAGGCAATAGTCGAAATAGCAGATGGCTACTCACAAACTGTGAATGAAGGTATTTTGCATGCAAAATTAGAAAAGGACAAAAAATCTGTAGCTGTGGATAAACATTTGAAAAAAAAAATTAGGCAAGTTTTGTTAAATGATTTTCTTATCTGTCTTTTAAATTTCACTGAATGCAGTGGGCCAAAACATTTTATCTCACAGCAAACAGCTGTTGTGTGACATTGGGCATGGAAAACTCCTGCCTCTACCTTCCTGCAGGACTACACATTCCAGCAGAGTAGTAGCTGGGAATGTTCTCGGGAACACCAGAGCACAGGAAAGAATCTGTTAATTGTCTTTTGGAAGCTTTTTTATGAACACAGGAAGGGAGTGCCGTGTCCATTTAGAGAGAAATGTATGCGTTTGGAGCACAACACTCTCTATGAGAAGTCATTGGAGTCTGGCATTGCGGAAAGCCTTATGCAGCCAGCTCACACAGTGTCAGACACTGGCGTTTTTCAGCCTCTCAGATGTCCTCGCAGTTCATCAGAAAACAAGCAGAAAATCCTCTCTGTGTGCCTCCCTAAATGTACATTAAGTATTGTTGAGGCATGGCTGCTGATAGACCTCAAAGCCCTCTGTGCTAAAGCAGCTGCAGAGTGCAAGGGGAGAAGTTGCACACAGGCCCCTCTGCTCAAGACAGGAGATCTGCTTTAAGTTGTGTCAGGCGAGATTTAGATCGGATATTATGAACATTGCTTCATAGAAAGGGTTGTTAAACACTGGAACAGGCTGCCCAGGGAAGTGGTTGACTCACCATCCCCGGAGGCATTTAAAAGATGTGTAGATGTGGCACTTGGGGACATGGTTTAATGGTGGACTTGGCAGTGCTGGGTTCATGGTTAGACTTGATGATCTTAAAGGCTTTTTCCAACCAAAATGGCTCTATGATTCTAAGATGCTTTCCTCATAGCCTTCTGCCATCTCCAGTGTGCCTAAAGAAGATAAAAATGTTTATGTTATGACCTTAGAAATGGCAATGGTTGAATATGCACATGGTGTATTAGGGGACAGTCTACACACTGTCACCATGGGTGATCAAATCTCTAATGGCAAACAAGATTTAAATTTTCTCACAGTCCTTACAAAAAATTATATAAACCATTATAACATTCACCATAAATATTACTTGCATGTTTAGAGATATCAGGCAAAAATGCTATTTACTATGATTATTATGATGATGATTACTATTAGGCAAACTTCTAGTTGGATTCACAAAAGGAGATTTTATTTTTTTTATATTGTCCTTAATTTTTATTTAACTGGTTAAATAACAGTAGTTGATGCAACACAGAGGAAACATTTGATTATCTGTTTTAGTAAACCACCATGGTACATATGAAAAATTTTAGTGGTTTTGGAAAGACTGAGACAATGCTACAGGAAATATTTCTAAAAGAACACTAAGTTTGAAAAGTTAATTCCAAAATGTAAGTTACACTTATTTGAGATAAAAAGTTTTAGTGATCCTCTGCCCCTGAAGAGTGTATAAAAAAAAAGAATACACAAATATGCATTTTACCTAACTGTAGTCACTGTAAGGTGATTATAGAAAGTTTGGGTTTTTTAAATGAAGCTAGAGTTCTAGGCAATTTTTAAGAGACTGAAATAGGAATTTCTGGTACTACATGTTTACCCTGTCACATTTTAAATCTTCAGGACTATCCAAACAGTCTGTCTAACTGTATTAAAGTTGGGAAGATAATTGACTTTACTGGAAATACAATTATGTATCTGCATATCCAAGTATTTCATGTCCACTGACAGTTATTTTTCAGCCATGGTGTTTTCATTTCACCTAAGCACTAATTTGGAACTTTCATTTAGGGTAGCAAATAATAAAGGTTAGTGTTAACATTCTTGGCTTTAATGAAAAGGAAATCCTCCTGAAATATATCTCACTGTTCCTTGAATATTCAGGATTTATGTATCCCCGTGTCCAAGTTTATATCACCTAAACAGCAAGTGGCTATTCCACTCCACCCTTTCAAAAGCTTTCCAAAAGCTCTCAGCCAGTGAGAGGGTTTTTCCAATATCTTTCCTTTCTTCTTGTATCCAACAAAAGCATTTTAATATTACAGCAGACAAAGCTTCTCTTGTGAACCGGTCTCACTTCCGCAAAACATTAAGCACATGATTAACTTTCAATGTATTTTTTAAATTTAAGCTCAAAATATATCCCCATATGACAGATATAGCTGATATATCACATATGTGAAAGTAAACGCATGCCGAAGTGCTTTACCAAATATGAATGGCTTTCCTGTGTGCTGAAAGATAAGTATGTGCTTAACTGGTTGGACATTTCTTAACATCAGGAGAGTTTTGTTCCCTCTATTTTTTTATTTCTAAACAAATCCAACTAACAAACCATAAAGAGGTTTTTAAAAAGAGAGTTCTGATGGCTTTACGAAGGGTTTCCCTTCATGCAATGCTTAGCATTATGTTTTTACAAATGTATGTTAGTGCTTATTTTGGGGGGTTTTATACTACTTAAATGAATTACTTTTATGAAGTACAGTACTTTATGTTGTACTATCTTTGATTTAACTGAGCTGAATTACGTTTCCTTTTTCTTGATTTTTTTATATAGAAAGTGTAATATAATTTTTTCTTTTTTGCTCTTTCTTTCATTCACTTAAACTATTACCATAGTGCTTTTACTTGTGTATGTGTCAAGTTTACCCTTAAAATGAGGCAAATAGTGAAAAGTCCCCCAGAACATCACGGAGTTTTAGTTAATTAAAGCTAATTGTTCCACGGGGACTAGATGCAAAAAGTTACACTCTTTCTACAAGTCCACGTAGCAATTGAGAATGTTAGAGATGAGGTGCACAAGCTCTATAATTATCGTCTCCCCTATATTTTCCAAAAGTTTCTGATCAGAAATTTGTGTGCTCTAGGACAAAATTGTTCTGCTATGTTGTGCAACAAATCCAGGTCGGGCAGGACTTCAGCTGGGGTGGCAGTGCTATTACTATTATTTCTATTACTCTGATACCATTACAATACTAGGCTATATGCTCTCTTCCTCGTCTGTAACAAAGTGTCCCTTCCTAAACTGGTATAGAGAAAATGTGACATTCAATCAGCTCCTTTTTCTCCTTCCTCAAATCCCACTTCTTCACAAAAAAAAAAATTAGAACTTGAATAACAGGCAAATAATGAAAAAACTGTGCCTAGTGTTTGCATGAAATTTATTAACAGATTGCCTAGGACATTTCTTTTTGTTTATGAGAGCATTCAATACATCTGTATATGCGTAGAAGAGCATGCAAAACCAAGCAATAACCATTTACACCTTGGAGTGATGAAAAACCTACCAGAAACGTGGGTTTTTTCAGTTTAATTTTTTTTATGTTGTTCATCTATAAAAACAAAGATCTCATAGTACTAGCAATTGTAGAAAGTTTACACAGGTGTGTTTTCAGAAAGAACAGATCTCATCCAAATATCAGAACTTACTCAAACTATCTTCCCAGTTAACTGTGAGCTTTTCCTGTTGCAAGAAATGCAGTCAGTCTCACATCACCTAAAATATTTTCTCAGATCCAGAAGAATTTCCCCCAAACCAGATTTATTTTCAGCACAGTACATTGAGTCCTAAGAATTTGTACCTATTGCTACAATAATCAAAATTATTGATACATTTTCACTATCAACTGAATTCCTTCAGGTCAGAGCTTTTTTCTGGTGCCACCAAACCAAAACTTATAAAGAGGCACAGCTGAAAACTCTGTCGCAAAGCTATAGGTTTATACTTGCATTTCTTGAACCACTTTTATTTATATAAGGGGAATTCCCCCCGCCTCAGTTCTATGCATACCTTGTCTTTCAGAAGCATCTGATCAGTTTTTTGAGTTCGAGGCTCACCCTAAGTATTCCACCAATTGCATTGCTCAGTCCTTGCCTTGAAGTAAGACATACACAAGAGTTTCTGGCCTCCTTTCACACCATGGAATATTTTTACAGTTAGCAGCTAAAATCATCCCCACTATCTCCCGCATCCTCACATCCTCATTGAGATACCTTCCTCGCTGTCTGTAGAGCAGTCTTTATTAGAAGCCCTTTCCTGAGTGCTGGTTTCACATTTCAAAATAGGAGGAACCTTCTGACCTTTTCCAGAAGCTCACA
The DNA here is from genome assembly GCA_013398955.1 of Callaeas wilsoni. NCBI lineage: Eukaryota > Metazoa > Chordata > Aves > Passeriformes > Callaeidae > Callaeas > Callaeas wilsoni. The sequence continues at coordinate 80,562 of VWPU01003390.1, read as the reverse complement.
GGCACCAGAAGAGCCATAAGTCACCCAAACCTGGCAGTAAACCTGCCTACATGTCTACTCTTTCTGCTCTCTCTCCTGTGCTTTCATATTTCATTCTGTCTCTTGGTGGTCATGGATGTATATTCTTACCTAATAGCAAAGTCTCTCGTGTGCTCTTGATAAAGAGCCTGGGGTCCCACCCAGAAGGTTTCATTGGTGCAGGCACAGAGATGTTAAATAACCACAGACAAGCTACAGGTAAAGCTTCCGGAGCTCACAGGGTTGCATGATCCCAGATGTGATTATCTTTGACGTGGCAGTGAGCCACACAAAACAGACACTACTTTAGCCTGGCTTACAGCTTGCAATAACCTGGTCATAAAGCAGGCAGGCATGCAGTCCTGCTCCCGACAGCTTTGGTCCTGCCCACGAGTATCACCCAGAGAGTGCAGAGATGGAATGACAAAGGGAGTCAAAAGAAGGTGAGGAATCCCTGGAAATGTTAAGAGCTAGTAAAAATGTTTTCATTTCCAGTTGTGATTGATGAGGCTAAGGAAAGGGTCAACATAAGGATGACTGTTTTCCTTCATTCTCTGAAGAGGCACAAGATAAATTGCAACCAGGCTGCATTTTTTTTTCTGTACTTTACAGCAGTAGTTAGTGATCCCAGTAAACGATATATTTAATAACTATTTGGAGCAACAGTGTGCACCTGTGTTAATTTACAGGTTTTGCAAAAGCAGGGCCAAGGGCTGGCTGCTGGAAAAATGGGACTGAGATCTGGCCACCTTTCTCCTGGACAAGCTCCTCCCTCACCACTCTCACCTGGCAGCAGCAGAGCTCTACATGCAGCAGAGCATTTTCAAGGGATTTGCAAATATTTCATTTCTGAGTAAAATCTACTTTTCATAATTATTTGATTCATTCTCAGTTTTATCTGAGTTTTAGTATCTGTTGTATTGGTCATAAAGAAAGCACCTAACATTATCTTAAATGCATTTCAGATACATCCCTTAGCAAATACTGCCAAAAGTCTTGCTGGCTCACCCACGGTCCATTGCTACTGTTACAATGAAATCAATGGAAAAGGCACAGCAGTGTCTTGAGAGACCCATTATAAGCTGCACAATAAAGTGAAAGCCTTGGATAAGGATGTGCCATTAAATATTGTGGATTTAAAGTCACATATGTGGCAGATGTGTTTGATTGTACAGTGAATACACAGCAGCTTCATATTTCCAGTGACCAGAGTCCTGGCATATTGACATGGAACAAGTTAAATAAATGTCAGAGCATTTAATCTCCTAATATAACCATAGTAAATGATTGTTGTTTACTGCAATAGTGTGACAGTGATAAAATAAAACAGGATATAAACTCAGGTAGCGAGGCACTAAGATGGACTGCAAATTTCCTCTTTCTCAAGTACAGTACAGGTATTTTTAAGTGGATATACCAAAATATTCCTCAAATATCTAAATTTAGGCTCTAGAGTTTATCACACACACACCCACCAGCTCCATGCATCTCCCTGATAAAGGTCAATGCAGCATGACCCAGACTGTGCAATGGGTTCTCCAACTGGGAAGCAACTGTTGGGATCGATGGAATGGCCACAAGAGTCAAGCTCAGGCACTTCCAACTGAAACCTGTAAGTATTATGAAAAAGAATTCAATTTACAATGAAGTGAGGGAAAGATTTATAAAGGAAATCTATATCTGCAGTTCCCTAGGCAAGCCATCTCTTTTGCTGAATAGCTCAAGCAGTTTTCACTCTGCTTGAATAACCTGCAATTATTTGCTTAATCAGCTGTTCTGTTCATTGAATCTGGACACCTGATTAGGAAAAGGAACTTCCACCCTATGAATTAGATCACAAGCCAGGTTAAAAGAAACAACTGAATTTCAGACTTGCTGCATGCAAATTTATGAATTTCCACAAACCAGAGAAGCTTGCCTAAAATCGTTTGGCAAACAAATATAAAAAACTAACAGTTTTGGGAAAAATTGCTGACACTACATGAGAGTCCAAGAACAGGAGAAGGAACTGACCTTTATTTTGTCCAAATATAGAGGTCTGCAGCTCTGTATTTTAGTGATTACTGAGCTTTGAATGGAAGTATAAATTTCAGATGGGATCTTCTAAAAGAAACTCCCACCAAGCATGCAGTGTGTCTCAAAGACTGGAGACAGCCATTGCCTTCCTACCTTTTCAAAAACTTCTTTTTTTGGCCAGTACTGGTTTTAAAATGAAACCATGCAACTCTCTAAAACATATAAATAGATCCCATGTCCAGCTTGGTTTGTAATCCTTAAAGTAGCTCTGTCTTTAACTTCCACCCTCCAGAAAAAGATAGATGGATGAAGTAGATTATGTAGCTAAGATTTAAGTTGGATGTAATTAAAGGAAACTCTTAAATAATCAAGATCCTTTCCCTTCCAATGTAGACATGAACAATGTCCTCTCATACAATAGTGCTCGCAACAGGGACTTCCTGTGGATGTTTTGTTAGCATTTTCACGTGTCTGTGTGCCTGCCTGTGATAGTACAGGTTGCTGCAACATGGCAGGATCTCTTTGCCATAGGCAAAGTGCCCTATGGCAGTCACAGCCCAGCACAGCACATTATAGAGGCTCCCAAGGGAGCAGAGCAGGTATGCCCTGTTGGTCTGTCACCATGGCCAAGCAGGTTCACAGTTTTCTAAGGCCAGAAGGGAGTGTTATGATCACAAAATAGCTTCACATTTCTTCTTTTGCATGGAAAAGAACACATAAGCAAGACTGGAACAGGACAGCGCTAGAGGAAACAGATACCCTCATTGTTCAGTATTGAACAGAAATGTCGGGTTAGGACCTTGTTTTTCTCACAAAACAAGAGATGATTATCAGCACTTACATCTTAGTCTTTAACTTCCACACAGGTTTTATAAATTTTTCTATGATGAGGGAACAAACTGTCTGTTTATAACTAAACTGCTCCTCACTTTCAGGAACAGACTTCCTGAAATTTATGAAGATCACTAACAAAAGCACTCACTTCTTCATTCTCATTGAATAGTCAAAAGATAATGACAGGAAAACAGCCCTTCAATAGTTTGGAGCATTAACTTACTGCAACAATTAACTTAAAATGAGAAGTCCTAGCAACCGGAGCTACAAAAAGGCTACTGGATGGTCTCTAGACCCCCCAGGAGCCTTGGCACATAAGATTATACTAATTTATAAGACAGGCATCATTTATGGGAAAGACACAACCATAATACGAACAAGCAGACTGGGCAAAAACAACCACGACACATGTCTGGGGATGTGCACTGCCAAAGGGCTGGTGCATGAACTGCAACCCTTTTGACCCCCCCTTTCCTCCTCATCCTGTCCATAAATCCTTGTGTCCTCAGCTCCGACAGATGCTTTGAAAAAGCTTCACTTCAGGTAGAGAAGAAGTCATAGATGGAGAACATCTCTCCTTCCCTCTATTTTTGGAGCAATGTGGGACAACAGAAAAGAGCATGAACTTCCAATGAATACATCCTCACATGAGGCTCAATAACAGATATATATATATATAGATAGATAGATAGATATATAGATAGATATATTTATCTCCCAATCAATCTGGTGTTTGAGAGAACACTTTTCCATACCCTCAGAGACACTGTAAGTATATATATGTGTGTCTATACATTCAGACAGCTGCACTATGAGGTCACATTTAGAGCATAATATACAGCCCCAGACTGGTAGAGGAATTTTGTCCATCAACAACAAACTCTGGTATTTTATCAGCACCATATTCAAAATAGATCACTTCTGAAGTCTGGTGCATGCTGCTGCCACACAGCAGAGGATACAGGGCTGACTCAGCTGCCAGGAGTGAAAGACTACTGCTTGTGGGTGTAAAGGAGGAGGTTGTTTAAAAATATTTGGATGTATGCAAGCAGGGCTAAATTCAGGGAAACACCTAAATCAATAAACATCAGCTTTCAGCCTCTCTTGGGGAAGGCCAGAAATTACTCTTACCTGTAGGAAAGTAAATTCTAATGAACACTTGCAGTATAATGATAAAACTTCAATTCGCTTAAATGGAAGTACCTGACTATAAAAAGTAATTGATTACATACTATAAAAGAGAAAAGGCAATTACAGGCACAGAATACAAGAAAATTCTATTATATACGGGATGAAAATTGCTGTACTGTAAATAAGATAAACTCTCATTTATGTATTTATCTAGAGAAGTTCTGATCTATGATGGCTACCTCAGAAAACCATTGTGCTCTGTGAAGTTGTTGAGTAAGTAAAATGGAATTTACATCCCAGTGAACCAGAGAACATAACGTTATCAGTATAAATGCTTTATTTTTTCCATGGTTGTAGCATCATTTTTTCAAATTAAAAACCTGATCCTGCAAATATTGTCTCTCCTGCCCACAAGCAAATTTACTGATGCTTAAACATTTTTAATTTGTGCTTACTCTCAAATAGTCCAAGAAATTAGAACTTTGATCTGAACATGAAGATTCAGCAAATAATTTGAGTAAAACACATTTTAATCTTTGGGCAATTATCAAAAATTTTCATTTGGACTCTACATTTTTGGGAGGGTGATTGAACATTGCAAATTATACTATGCACGATTCCTCCTTCCTTGAAACATTTGCAGACAGCAAAGTAGAAACCAGTCCTCTGTCCTCCTGGCCTTTAGGTTAAGCCAAGTCTGCTCTGCAGTATCATCAATGAAGCAGTCCCAGTTTTACTGCCCTCCTTCCAAAAGGCTGCTGAGCATTAAAGCTACACAATGCTATTGTATTCAAAGGACAAATCTGAACACGATGCTGGTTTCAAATGCATGTCCTTACCTCTCATAGCAGACCTGATCCAATGCCCACTGAAGTCACTTGGGATGGCATTCTCCTCTTTTAACCTTGCACAGTTAAAGCAAAAATATCTACACTTCAGCCAGATCTTTGTCTTTATAGCCAATGGAAGAAAATAGGTCCTTTAGGGTGTGTCTCATCTGATCAGTTTTTGACTTCTACATGAAGATGGAATAAATCTCCCTCCTGGAGCCCCTCTATTTTTCCATTGATTATAAATTGATCATAGCATGACTCAGATGACATTACAGACATCTAAAGTAAGGTAAGAGAAACTGGAACCTCTGGCTCACAAAGGTATTTGGTTTTGGTTTTTTTACTCCCTATGAGGTAGCACCTTGGTACAAGTGTGAATCAGGACATGAAAATTCTCAGTCTCTACAGCTGTACCTGTGATGAGGAAGATTTCAAAATAACCTGGAGAAGGAAATGAGTCTCCACTTCCATTCTGAGGAACCCTAAGTGCCTTAGTATGCATCTTCAGGATTACACAGATCTCTGAAGATCAACAGGGAAGTGCGTGTTTATTTATGTTAATTCAAATGCATTAAATGTGAGTTCCGAGTTGCCATACACTAGTTCAGAAAACAGCATCCTCATTTTATGCAGAAGGCACCTTATACGGTCTCATGCAAGCCCCACAAATAAACTCCTCAACCAGGACCTGTCACAGCGTTTAGGGAAATCTCAAGCAATTGCAGAGTGCCCTAATCCTCTGCCAGAGGGTGTCCAACTTGTCCCTACATGTGGACATTTCTGTGTTTTCAGTGTTCCCCAACGGTGCTGCCTGGCAGATTGGATTGATGGGCAGCAGACAGGATGAGCGTGGCCAGCACAGGGCAAAAGAAGGGTACACAGCAATCACTCGGGGGCATGACCGTTCCATGAACTTGATCCAGAGACTGTGAGTGTATAAAACTCACTCTGGTGTAAACTTGCAAAGTGTCTGTTCTGTATAAACAGCTTTCACCGCCCCTGCATTTTCTACTTGCAACATTTCAGATGCAATTCTAAGTTGTCATCAGTGTACCTAATATAATTCAGAGACTGGGCACTGAGAGATGCGGGTAAAAGCCTATTCCTTTTATTCTAACTCTGCTTCTGCTTAAAGTACTGAAAAACAATATTAAATTATTTGAAGAACAGTTAATAATCTTCTGCTTTGTTCTGTGAATTGCCAGGAGACACTAAATACAAATTTAACACTGTAACATGAGGCACCCTTTCTCTTCCTTGATATTTTAAGAGTTGGTTTTATACTAAGTATAAATTTTTATTATATTTATTATTGAAATTTACATGTTATGAGAGAAAGATTCTAAGTCAGGAGTTTTGCTTGAGTAAGAAGCACAAGTCTGTAGCTTCTGTAAATGAAAAGTTGGCTTGTTTCTTCATAGACATATGTAACATTCTGAATGCAACAAAAACAGTTTTAGAAAAAGGAAATAATATGAAAAGGAAAAGAAAGAGATTGAATTTCCAGTGATGTACTTTCAGGCATTTGCATTAATACTTAATGCTTCCAGCTCTGCTCTCTCCAGAATCCATAAACAAGACAACTGGCTCCTTTATGAAAAAATAACATGGATCTAAAAGATTATCTCATGAGATGTAGGTTCTTTTACAAAAATTACTAAAACACTAATTGCTAACATAGTATCCACCCTTAAGAAATGCACATATTTAAATGCATTAATTATAACGTGTTGACCGTATTATCTAAGAAATTGATTTAATATTTTTCCTTCTGAAGATGCTAATCAGGTCCAGTGGCAGATTTGTTTGAATATACAATTCCCAGGCTTTTATGCTTTAATTTAAAATAAATTCTGAGACGCAAATTTCATTCTCTTGCTTTCCTTTTTTCTTGTTACTATATTTCCTCCTATACTCCCCAATCCATCCTGGAGATGAACTTCCCAGTTTTTTAAGTCCTGTTCGGAGATTTTAGGTACAAAATCTTCTCTAAGTAAACACAATGACAAACTACATTAATTACTTTTATGATGGTAAGATTCTCAGTTGATTACTCGAGCACACTGGTGAACAGGTTTGAATTTTAACACTGATAATATGAATGTATCTTCTTTTTATACTTGGGAAAGCCATCTCTTTACCTAAAGCTTCATACAGCTCTGCACAGCATCAAGTGGTCAGCTCTGAACCCCGAGGACAGATTTGTGTGAACATAAAGGCTTCGTTGCTACATGTGTTTGCAATTGATCTTTTTTTTTTTAATTGCAAAAAATACAAATGAAATAGAACATAATCTCAGCTTATTTTAGTCATCGTGTTGGATTGATGTAGCTAAGATTTATCACCCTTTTTTCTGACCCAGAGCATGGGAATGGCCTTCCAGTCACACTTGACACATGTAGACAGATCAGAAGGAATTCTGGTATCTGAACCACTAAGGCAAAAATTTGTCCTGTAAAACAGGAAACAAACTAATTAATTTAGCCTGTTAAATTGAAACTATATTGTGATTTGGCTTCATTTCACATCTTTATTTCCTGACATTTGCCTTAGACTTACTCTGAATTCTACACAAAACTTCAGCATCCAAGAGCAAGCAGAAATAACATAGAAATCTAGTGCTTAGTAATGTTCATTTTCATTGTGTTAGTTATCTGAAAAATATTATTTAAGTTCATTCAATAACTTCCACACTCTTCCATTCTCCAAAGAATGGCCTTGAGAAGATGAATCCCATGGAGGAGACAGAGGAAGACTGGAGTAGCTGGACTCCCACTAGGATTGAGAAAATATCTTACATGAGTAATACTGGACAAAGAGGCAGACTGGGACTTGTAACTCCATGGCTGAATGTTGGAGACCCTGCTAATGGTAAGGGACTTTTGGAGATTTGCCACAGAAAAGGAAGTTTGCTTCTGTCTTTTCTCCACGCCACGCTGTTTTGTTTAACTCTTTCTTCTTTCCCAAGGTGAAACAGGTCAGTTCATAAACCTGGCTGAGTTCAGCACATAGGAGAACTTGTTAATAATGATTTTGCACCCTTCCCATTCGTACAGATCAGGTCAGTGTTTTTGCATGTTGACTTGAACAGGAACGTCAGTCTCAGGTCTCCATTTATAGCCCTGAAGCAGATACTTACTTTCAGGTGCAATTGTGAGAAGAAAGCCTCTTCAGATGGATTTAGTTTCTGACAAAATCCTGTTATATATGTTTGAAACAAAGTAGAACCAGGCTGGACCTCCTTTCCTCTCTATTTTTTTTTTCTTCTTTTTTTCTTAATTGTTAAGTAAAACATGACTTTTTGTCAAGACAGACTAGGCTCTCCTAAAAGAAGAAAAGGTGACTCAGCCCAGGCACTGGCATGAGGCAGCATCTTGGGCTTAGCTCTGTACGGAGTTAATTCAGGCAACCATTCAGAGGGAAGACCAAGAGCAGTTGAGTATGCCAGCCGTAACCTTTGATAAACAGGCTTGTTGCCACCCTGCCACCCTTCCGCAGCCAGTCTCACCCGGAACTTTGTACCTACTTCTTCAGAGCAGCACGGCCAAAACGGGGTTGAAGTCAATGGAGTTATTTCAGCTTCAGAGCCCCATGTCTGACAATAATCCAGCTTTCCTCTGTGTTTAATGTGGTCCTAGCAGAACACCCTGAGCAGCAGGGTAAAAAGGCAGGACTTTCTGTGGAAGCTCTCCACTAGCAGTGCCTGCTCCCCCTCCAGCCACAGCAGCACCAGCCCAACACCTCTGATTCTGGGGTTGGTTTTGTTTACTGAGGGGAAAAGAGAAGGAAAAAAAAAAAACAACACACAACTAAAAAGGCCAAAACCTTTCTCAGTGAATCACACTGAACATGCATAGCTGAGGGAAAGGATGGGAGATGGCTGATGATTGTCAATTAAATTCAAGGTGCTTACTGCTCAATAAAAGCACCATAGGAATCTCAAAGGTGACTCTGTGGTATTTCAGAGTGGTTCTGCTGCTGTTGTTGCTCTCAGGGTTTTTTTCTGAATCTGAACTGAGATTTTTCTTCTAGAAATGAAAAAGAATTCCTGAGTTAATGTGTTATTGAAGCACTGCAAAACAATACATTCCCTTTACTTCCAGGGTGCATTTTGTGTTCAAAATAAAACAGTAACAAAAATAAAATTACTTTCATGCTATTCAGAAGAGGACTTTGTTAGGCAGCCAAGAATTTCTCCTCATTATTTCAGGCTGTCATTGAGCCTGACTTTCATAATAATAATATTTTTATTACTTTGCATTAATAGGAAACATGAGCCAACACTATCCAGATATAGCTGAGATGAGTGATCACATCTCCCAGGACTGCACACATAGCTCACAGCACCAGAAACACCTTGTCTTCCTCAGCACAGAGCACACCACTAGCACTGCAAAGAGATCCCACCATCAGCCCCTGGCATGGCTTGGCAGGAGAGTTCTCAGGAAAGCACACAGGATCTCCCATCCCAGAAACAAATGAAGGGGATTTTCAAAGAGAGCATCAGGGAAAAGGAGCAGATTTAAGAATACAGGATATCCAGGACATGTCACATGTGCCAACAATCCCTTGATAGGCTTTGGGCATACCTGTAGTGATTTCATTTGTCAGTGCTGAACCTGTTTCAGGCTATCATGTTCATTCAGACCCCTCTTTCTTCAGCTTGCACAGCCCTATGTCCTTTTCTCTCTCATCACCTGTTACAAAGTCCCCACCTGTAGCTGGGTGTGTATGCTTGGTCCAAAGGTTTACCACCCTCCCACTTTAATCCCATCCTGTTTTGGTTTGGCCATTATTTCAGCACCTGCTTACAGGAATATAATTGATGCCATTGGCTCTTGTAATGAGTGGAAGGATCTGGCAGAAGTTTCTTATTTGTTCTTCCCTTGGTCACTCTATCTGATAAGAAGTTCATGACACTTTCCTGTCTCAGATCTCTATTTTTGAAGTACTTGAGAACAAAGCATTCCCCAAGTTATTTCAGGAAGTTTCTGCGAGCCAAGAGCAGATTTTCGGTGTTTTCTTTTTTATTATATCTAAACTAGGGATATACACACTCTGTGAATGTTTCCTTCTTTTAAGGAAATACAGGGTGGAGGAGGGTGTTTCTCTGATCTGACAACACTATGCTACATGCTTCATGAGTGGGTTCATATTCCTTCCACCTACTCCACTGTGTTTATCGTAACCCACCCCACCCCCTGCACTCAACTCTATTAGACTCTACAGAAAGCAGTCCTTCATTTCTCTCAATAAGACAAAAATTCCTACAAATACTTGGCCCAAGTTTTAAACTAGTTACAAACAGAGCCAGAACCAATTATCACTGTATCCATTAAATGATCATTTTTGCAGTAGAAAATCAGGAGAAATCATGCTTTCTTTAGACAATGAAATAGCCTATCCATCTGCAATCCCTTTTCCAAAGCATCCCTACATCACCATTAGCTAAAGGAAACTACTACCTTGCCAAAGCCTCCATCTCTTCTCCAATAAAAATGTTAGAGGTATTTGAAAGCAGTTATGACCACATGTGTGTAAGCTCTCTGATTTCTAATCTTTGGTATGGGGAGAGCACTTTATATACTTTGTCCCCTTGTAACATTATCCTGCTCTCCGAACACCCAGACTGAACGTTGCATTTCTCATGTACCTGGTCATGCTTCCACAAGGTGAGCCACTCTCCCTATAACTACTCACTGACACACCATCTACCAGTTCTCTCCATCTCACTCATGAAAATTAATTAAGCTAAATCAAATATTTTCCTTAAAAGAGATTATAGAAAATGTCTGTTGCCCCACTAAAAGTGGGGACACCTGAGCTACTTGAAACAAGTATTAACTTTTGGTATGGTTAATATCTTGTGGTTGCCTGATTTCTAGGCCTCTTTCAAAATAAATAGCTCATCTAACATGAGATGGTTGGGATGTTTTTACAGTAAGTATGAGATTTTGAGCTCACACAGATGTCCTGCTAACTAGCCAGAAAATGTGACTACCCTGACTACTGTAGTGCTATGCCAGTGAAAGTATCTCTCTCTTCATCTAGTGCTTTGAGGATAATTTGAGACCAAAATCTATTCCCAGCTGAAAGAACAGGCTGTATTCAACCCAGAAATTACAAACATCTATTCTTTCAGTTTAGGCAATCCATAGGAAAGAAGCACTTTGCCTTCTGGCTGAGTGCCATTTGCTCAAGACTCTGCTGTCTACCCAAACGGCAAAATAGATATTCCAGTACCATCTGATACATTTTCTAGGTTACATAGAAAGATGTAGCTTTATCAGCAATTTGGTTTGTAGGTACAAAAACTGTATCCATGAAGGCTTCTATTAAATACCATCAAGCACAAAGAGATTGGTCACAAGCACCTCAACTTCCTACAGAGTTTATGAACCAAATCAATGGACCTAAAATCTAATGCTTTAGTCTTGGTTAGTATTCTCTTTCTTGAATTTTGCCAGCACATGTCCACTTCCACACAAAGCCCAAGAACTCAGATTCTTATGCCCATCCTTTCCCCCAAACAATTATAGAGAAAGGATGCATTGTCCTCACGTTACTTCTTCTGCAACCTTTTGACATGCTAAGACAACTACCTGTGGCCACCACTTGTTTCAGATGAGTACTTTGATATGAACTTTCTGAAAACTTCAGAATTTACAGTAATCTGACACACAGATCATTAATTATAATTTCCTGATTTTATAATGCCCAAGCTTCTTAGGCTGTTAGATACATTTGCCCATTAACTGGCTTAAAAAGCTCTGTGATTAGGAACAGTGTGCCTTCTTGTATGAGACACTTCCATAATAGTCAGACCATTCTGTAACTCTCATCACAGAGAAAATAAACCCTTAACCGTATCAGTACTATATATTTTGTCAAATGAATACACTGACTGAACATGTGATGTACAGGATGTTCTTTCTGTAGATGTTTTGACAGTCAAATCCAGGGCAAGTCCTAGGGGTTTTTTGTATGAAAACTGTGGTCTTAGCCATATATTTATGCTTTCTTCAAAGCTATGTTGAGATAACATCTTGCATTTCGTTAATAAGAAAATCCCACGCCATCTCCATCTTATCTTCACATTCTTTGTCAGGCCTTGTGGCTGGAGTCCACTTCACTGTGTGCATAGTGTGCATGTACTCTGATTCCTGTTCCCCCATCTTGCACGACTCAGCACGAAGAAAGCAGTGACTGGAGGGATGTCCACTTATCAGTCATTGTCAGGAGCTGGCGGTGACAGCAGGAAAGCTAACAGCCCAGAAATCTCTTAAACAACCAGAGTGCAAGAGAAGAAAGGAATCAAAATAAAATAAGGTTGCAGACCTTAAGGAAGAGCAAAGACTGGAATTAAAAGTATATGGACACTTTATTGGCACAAAAACAGATGTTGTAGGAGTGCCATGTCTTTGTATGCATAGAAGTAATTAATTGATAAATTGGCATTGTTCAGTGTTCAAAAACATTTTTTCAAAGTTTTGCAAACTAAAAAGTAAAATATTATGTACTGAAAATATTTCATTTTTTGTGTCTGTGTATTTCTTCATGTCATTGCCTACTAGGATTTCTTTCAGGCATATGTACTGGCTTACAAATTATTCTAACTTCTATTAAAAATGTTATCATGAAACATTCACTCTCAGCAGTGTTTTAAAAGAATATGCAAATATATCTGTCTTCACTCCTCTGAATGTCGGCTAATCTTCCACTTCCTTAAAGTAAACTGAATGATACTTTCTAAAAGGAATTAAATTAAATTTTCTGCTGAAAAGTGAGGTGTTCAATCGTGGCAGAGCTAGGTATAGAGCTCTTTCAAACAGTGTGAGAAGAAAGACTACTCCCATAGTATTTCAGTGTTATGCTATTATTTAAAAAATCCCTTGCACAGTTTTAAGCAGATTTAGGGTTCCTTAAAGGTGAGTAAGTCACCATAAAGTAACTAAGAATCATGCAGTGAATCTCTGCTCCGTGGCCCAGGGCTCTAACTAAACTATTTGTCTTTGTGGCAGCAGAATGTGCGGACAATGGGAAGAGCTGAGCAGTCCCCTCCAGGCGGGGATGTTAAAGAGCAAGTTAGACTTTACCCACAAGCAGTGAGAGTTTACACATGCTGTTTCCCTGCAGGGAGGTGCAAGGCATTGCCTGAGGGCCTTTTTGCAGCTTCAGACTTGTTTCCAACGCCCCGATGTGTCAGAGATGGGAAGCAGTAAACCATCAACCCCGCCCCTGGAGCAGGTCATCATATTTGTAACCTCCATATGTGCACGCACTGACCTACCTCAATCCCTACTTTTGCTCTTCTGCAGTGCCGTATGTTTTTGCCAGATGAAACAACATGAAAGAAGATCCCACAGCTGCATATACATTTTTCTTTAAACAAGTCCAAACCTGTCTTCAACACCTGACTCACCCTAACTCACCCAAGCCATGGGGTAGTCCTTGCTTGGGGTGAGCTTTTGGCATCCTGGAGCTCAGCAGGGAGGAAACCCTATACACAAGCCCTGGGGGATCATTCCATGTACACTGGTGCCTTGAAAGTAGCAGGTGGAGTTGCTCCCACCACCACCTCAACCTGGCTTTATCAGTAGCTGGATATGCACAGCACTTTGCAGTCCCATCTGGCCAGCTCTAGCCAGAGGTTTCAGCTTGTTCTGCTCAGCTGAGGGGCACCACACACTGCAGCAAGGTGCTATAGGAGAAGAAAGTGAGTGAGGAGGAGGCATCAGAGGGCTGGCAGGACCCAGCTCTTCCAGTGGCTCTGTGTTCAGCCAAGGGGAGTCCCCTGCACTTGGGGTGCAAACTCAGTTTCCTTTGGGACTTCATGTCATCCTGCTTCTCCAAACAACCTGGGACAATGCAGCCATTCTTCAGGGGAGCCTGCCTCCAGGAGCTGAGCAACTGCAGGGCAGGATTTATCCCTCCATGATCAGGGATAAAGCAGCACATCTTGCAGTCTTTTCATTATTTTGTCTGTTAAGGATTTGTCTTAAATCCTTACACAGTGTCAGCCACGTAAAACTTCACTGTAGTATCTCCTGTTAAATCTTCACTGTTATGTTGGCAGGGACAACTGAACTCCAAATGGATTTTGATGCATTTCACTTAGCTGAGTTTGGCTTACTGCAGTCCTAATGTATTAATTTCATATGCTGAGCTTTATGTCAGAGTGACAAGATAAACAGTTTCAGAAAAACATTTTTCAGTAATTCACAAACAAAAATCCCAGCAGTGGTCCAGCTGAGAAATCTTTTTCTCATAAAAAAGTGTGATGCATCTAAAATATGTGTTGACCATCAATGCAATCGGTAGATAAACAAAAATCTGAGTATTTCATTATTTGCACTTGTCTATACTTGGTATTAACATAACATAGAGTAAACGAGAACAGACAGTCAATTTGCTTTATACATAAACAATATTTGAAAAGATAGATGCATTACTAGCAATTCTTAGCTTATTATTCTAAAAGGATTTTGTGAATTGCTCTCCTTAATATACTACCACAATTTTTATAAATTGATCTATTAGCACAATTTATGGAGATTCTGTCATGCAGATTGTTAGTAAATTGAGTCTGTTTTTCTCATTTATTTCCATTTTTCTTTGCAAGGGCACAATTCAGCAGAAATACAAGGATCAGATTCTTCTCGCAGTTACACCAGACAGTGTCTAAGTTACTACACTGGCCTCATTTTAAGAAAGTGAAACCTAGATCCTGATTTTCCATGTTGTAAATTCCATAAAAGAAGAAAGATTCTTCCAAATGTTTCTGCAGCTGACATGAAATTAGTTTACCCATTACTAATAGGATACTCAAATATTTCTTTTTTTTTTTGTCTTACCACAGTGTTAGCCTAGACAGTAAATTCTAATTTCATCTAAAATAATGTGGTTAAATTGCCCATAGAATTATTATCATTTAACCAAGTTTTGAGCAAATTATCAATGCTGGGGGAAAAAAGCACGTGTAAGAAATTAGCAAAGTGCATAAAAAGGGAAAGACAATTAACAAAATTGTGGAAATTATCCTCACTCTAGGCTGACTTCCAAAGACTCTGGTAGCAATTCCCCTTGCACACAAACCTGAATGAAGCTCCTTTCATTAGACTTTTTTCTCTATCATAAACAATATGGGCCATCTTTTTGAAAACGTGCATTCCAGAGGATACAACATCATATTGCAATCAATCCCAAATATTTGGAAAATATGGGGCTAGATCTTGAGTGCTTTCAAAGAACGAAAGGAATCCCATGGGGTCTTCAATAAGTTTTGTGCAAAATCTTCGATATTTCCAGTCTAAGAACAATATCCTGGGATCACCCATGAAACATCGCAAATTACTTTCATGTTTAGAGGACCTAAGGAATAAAGATCATGTATAAACTGAAAGAATATGAAGAGGAGCCAGTCATCCTAAAGAGGAGGGGGATGATTCTGCCTCTCTAATCTCCAAAGGCTCACAGAGGCAGCAACAGGCTTGAGAGCAGAGGGAAATAAATGTCCCCATTCCTTCCCTCCATAAGAGGCATTTCACGAAGGAGAGGCGCAGGAAGCTAATCTTGTCAGGAAAGGTTAATAGAGGTGCTGGAAGTTGGAGGCATTGGGGAGTGGGGTGTTATACAAGGAGACAGCCTAGAAATGCTGCCAAAAGCACCCTGTCCAGCCAGCAGCAGAGCAGAGGAAAGTAAGAAGCACCTGAGAGGTCACAGGGGAGACAATGGAGACAAGAACAAAAAGTAGAATGCATCAGACCAGGTGAGGTATAGAGGAAATGCATCTGATTGTTGGACAGGGGTGAGAAACAAGATACACTGGAGATACATTTAAGGACAACTAATGGCTTCAGAGCAGGACAAGGTAAGGCAGAAAAGTGAGATTGCTGCAAGGTGTGATTTTTCATCAAACCAAGAGATTTTGGCAGGCTTTTGCCATCCTGAGTGATAAGAGACGTAGTAATGAGCCTCAAGGCTTTGGGGTAGGAGCATCCTTTGTGATGCAGAGTTTCTGCAATTTTACTCAGCCGCACCTGCTGCCTTTTGCCCCTCTTGCCGCTCTAAAGACAGCAACTGCTTCTTAAAATGTGCTTCTGTATTACTTAATATTGAGCTCAAACTCAGCATTAGTCTTAGTTTAATGAGCATAATAATATAACTTGTGTTCTTTTGTCTGATGGAAAGCACTGGTAAGACAACTGGGGCCCTAAGTAGATGGAGCAATTTACTTTTATTGTTATAGGAGCAATTTGTAGATAATTTGTTTCTCTAATATTGATAAAGACTTAGACAATAAAAAAGAAATACATCCTGATCAAAGCACAAACATATTTTAAAAAGGAGAAAAAAAAAAAAAAAAAAGCTCAAGAATTTAAATCAAAACTGACTTTTTTAATGTTTTATATTCATTTTCCCTTTAAATACACATTTTAAAATTAGTTTCATGGTTTCATAACTTTAATAAACATTTCCAGAGGAATATATAAATGCAAATGTTATAAGAAACTATGTAACAAGGGTCCTTCAACAACAGTCATGTCATTGTAATACAAGCATGAACTGAATTCACATAACCTCCTGGTATATAGCCTCTGAGAAGACAAACAAAAGTTTTGTTACTTTTCTTTCATCTTCTGACTTTAGCCAAAAATAACCAGATCACCAGTAGGTCATCAGGTAGCACTCTCCTTGTCCACTTTCCCCCCCGCTCTAGTTTTCTTTTTAGGCAGCTTTACTACCGCAGACAAGAATGACATTAATAGAATCATCATGAATACAGTCATAGAATGGTTTGGGTTGGAAAGGACCTTAATGATCAAAAATTTTTAACCCCCTTGCCATGGGCAGGGACAGCTTCCACTAAACCAGGTTGCTCAAAGCCCCATCTGACCTGGCCTTGAACACTGACAGTGATGGAGCATCCACAGCTTCCCTGGGCAACCTGTGCCAGTGCCCCATCACCCTCACAGTTAAGAATTTCTTCCTAATATCTAATTTAAACCTTCCCTTTTTCAGCTTGAAATAATTTCCCTTTGTCCTATAACTATATGCCTTTGTAAAATATCCCCCTCTGACTTTCTTGTAAGTCACCTTTAGGTACTGAAAAGCTGCTTTAAGGTTACCACCATATTTGTGTAAATGAATGTACAGCAGAATGCAGGTCTCCACAACCATCTGTGCTTTATGCAAATATCACATACATTCACATACTTGCAGGCATCTGATAATGAGCAAGCCATGAGGTGTTTGAAGGAGCAGGAGAGGGTGCATTTCAGGGAAGCCTTTGCCCTAACTCAAATCACTGTTGTGTTTTCAGGGTGTATGACTCATCTGATGAGCTTTTTCTTCCCCTCCCCACATACGTAGAACAGTGAACAAGAAATAAATGACAGGGTTTTAACACATACTACTAGGGAGAAATAATTAGTAACTCTGAAGACTTAAGAAAGGGAGCTTCCATTGTAACACTCAGCTTGCACTTGAAGGCATTTTTTAAATTCTCTCGTTAAAATAAAAAACAGGATAAGGTCTCTTGATCACAGCTTCTGCTTCACTTTCTTGCCATCGATGTGACAACAATTTGAAATATTTTCTCAGTCTCCAAATTCTTCAAATACCATGAATAGATTGTTTTACACAGACACCAAGAAATGACTGAAAATTCCGTAGAAAACACATTCCATCCAGAACACTGAAAAAAATATGATCTGGTAATGGAGATAGCAGGAAAGATTTTGAAGCATCATTAGTGACTAGGATGCAAGTCTCTATGCAGACTTCAAATACATGTGCATGAAGGAGAACCTGCCCTATTACCAAACAATGAAGGATATAAGGAACCAGCTGAAGTTCTCCCACTAAAAAGCTGATTGCATAGCCATACCTGGTAAGAATCAATTCTCTCTTCACGGGCTCTGAACTTTAGCTAAGCACCTACTTACTGCTAGTTTACCTGCTAAGCACCTACTTAGAAGAAAAGAACACTAAGCTGTACCTAAGGTGAAGGATGAAAGAATAAAATATGTAATTCTAAGAAAAGCAGCATCTAGGAGAGACCAATCCAGGCTATTCAAAGACCAAAAGATGAGCAGGCATAGCACAGAGACAGTCATTACAGCAGGAAAGGAATGAATACAAGTCTGGAGAGAAAAGGATGCAGTAGAGGGTTGAGCACAAGTAAGATAACCAGAGAGTAGTTAAAAACTACAAAGGAGGTCACAGATAATAGGTGGGAAGTCCCAAGACTTGCTTTTAGGGAAGATTAAACTCAGGTTCAATTGAATTCCTTTACAGCCCAGGTGATGGAACTGTTCACTCAGATGGCTGGGCAATGGGGTTAAGAAACACTAGTATATGCTCTGGGGTCAACTCCAGCTGAGACAGAAGTCTCTTGGAGCACATCTTTTCCCATCCCTTCTCTCATGTATTTACCTTAGGAGCAGTTTTAAAGGGAAGCTTTGTCTGCTCCAGGCTTTTGCTACAGCAGGGCATTTTAAGCTGTTCAGATACGTCTGCATGTCAGGTGCTTGCTTTGTTCTGGGGAATTTGGAAATTTTATGAGAGCACACTGCACCTTTCACCCCTACAATGGGTACATTATACGGGAGCCCTGCTTTCGCAAGTGGTTCTTAATTTAAATAACCCAGCTTTCTCTGAGATTTTAAATTAAGAATTCTGGGGTTTTCTTACTGTTTTTCTCATTTTTGGATTCTTTTTTCCCTCTTCATTGAAGCAAAGTCTGTCTCATTTTTCCAAAACTAATATAGTAATATGACAGGAAATGTTCCCTTTTAAAAAGGGGCAGGGATATGAGAAGGTAAAAAATAAGTTAGGTAAATACTCCAGAACAACAGATAAAATAATCAAGGGACAGGGCGAGGCAAGTACTATCATTTTTCTTTCTGGTGTGGCTTGTACACATCCTATTTTTGCTCATTTTCAAAGCAGCCTTTGTATATCAAACCATATAGTGGAGCCTTCTTATTTTGTGTGTAATAACTTGTTATACTTATGCTAAGTCAACCTAATTTCCAATTTCTGTACAAATGCTTCTTGGGCTTGGGTAAGTGAGAAGATGGTGATTCAGCCAGTGGGTCTCTCACAACCCTTCCTCACTGTCCTAGCACAGGGAGGGTTTGTAGCTGTGCTCTTCATACTGTTTTTATCACCAACACACAACTCACCTCAGCTCCTTTTACCCAGATATTCTTCCTGAGGGGCCCGAGCAAGATGGCCTCTGATCCGGCTGAATCCAGCTTTCTGCCCACCTGTGGTCTCTGTTTTGCTGCTTTTTCTCCTTCCTACCCCAGGAGTCAGAAGCTCTATGCTTTCTTCCCTCCCTAGCACTCACAGCCTGCTGGTTAGGATTTAATTAACCCCAGATCCTCTCTTCTGCTTTCTGTACATTCTGAAGAAAAGTCACCAACTCTTCTCAGGCATCTCCACCTACTCTGTTGCTTCATTGTATTCCTGGATGGTTTCATAATTAACACCCTTCTTCCCCATTAGTTTCAGCAGGATCGCTCCATTGAGTGATCCTGCAAAAATTAATAATCGTTGTTTGGGGATCAACAGAGAAGTCCTGACATGGTTTTGCCCCTGATGATTTCTTATCTCATTGATCCCCTCTTCAATATGATTCCACTAACATTTGTGCTGTCAGAACCAAGGGGATGCTAAACAGCATAGTAAATCTGGGAAGAAAGAAAATGCCTCTGCCCCACAGGAAAAGGTTTAAAACAAATTATAGTTTTGATATCTGCAGGACTTTCAACTTTGTGCTTATATATCAGGAGCTTTTGTCAGAATGGAAATAACTGGAAAAAAACAGTAGCAAACCAATATAAGCTATTTGCATAATGGAATTACTTCTTGCAAATACTGATGAACAAGGTTCCCCTTGGCTAAGTTAGAGGGCAAAGGCAATTTTCCTTGTTTTAACATCAGCCCTTTCTGTTCCCTAGTCAGGCTGCCATTGTCTGGTCTCTCTACTTCGCATATCCCAAGTTTCCTTACTTTTTAATGACCAGAAAATTTTGGTCACAGCTCATTATCAAAGTGAATTCTCCCACAATTCGTTTCCTAGACATACAAACACAGAAAAGATGTAAGTAATAATTTGCATTTCATTTCTCCACCTTCAGATAATTGACTAAGAAAAGAATGCAACCCTCTGCTGTGTTTCTGCAAACACACAAAAGCATCCATCATCTGATGAGAACACCCATCTCATTTAGATGCTGGAGCTTGAAGTGATCAATTACAAAAGAGGGACTGTATCTGTACATGAGTGCTGAATATTGGTGCAAGACGTGTTGGGACATGTGGGCTAACAACACTTTGGAGAAGTTTGTCTTTTTGACATTTACATAAGCCTTCTAGATTCCAAAAAATCCACATGGGGTTATGCTACCTTACTGAGGTACCCTAAATGATGAATGGGTGGCACAGCATCCCATCCGTCAGAAGACAGGAAATGGGGAAGGTAGGAATAGTTTTGTCAAGATAAGAACTCCGCCTTCCTTTCAGCTGATACCATACCACCAGAGTGATTCTGCATAAACAAGTAACGGTTGTTCTGGTTGTTCTCCAAAGCCTTCAAAAACCTCTCTTCTGGTTTTCCAAGACTTCTGTAGTTTGGTTAGACACACCTGCACACTTTTCTGCCATGTGCTGTTTTCTGTTTGCCACTTCCCCACTGTCAAGCAGAACAACACTGAAAAAAGAAAGCAGTGCCCCTAATAATGAGTTTTCTCCATGAAAAACTGTCAAAGCCACTACTGGACCAGAGAACACTTTGTCATCTTCGAACCTCAAGTAAAAGTCCATTTTGTATAATTTCAAAAGTATTGCTCTTCAACTATTATGGCTTTATATGCTTTCTATGTCTGTACAGGGCTCAGACCAAAAGCAAAGCTGTCATGGTCAAGCACCGCCTGAGTCAGAACTTTGAGCTGTCTGACAGATTTTCTGTGTCATGAAATAGCTCTGTGTTCCCAGCTGCAAATTATACATAATAATGACAATCTGTGTTGCTTGCAGAGACTGTCCACAACACAGAAGTGTCCAAAACATGGATAGAGACAATCTCTGTGAGCAAGGCCAGGAATAGCAATGTCAGTCTGATCTACGAGGCACACACCTGAGCTACAAACCAAAAAATCATCAAAGAAGAAGCTTCATTGGTCACAAAGGGATAAAGGCTTTTCCTTCCTGTTTTCAGATATGCAGCTTTAAAGTGCTGGATAAGAAAAAATCCTTCCTGATTTACATCTCCTGAAATAGATTTAATTAGTTGTAGAATATTATAAAATGCCTAGAAAGTAGCCACTTGCTGATGTATTCACCTGGGAGCAATTTGAGGAACTATTCTTCAGCCCTGTATACATGAGAGATGAAAGAATAGACAGATCATTAGCCAACAATGAAATTAAAAAGAAAAATATAGTGACTGAAAGAAGCAATTATCACCTCCATTAAATTTTATCTGATTCACTATCAAGTGTGGCTGGACAAAGGGACACAAATTGGTGTCCCAATACTTCCTCGGTGAGCTACTGCATTCAAGACAAGGGGAGATGAAATGCAGCCCCCTGCACAGAGGGTTAGGTAGGACTTTGGCATATCAAATCACTTACTCTCAGGATCACAAAATGTTCACAGGGAGCTGGAGAAATAAAGGTAGCACTGATGAATAATTCAGAGACAGGACCTGAATTTGGAGTCACTACTCAGACCTGAAGTGAGTAGCTGTTTTGCCTACAGGAGAGCCATTGGGATTTCTAAATAAAGTCATATTTTTCATAATGTATATGAAGCAGTTAGCAAGACTCCTCTTCTGCTCTCCATGGGCAATCCTCTTTCAGGGCAGACCCCTGCTTCTGCTGACTCTTAGTAATTGCATGCCTTGGTGAGCAGCCACAATATCTTCCTGGATGCCACTGGACCAGGTATCCATGGCAAGGTCTGTCTGAACCTTCTCTCAGTTCCAGGTGGTGACTCCTGTGCCTGTCTACACCTTAGGGACTTCCTTTCCTGAGCCATGGCACAGTCATTCTCCCCTGTTAAGGTAACAGACTTATTAGGGCTACAGCTACTTTGCACAGAACAAGCTTTAAAGCACTTTATTAAATTAACAAGGATGCACACCAGTAATTTTCTAATTTATTCTCTCAACTGTATCCAGGAATATTAGTAGATCGTCATTCTCCAAGAATGCTGTCAAATTAGGATCTCCAGACTAAGAGGATAAAGTTTATTTTGAATACTTGTAATGTCTGTGATTAAATATGTATATTTCTTATTTCTGTTTTTCAGACTTGCTCTGAAGAATAGGTCGTATTTAATGTCCACCATATGGGAAACAGCCCACCAAATGAAACACTACTTGGGATAATTTCATGGGTATTCAGAAGAACACAAAATTAATTAATTTTCCTTCTGGTTCTCAAAAAGTACCTAGACAGAAAGGGAGGTTTTATGAGATGCTAATTTTCTTTCTATCCCAAAATATCGAAGGAATAATTTTCTTGATGTATTTTGCTATTTCAGATTCTTGTCCTGATCAGAAATGAAAAAATTCAAAGGATGAACAAACGTGAAAGGTTAGCAAAACATATTTGAACCTCAAAAATGTTACATTTGCAGTTTTGGAGAAATCTAAATGTCATTTCATGCAAACAGATTTTCCCACAGCTCTCCTTAATTCTTAGAGAACATGATAACAAGGATACAGTCAAGAGATAAAACCAAGATTAATGAGACGTAAGTGAGGCACTTAATAGTTGAATCTGTGGGATGATATGCACAGGAAAATGATGAAATGGTCATGAAGCATGATTCAAGAGTGAACTTCACAAGAAAAAATATGTATCACAGGAAATATATTTGTATTTTAAGAGGAAAGAACTCAATAACCCAGCAGGGCATTTCCGTTTCTAATTATTTGCTACTGTGATTCAGTAACTGGATTCTGGGTTTTGTGAAAATGCTTCTGTACGCTGCATGAAAGAGATCAAAAGTCATCCATTTTTATGCTAATATAAAGGCGTTCAATCGCACTACAAGATCTGCCTTCACTGACCCTTATAGAAATACAGCATCCAATTAAAAGCAGCCCAATACCTCTATTGACATGAAGCTCTACAGCAGCATGCACATTTGCAGTGTCCTACACCATCTCAATAAATTCTTTTTAAGTAATTCATTGCTCAGGTGACAAATTTCTCAGCTTTATTTGCTGAAAAAAGCAACCTGTATTTTCACATTTCCTCTCATCCAGGATCCCAGGCCAGGAGTACAGAGCTAGGAAGTACCCTACACTACAGAATATAAGGAAGAGGATAAATTATTTTTAACTATTTTTGACAACTAGTGTGAAACACTGAAAGACCTCAAGTGTTCTTTTTGCCAAATATGGACTATTTTTCCCATTTGTCCTAACATTTTCCTTGGAGAATAATATATTCTTTACATGCTGTGATTTTTTTCTTTAATGACAATGCAGAAGATTGTATTTTCCCATTTTTTGTCACACTGAACCACCAATCATAATTTTTAAATCATTTCTCTCAAAGGAAAGACATTTTATTCACACCGATAGCACTCTGATATGAGTGTTAGCTGATAGTAAGCAAGACGGGAAATTATCAATATGCCGATATTTTTCAAAGATATTCCTGAGAACAGATGTGTCTAGGTTTTATATTAGGCTTAAAGTTGCTTTAATATAAAGTTTCTTACTTCTAATTCTGAAAATAATTTATGAGAAACACAGTCTCTCTCTGTATCACAAGGTGCTGCAGTTCCATGGTGATTTTGGAAGGTGACTTTTCACTACTTTCTGGCTGTATGATTCTTACTCTATGAATAGCAGGGGTTTTTTTTGATTCTGGAAGATTCATTTGTTGAAGATTAATTAATAAGCAGCCTACTTTTACCCTTCTCCTCTGCCATGTTAAGGACTTGGCCCTGACAGCATGAATCAGAAACTGACAGTAGGGCCTCTCATTGCACCTTGTAAATGAAACACCTATAAGGGTACCAGAAATTAGTTTCCTTCCTCAAAGCCAGAACCTTTTGGGACAGAAGGAAAGGAGTACAATCCAAACCACTAGACTTTGGAAGGAAATTTGAGACAGGACAGGTAGCAATAAAAGAGAAGAGACAGAAGAAAGTCAAGCTTTTCCTTCCTCTAGGCTGTACTGACATAGTAAAGTTTTATTAGAAGTAGGATCCATCACATTGTTGAAAGGGTTCAAAACCTGGCTGCCTTTCTATGCTTTGTTTTGACAACCAAACGCAACACCAGGAGAAGGGAAGGAGGAGGATGGCAGCATTGGACATCGGCCACCACAAGGAGTTCAAGTTTTTGGGGAGAGAGGATTGTGGCTTTACATGTACCTCATTTATGCTACAGTTTGCAAGACAAGGATTTGATATATGAATAAATACAAGACTGAATTTAGGAAAGGCAAAAAATAGTATTATCAGAACAAAACAGGCCTCCAAAAGGTAGCTGGAGTCCTAAATTCCACACTGTGCTGCAGGACATCCAAGTGGCTGTCCCCACCACTGGCCCCTTGCCCGGGGAACAGGATGGCATCCAGCCTGGGAGCTGTGGCAGCCACGGGTCAACGGACAGCCCTACTCATCCTCTCCATCCTGCCTCTGGGACCTGGGGAAGAGGCTCAGCCCCTGTCCCCTCTGGCATCCCACACAGAGGCCAGCCTGTAGGATGACTGTAGGTATGACTCAGTGACATCCTTTCTAGGACTTCCTGGGAAGACCAACTGGGAAATGTTTAATAAACCCTGTAGCACTGACCAGATTTGGGGAACACATATTTTACTGTGAAAACATGGAGCAAGGAGCCTTGCTAAGAATGCAAATACAGTGCAAGATATTATGTATGAAATACGTTTGAGTCTCAAAAGGATACTCAGAGGAGTGTCACAGCTGTTAAACAGCCCTGTGCCAAGTGCTCAGCACAATACTGCTCTGAGACACTGCGTTCCTCAGAAGCCCCCTGGGTGAAAGGCATCACCTGGGCATCCCTGGTGCTACTAAAGGCTTTATGGTAAAAATAAACCAATCAGGACGCCTTCTTTGTTCTGACTTACTTCCAGATTGGGTTATACAACCATAACCTAAGACATCAGCTGGATTTATCCCTTTCCTCAATAGACTGGTGCAGCATGTGACTATACACCATTAAACAGCTGTTGGCTTTCCAGAAAAGCTGGCCATCATTCAGCCATGGATAAAATAATTATGTATAGCACTTCATCGTGTCTAGCCATCCCAAGACAGCTGCTGAAGCAGTAAAGAAACAAATTTCAGGGAATTTGCCCCTGGCCCCATTTCTGAGGTGTTGCATGGCCAGCACTCTCCAGCACAAAGGGCTGTGTAGTAAGGCCTCTTTTTGACTCACAGAAGGGTGTGTGCAAAAAGGCTCATAGCAAACTTCAGTCTGAGCTGGGGAATTTGCTGTGGTTTTATAATGCTGCCTTTTTTAATAAGGTATCCAACTCTCTAGAGCTGCTGTAGGTAATCCTAATATGTACTTAATGATTTTCTTCATTTTATTGTTTAGGCTTGAAGTATAATAATGTTACTGTGCTACATGTGTTCTACAGATAAATCTTTTTCTATTTATTATTTTCTGATTGCCTCTTGGACATTATGTACTTTTTCTTCAAACTCTCTCTCATTTGTAAACTGCAGTTGAGAACAATTTATGAAGCACCATTTGAACCAAGAAGCATTTTTAATGAGTATATTTTGCAAAGGGCAGCAGCACCACGAATAACACTAATTAATAGCTGTACTTGATCTGGGGAAGAGGAAAAAGCAAATAGAAACTCAGATATTGATTTGTCCAATGGTCTGCCTACAGTAGAAAAGTAACCCTATGTGTTCTCCACAGTGTTCAATTTTCATTTCTTTTCATAGCATGTGCAAGTACAACATCTGAGCAGAAATAAGAATTGGGAAATTCTCTTTATTACAGCATACAGTAAGTAATATGTTTCTTTTGGCACTTCATCAGAAGTAACTTCAGTTTTAATAATGCTGAAAAAGCCTTGATTGGAGAGACACATTTTCATTTCTTGCCTATTTGTTCAATATCTACAAACTAGTAAAGCAAAATAATTAGACTGGCCAGCTTACTTCTTAAAGAAGAAAACAAGCAAATATTGTTTTGTTCTTTAAAGCTTTCCAAGTTGTGTTCTTTATTTCCTGCATTTGTCAAAAGCTTACAGTTTTCTTTCTCTCCTTGCTCCTTCAAGACCTTACTTAATGACTTAGTAAGTAGGATCCTCATGAGTTAATGAGGATGCAGGGAGAGTAGAGGCCGGGTTTCACAGTCAAGGGCAAATAAGCCCTGCCCAAAGGTCTGTACTTCCCGCATGTCACACAGAGCCTGTCATTTTGCAGCAAACTACCAGTTTGTTCTGCCTTAGCTCAGGCTCCTCCAGTGTTGATACTGAATGCACTGATTCCCTGACTCTTGAGCAACCCTTCTATCACAGCCCACCAAATTTGCTGCTCTAACTGCAAGACTTATTAGGTCTTTTGTCACGACACCTAAGTTGCCTCTCAGAGCTTTCTGAGAGTATCTTACTCCCCCTGACCCCTTCTTGCACTTCACATGAAACAGCCCCCTGTGTGACAGAATGTAACAAAAATTAAAATAGACTTCTTTAACAACAGTGTAGATCTGTAACACAATGTAATATAGAACACAAAGATTATAGAGATGATTCTAAAATACGTCAAATAAAAGTTAAAAAAAAATAGAAGTTTTGACTATATCCATATCTCTTTGGTATAAAAAAATCCCCTAAATGTGGAGAAATAGTTGTAGCCATTAGAACATTTTCAGGGCTGCAGTAAGTCCCTCCATCTGCAACCACCCTGAGGGACTACTGTCACACTAAGAAGTAACACAAATACAACACATTTAACTATTGTGATTTTCTGGAGGCTGTTTTTTTATATGTAGAACACCTGGTAAGGGGGAATGACAGGGAAATTCCCCCAGGCCTCAGGGCAGAGTGAAAGACAGAGAAGTGAGGATTTAGTTTACCACAGGACCACAAACCATTTCATGGAGATAGCCTTGTTCCAGGTTTTTTCCATAGGGATGCTTCCTGATCAATAGAAGGCAATGCCTATCTGACTGCTTACCAGCATTCTCTGCTTTGCAAACCAAATTAATAGCGTTTCTCAGGTATGCGCATTTTAATACCAGTATGTGTTTGGATTTCTTCCAGGTTTGACATTTACTGTGAATTTCCAGGATTTATGTTCTGGAATTTCCTTTGTAAAGCAATATGAGATTTACAGATAGTCAAATACTCCTCTACTAGAGCAGGTGTTGTTGTTGTAACGACACGGTCCTCGAATGCAGAAATTTCATGTGCAAGTCCGTGATGGACCAAAATGTCTCATGGGACTTAAAAAACCCATTAATTATTAGTTACACCGAGGGCCAAAACTCATTTAGCATACTGACCGTAAACACATGGTGCAGCCTGATGAAATTTCTTCTTGTGGCCAAAGCCTAAAAGGCGGTCCCAGAAGGTTCTCTCTGATGAACCCATGGTCAGGGAGAGGAGGCAGTTGCACCCCCAAAGTACGTTGCAAGCTCAGCAAGGCACAGATATCACCTGAGCTTCTGCATTCAGAGCGTATTATTCTTTGTTCTCCATGTGATTATGATGCTTTAGGATTTTAGCTTTTATATTTTCATATATTTGCAATCCTGCAATTCTTTAGTGTATAACTCTGAACTCCATATAGAGTGTTAGCAACTGCTTTTCCCATTTGTGTCAGACACAGCAATTCCTCTCTAGGTCTGAGAATCAAGGACACCTCACGGTTTCAGGCCCTGAGAAATGTAAACAAAAGTGAGTTGGGGGGGAGCAAACTGAGAGAACGGGACTCCACTGCCTGAAGCTGTAATTGGACAATTAACCTCTGATATGCAAATGGACAAAACTTATATCTGTCCGAAAAACGTGTGTCCTTCATCCATCTTGGGTGTAGTCTCTGCGAGACTCCTGCACTGCCCAAGGTGTATCCTGTGAAGGCCTTTCAATAAATACCTACCCTTCATCCTTTCACTCTGTCCAGCCTCTGTTCCAGGGCAGCCTCTATAAGGCATCAATCAGTTTCCCAGGATATTAGAGGTGTTTTGCTGAATGTTAACCTCCAGTTATTAAAGCCAGTGATGCTGCCTGCTCCGTGCATGACACCACCACCGCTGTATAGATGATCTCATCTTTCAGAGACCTTGCCCATCCATCCCAACCACCTTGCAGAGCACTGGGTCCCTGCAGCAAATCAGAATGAAGGGGAGGCTCACTGACTGGCTCTTCCCCTACTTCCTGTCTGTCCCCTGGACATTGCAGTGTGTATTGCCCAAAATTGGGCGACTGGGCTCCAGCCGGCTCTGCAGTATTTTAAACAGGTATTATGGAGGCAGATGAAGACACACATTTAGCCAGAGCTGCACAGAAATGCAGTATTAACTTTTAAATATGCATAGACAATTTAAAAAGAAAAATACTATGATTGCTTCAGGACTGCCTTTGGCTCTGATTGGAAACAGCTGAGCAAAGCCAAATGCTCAGCTGTTTCTGCAAAGAGATTAACACCTGTTGAAGATGGAATAAAAATATGTGACAGAGTTTAAGAGCAAATATCAAAAGATCATTATTGTAAAACTAACAGTAACACCAGTGACTGATCGCATCCTCACCCTGTCACGCTACATCATTCCTGGGAGGGAAAAAAGCACTTTAACACATCCACAGCACATAAGCAATATGTGCACATATTTTCAGTTGTTCATCCACAGCTGGGAGAATGGCTTCTCGACCCTGTCATCCAAAGAAAATTTACAGATGGTATCAGGTCATCATGAAATAACATCTACCCAGGCATGCCATGTATGCTTGAGGCAGACAGCTGTATTATAGCATGTGTTGTTATAGTTCATGCTAGTGTCCCATTTGGGGTAGGAGGAGCATTCTTAGTGTTTTACAGGGCAGCCCTTGAAGTACATCTAGACAGCATCACCAGCCGGGCAAGGGAGGGGATTGTCTCACTCTGCTCTGCACTGGGGTGGCCTCACCTCAAATGCTGGGGGCAGTTTTGGGTGACACGGGGTAAGAAAGACATTAAGCAATTAGAGAACATCCAGAGGGCAACAGAGATGATGAAGGACCTTGAGGGGAAGCTATATGAGGAAAGACTGAGGGCCCTTGGCTTGATCAGCTTGCAGAAGAGGAAACTGAGGGCAGATGGCATTGCACTTCCCTCACAACGGGAAGTGGAAGAGCAGGCACTGATTTCTTGTCTGTGGTGACCAGTGACAGGACCCAAGGGAATGGCCTGAAGCTGTGTCATAGAAGGCTTAGGATCTTCATCCAGAGGGTCGTTGGACACTGGAACAGGCTCCCCAGGATGTGGTCAAAGTGCTAAACCTGGCAGAGTCTAGACAATACTCTCAGCATATGGTGTGACTCTTGGGGTGTCCTGTGCAGGCCTAGGAGTTGGACTCTATGATCCTTGTGCGTTCCTTCCAACTCAGGATATTCTATGATTCTGTGTGTGATTTCCCACATTTCTATTCCCATGTGCTGCAGGCACAGTATGCACGTGTTGTACCTCCCTGTCTGTAGGCTAAAGGCAGCCTCCTGCCTCAGGGACCAGTTTCCCCTCGACCCCACAATGCCAGCTTTGCCCCAAACAGTACTGGAAAAGAAGGCCTGGCACTGCCGGAGCTCCCCCACCACCCCAAAGTGCCCTCCCCAAGGGCAGCAGAAAAGTGCCAGGCCCTGTAGGCTGCTCTGAGAGGTCACCGCATTTCTCTGAGGCTGATGCTGAAACTGAAATAAGTGACCTCACATTTTTGACCCCAAATCAGAGTTTCTTTCCTGATGAAGGCCAGCTGCAGGAGCACTCCACATCACAGTGTGCTCCCCAGTTCATCAACATGGAACTGCGCAAAGTAGGGGCTACCAGGCTCGCCCCAGGATGCGGGGCTGCCCACACTTCCAGGAAGGGAAGCACTCCAGACAGTGCTGAAGGTTACACTTGCGGGCTCACTGAGAAGTTACCTCAGGAGTGCCCTATGGTGCAGACATGTACCTATGTGCAGACATGTACCGATATGCACCACACCACAGCTGTGGGCACGGGGACCGTGCCCCAAGGCAAGGAGCCCGCAGCTGTGACCACTGGGTTGGTGGTGGTGGGGACGCAGCCTGGGGCTGCGCTCTCCCGGCACTCATTAGACCTCCTCAGCCTCAGGCATGTGAATTGTCACTGACTCCCCTCAAGAGCAAACATTGCAATTGTACCTGAGCCACATTTGGGTGTGTTCCAAAGCTGCCTATGGTGGCGGAGAAGATGAGCCCATGCCACCCAGGCTTCCCATCGGCATCTTCATTCCAGCTGCTAGAGACTGCTGCCACCTCTAGTCATGTAAAAAACTGGCTGAGACAAAGGCCACCCCTGGCTTTCCTCTCCCTGCAAACCGACAAACTGCAGCTTGCTTCTCTCCTGCAGATATGTCATTCTTCAGGCTGGAAAAGCTGCTGAAATGGCCATGTCCAGTGCACGTCCCTGCACAGGTTCCCCACTCCCAGTGGAAGCAATGGCTCAAAGATTTACACCGGCTAAAAGTTTTGAGGCATGTCTCCTGAAAGCCAATTTATTTTTATTCCAGAAGGTATTAATAATAGAAAAGCCTGGGTTCTGTTGGCTGATCTCTTTATTTTTTCTCTGGTCGTTTATTGCAGCTCCATTTATTTCCTCCTCTGATTTCAATTTCTGTTCTTGTTTCATTTTGATTCTAGTTTCCTCAAATATTATGCACATAATTTAAGTAGCAGTATTCAGAAAAAAAAAGACCTGAGAGTCACCTGTGTAACCCAGAAGCTATGAAAGGATGCAAAATGCAGAGAGCACAGAGAATGAGGAAAAAAAATACTGACATTTTTATTCTATTTTCTTTCAGTGTTGTATATGGAATGTTGTATTTCTCATGTTATTAAAAAAAATGTGGATATAGGAAGGGTCCTGAAAATATACTTTGAAAGGATAAAGAACCTGGAACACTATCCATAAGAAGACAGACTGCAAAGATTTAGAGACAGAAATGAAAAAGATGATATGCAGTAGGTGTATCTAATAATGGATTTTTAGAGAAAGTAATTCAGTACATCCTTTTTCCATACTATAAAGGAAAGATACTACCCCTTTGGACTGGAATTTCTTTCAGGGCTTGGTAAAAGTCTATTTATTAATTTAGATTGTCAAATTTTCACAAAGTCATTGGATAGGTTTAAAAGTAATTCAGAATATACATCCACACATTATTTTTTGTGTATTATTAAAGAATTGATTGCTTTATACTATTCATCTTGAAATATCTTGCTTATACCTCTGGAACAGCTAATATTATCAGCTTCATTGATAGTAGCTGGACTAGGTTGACCAAGAATGGAAATGTTGGGGTTTCTGTAACAGTACAGACTTCTCCAGGTCCAAGTGAGAAGAGTAAAGCCACCCATTTATTCTTAAATGCAGTAGTTTATTACTCGGAGCACTTGGTTTAAAAAACCATAATATTTTGCCTGTCAAATACTGCAAACTAAAAAAGTAGAAAAAAAGAGGCTACTGAAACTAAGAGAAGGTTAATAAATCTTTTTAATGCTTGAATAGCTAACAAGGAAGGGCATGCAAGGACAGACTTAGTGATATAATCATTACCAAAAAAGGATTTTGTGTCACCTACTACAGAAGTGTAGAATTTAAAACATTTGAAATTATTGCCTGAACATGAATTTCCTTGGGCCAAAATACCATATTTCTGGTAATTGCTTCATGCATTATCTGCAATCACAAATTATTTCACTCTGCCATTCACGTGAAAATAATCCAAGGACTGTTGATGCAAGTTTGAACCTATTTTTTCTCTGGGCTGTCACTTTCAGGTGAATGTTGTAGAACAGCGTTTTTCACTGCCAGGTTTCCTCAACCAAATGAGTCCATCTGGCTACGGCACACAGAGTCAGAAAAGAAGGAGTAGAACCCTGTTTACAGCTTTTAATGGTTCCTTTACTTCTACAATTAGCACTGTTTATAACTGAAGGTAATAAGTTAGTTCTCACATCCCAGTTTTAAGGGTCCCCCATTTTAAGAATCATCAGCTCTCACCGCTGGAAGAGGCAGCCATGGAGTTTTCCTGACTGAAACCAAAAGTTACTGTATCAGAGAGAAATTGCCACCTACATTGATAGAATACTGTTCTCCCTAAAACGAGTCTTCAGAGCATCGTTTCTGTACAAAACTTGCACAAAGTAATCAAAATGAAACTTCTGTTAATTGCCTGAGCTATCTGAAGTTCCCCAGTAATTTGACAAGCTGCAATTAGCTGCATATTTTCCAGAGGGACACTTCGGGGAGGAAACAAGGGAAGGGGAATGAAGTATCCTGCAGAAATGCGAGATTTCAATGACTTGCGTTTTCTTGTATTTATGGATATAACCCTACAAACGTAGTTAGAGCTTTTGCCACTGCTTGTGACAAAAGCTTGTGCATGCCATGACGGAGCCAGTGTTCAGACCCCTATCTGAAGCACTGCCGGGCAGGCAGCCATGGCAGCAAGCTACCAAGCTCTGCAGCTGCCCAGGAAGCCAAAAGCTTGGCAAGGCCTTGGCTGTGGGCTACCACAGTTACATTATCATCTGTTTCAAGCCAGGCTGGGCGTGTCCGTATGAACATCAGAAGCAGTTTTGGCAAGAGAGCAGATGTGGCTACACTGCTTCATTTTTCCTCTTTAAAAAACTACATGAGTTATAAAGGCTGGAGCTGAAAAACATTGATCCTTTCTGACCATGCATGAAAGACAGCACAAGGCAGAAGTTATTGAATCCACACGTGAAATGGAAGAAATTGAACCCATTTCTTTGGGACTGGTTTGGTTATTATAGAAGTAGTCCACCAGGTAGAGCACAACACAGACAGGGCTGTAGACTATATGGTAACCTGCCAGCCCATGTCCATGATGCAGAGAGAGGGGCTCTGGTAGAACAACCTTCTCACAGAAGGCTATGGGTGTTCATCACAAAGCCAGCAATAGCTCCACATGCTCCACATGTTCCTTTGAGAACAGCCTGGTGAAAATCCAGGATTTATTCCCCATGCACTAAGGTACCAAGGTAAGCATCTTGGCAAAGGAAATCACATTTTTCTGAAAAATAGTTACGGTCTCATTATCAAGGGTTGGAGTTTTTCTTTGATTTTGTCTTTTTTTTTCCTATTTGTTCAAAGCAGAAATCAAATGGACAGGTTTAATAATTATAGGCAGTGTGCTTTGGCAAGCTCAGTATCTCTTTTCAAGTAGTGGCAGCTGAATATAGTAGGCAATTCCCAACCTCCTACCCCAGAGTGGGTAATCTCTGTCTTCCCTTGCTGTGTATTTCCTCAACTGCCAAGTACTACACAAATATAGAAGGAATACTGTCAGGTCACATCGAGACCTGAAAATTTAGAATTTCTACCTACCAACATGAACAAGACTCTGCAGACAACAAAAATGTTTACTTTTATCTCTAGTAAAAAAAAAAAAGTTGACATGTAAGGTAGCAACCGCCATATTTCAGTATTGCAGAGGTTCATCTCTGCACAGGTTCACTTGTACAATTGAGTAAATCGCCAAGGAGAATTTAGATCTCTCACTGTTGCTAAAGGTGAGGGAATTGGGGGAGAGAGGGGAAGAATACAAAAAGGAAAAGTAAATTAGATCTTTTAAAATCCCTCCATGTTTCAACCTGGGGAGTTTGATTTAATGTAGTAGGTGTTCTTGGAAGTGAGCATTCCAGATTTCATGTGCTTTTTGAGCTTTAATTAAATAATATGAAAAAGAATACCATATGTGCACAGACTTCTCAAGGGATAAGCATGTAAATTTCTACGTTGATATTTGCAGACCATTGAACTCATACCAGCATGGAAGAAGGCTTTGGGATTTTTAATTTCTTCCAAATAACTGCCTGAGCAGCTAGGAAACTATGTGGGCAACTAGTAATCTTTGTCACATTCTCCAAGGTTCAAGTTCCCCAACAAAGAAGCTACTGCATTACTGAGAAATTTTGCCAGAAAGAAAACACACCTTTATGAGTGTTTTTGTTCTCCCACAGTAATAATAAAAAAACATTAAAGCACACATAATGCAGCAGTCAGTACCTATTCTAGCTGTGCAGTAAAAAGCAGAAGGAGCCCAGAAGAACAAAGGGAAGGCGTGAATAAGTGCTAACAAAGGCACCAGGTGGAGTGGCACATCTGTACCCTGACTGACTCTCTCACCTGGCTTGTTTTTATATACATCAACCACGAGACTAACTCCACTGTTATGTGCAGCTTTGATAATACATAATTAGTTGGTCATTTAGCAACCCTGGAAAAAAAACCGGACAGTAATCATGGCAGGGAGAAAGAATGAAACACCACAAAAAGGAGCTGAATTAGCCCCTGCAGCCAGCAATTTTTTGAACTCTTTGGGTGGTTCGTCAGACTGTAACAATAGAAGTGATTTTGGAAATAGGAGCAGTTGATAAAGTGGCAATGCTGCTGATTGACATGCCTCTTCCAAACTAAAGAAATGCTTGTGAATCTGTAGTATAGAACTCTCCTAAGAAAATATTTTAAAACCTGAGTAACTACGGCAAGCGTTGTTTCTCTGAGGGAAAGAAGGACGAGGTGAGCAACACCTACACAAATGGGGGTACAAGGAGGAAGGAGACAACCAGACCTGAGGTTTAATTCTGAGAGAAACTCACAGCTCTCTCATCAAAAAGAAAGCTCATCTCTATGCCTTATGCTGAATAAAAAGGCAACTATTAAAAGTAAAAACAGTAACAAAAGTAATGAAAATCAGTCGCAGTCCTCACTGCATTACAATGCATCACTCCCATTACAGTGTGTAATGTGCCACTAGCATCAACTGATGTATATATCTGCTGAATTCTGCTATTAAAAAGACAGGAAATATTGTCTGTTAGGAAGAAAGCACCGGAATTAGCCCTTGCATTCATTAGAGGTACATATAGGGATTATGCATTTATTCAAATATGTAATATAATTGCAGTTTTAGGGAAAAGCTTCAAGGGCTTACAATATGATCAGATTTTTTTAGTTTGTGATCTCTGGGATCACAGACTGGGAAGAGAGCTTTTACCCATTCACTTTATCATTCATCTCAGCTGCCTCTCTCTGCCACAGAGGAAATTCATTCCAAAAAAGCTAACCTGAAAGCTCCAATTTAACTTGCTGCTCTGTATTTATGCTTAGTATGTTCCCTTATGGAAAACTATTTTTGAACAAGCATTTTATACATAACTGCAATTTCCTATGCAAAACTTCGTGCAGGAGAAATAACAGCATCATATTTGCCACCTTAAGACTCAATGTGGGCACAGTTTTGTGTTTTGTTATGGGGTTTTTTTCAGCTAAGCTCTACAAAGCAAGAGATCGACTCAAGTTTTTTTAAAATATAAAAATGGTGTTCTGGAGTTGGTGGCAATCCTAGACTTCCAATTATCTCAGCTATTATCTCAGAATTTTGCCCTTTCGCCCTCGAAACAATTCCAGATTGTGGGATCTCTAAGTTGGAGATGGTATTGTATTTAAGATTTCTTAACATTCCAGTGCATTCTAACTTAAATTCAATAGTAAACTCATCTTAAGAGTTTCAATGTGGAAGTTAAAAGTTTGATAAAATTTATCATAATCAAAAGATCTATCAAGGCAGGCTTCTCTTTTACTAGCTGACTTTAATCTTGAGTTTTCACTTAATAAAGAAATAAAGAAAACCTCACACTTACCTAGCTCTGAAAGAACTTTATTAGAATGAAAATTACTGACCCAAAGTTTATTCTCCTTCAGCCACTCTTGCTTAGGCACAAATTCTCCTTACATTTCTTCAGTCACCCTCCTCTCTGGTGTTATGCACAGTTTTGGAAAAAAAAAAAAATATATATATAGATATCTATCTATCTATCTATCTATATATATATATATATGTCCACTGGGGAAAAAAAGTTAAAACCTAAGCATTTATTTTATTCTTACTAAAATGGGAAAAACACAATGCCATAAATCTCAAATAAAAAATCAGTTGTTCTTAGGAGATAAATTGTTATTGTCACCCCAGTTGCACAGACAAGAGCCATGAGTCAATGGTGTAATAACTTGTTCAAAGGGAGAAGCACTCATGCTAGCTAGAAGGGTGAGAATTGGAGCTGCACAATTTCTTCCAGTCTTGAGAGAATGTTGTCTACCATATCAAATAAAAAAGGGGAAAAAAACCCCAGAACTTTACATTTGAAAATTGGGCACACGATGTCAGATCAGTAGCTTTCAGGCAGGAACCATACTGCCTTTTTGGTCATGTGTTGGTCCCTTTGGCATTTTAACATCTAGCAGTAACTCTGGCAATAAAAATCAAGAGGATCAAGAATGATAACAAATTCAGAAATGGTAATGTGAAAATATGAGTTTAAAATACAGTTTTGAAAAAGAATAGCTCATATACAGATTGCATATAAAATGTAAGATTTTGCAGTAAATTTCGTATTGATAAATATTGTTGTATAAAGCATATGAAGACAAAGATTCCTGCTGACAAGCTGTCTGGTTCATTTCCAAGACATAAAGCAAGAACTTCTAAAATGTAGTTGAGGTGATGAGACACACATTGCATTTTTATTTCTTAATTTTGCTGACAGACAGTATCTACACCACTTGTTGCCAATTTGTTCTGGAGTTTATTTTTCCCAAACAGCTACTTTAAAAAAAATCTTTTGAATGTTGAGAGCACTCCATAGAATAATGGCATGGTGCAATCTTGAGACCTCTGCCTCACCAAAGATAATGGCAGTTCCCTCAAAAGCAGTCAGATGTGCTCCTGCTATTTAGTGATATGTATCTGTATGATGCATTTGAGTCTATTAAGGTATCCATTTCTGTGGCTTTCAAAGTGCAATATTCTTGTGATTTTAAAAGCTTTTTTCAAATGATACGTGATGTGTAAGAGTGCTTTTGAGCCCTGTTATACCAAAATTGCAAGGCTCATCCTTGGAAGAAAGTACTACAAATCTGATTGAGGGACATCTGAAAATTCATACAGGCTTTGACTTCCAGACAGAAGCTTGTACTGCTGGAAAAGGACTGAAATTTAAGAACTTCTATAAACTCTGGCTATTTGGAATTGTGGCACCAGCCAGCCGCATCAGCATTTCATGAGTCTTTTCCAAAAGCAGGAAACCTCTGATTTCAAATAGGGTTGTGACCACTTTCATTTCCCTCTTCAATTGTAGTTCTTACCACTTTTCTGCAAGTGTGAAGGAGTAAGAGAATTTAAGAGGCAGTTACACTCATTTGTCTTAGCCATCTACTTTTTCTTTATTTTGTTAGGTAGAAGACACCCAGGTCTTTTTATACTCTTCAGCTTCCTAGTGCTAAAATGTAGCTTTATATTTCCAGAGGTGCACAAATTTCTCCGAAAAAGAGAAGAGGTGGGAAGGAAAGTTCCTGAAGCTTAGAAGTTATATATAACATTGCATAAAATTGCTCTTTAATGTATTTTCTGGGGCTTCTGTTTGATCCTGAAAGACCTGAAATTGTCATCTGCAATTTCTAGTAAATAATTTCTGACAAACTTCTGCTTATCAGGAGTGTTCGTTTCTGAGACTGTGCTACATATGATGGAACTTGGGAGGCAGGGGTAGGATTTACTCATTACTGAGGAATAGGATCTGAAGAAGGAAGCTAGATAATTTGCCCTGAAATGGTGGTTTCACCATAAAATAACCCAGCTCAGTGCTACATTTCTGTCTGGCTCTGGGAAAATGTGCTTTTTGAAATTCCTGGCTAAACAGACACGTGCTTTCATAGATCATCGGAGTTCATAAACACTGTGGGTTTTCATCAAGTTGGCAATTTGGTTTCATTCTGATCCAGTGCCGCAGTCAATTTGTTGACTTGATTTTGATTTGATGTCTGTAATGTTCCACTTTTACTTTCGTGGAATATTAATGCTAGATTGGCTTTGATTTCATGGTTCTATTTTACTTCAAGTTTCTTAACAAAATATATTGAACTGATCCTTCAAATGGGATTTTCAAAAGTGCCTAATCTGCACAATTTTTTCAGTATGCAGCATCACTGCAGGGTCTTTGAAGACATGGGTAAGTATAAGCTAGCCAACTTAAAATACCAACTAGCTCTCAGTGCAGCAAGGAGTTTGCTAAGTACAGCAGCAAGCATAACAAAAACATCCTCCAATGCAGTAGGTATTGAGGAGGAGGAGAAAAGCTTTGTTTCCTTTTGATTTTTTTTTTAAGAGTAATTTTTTTCGACAATGTCTAAGACAGAACAGAACTTCCATTCTTGTATGCCATGAGCCACCCCAAGATGCTTCTGGGCCAAGAAAAAGGGTGTTTGCACACCCAGACATAGCTATCTGAAGTGTCCAGCTAGAGCCCATGAGCTACCGCACTGCAAAAGGAGACAGAAGGCTGCACTCCCATTCACCACTTGCACCATCACAGAACTTATTCCTTCCACCTGTCAGAGACCAGTCCTTTAAGTTTGTATGCCTAACGTCAGGTAGAGCAAATAGTCCACAGAGCTTGCAGAAATGCAAATGCAATTTCTGCATTCAGCCAAGGGGTTTCTGATAGCAGACAGGGATGGCTGAATTGTGAGGAAAACAGCTCATGGAATGCTTTCTGCCATTTTTTGCTCCACAGTGAAGGACGTGGAAGAGTGATTCAGGTCTGCATACACAGCTCCCTACATTCACCTATAACACTGATCACACTGAGCATACTCACCGTGCCAGCGGAGACTGAGTTTACAGCAGGACTGCAATTTCTGAAATCTTCACCTTGTGCTTGAACTGCGAGGCAGCCTTGTCTACACTTCTGCACTGCATTTGCAAGCACCACACAGCTAAAGTGAGGCTAATTCACAGCTCTCAACACCCTATGCACTCCTGTCTTGACATGGTATTTTAAAAGATTGAGAAATGTAAATGTTCGTGACCTTAAAACTCTATCATCTTTTCAGTCCAGTTGCTCTCTGTCTTTCTTCAGGCTCTAAAGAGATTGGTTTTTACAGTATCGTTATGCTGAAAAGCTGTTAGGGCTGCCACAGGTCACCCTCTTATCAGTTAGTTTTAATCTGAACTCGTCACTCGTCATCCTCAGCTCAGACCAAGCACTCACTTCTCTGGGTAACAATTACAGAACCACAGAATCATGGAATGGGCAAGGTTGCAAGGGACCACAGTGGGTCGTCTAGACCAACCTCCCTCCTCAGGCAGGGTCATCCTAGAGCACATGGCATGGGATTGTGTCCAGATAGCTCTTGAATATCCCCATTGAGGGAGATTCCACAACCTCTCTGGGTAGTCTGTCCCTGTGCACGGTCACCTGCACAGTAAAGAAATTCTTCCTTATATTCAGGTGGAGCTTTCTGCCCATTGCCTCCTGTCCTATTGCTTGGCACCACTGAGCAGAGCCTGGCTCCATCCTCTTGGCACCTCCCTTCAGATACTCACAGACATTGATGAGGTCCCCTCTCAGTGCCTCTTCTGGAGGCTGAACAGGCTCAGCTCCCTCAGCCTTTCCTCACAAGAGAGCTGC
Source organism: Callaeas wilsoni (assembly GCA_013398955.1). Taxonomy (NCBI): domain Eukaryota; kingdom Metazoa; phylum Chordata; class Aves; order Passeriformes; family Callaeidae; genus Callaeas; species Callaeas wilsoni. The sequence goes on along the minus strand of VWPU01003390.1, from coordinate 40,997 downwards.
CCCAGTGCCTTAATCATCTTTGTTACCCTCCCCTGGAGCCACCCCAGGAGCTCCATGTCTCTCTTGTCCTGAGGAGCCCAGAACTGGACACAGCACTCCAGACGTGCCTCACCTGGGCTGAGTAGAGGGGCAGGATCACCTCCCTTGACCTCGTAGCATTCTTATGCTGGCTTATTGTCTCTGTAAATCAACCAAACAGTCTCTATAGGGAAGCAAATTCACCTGGTAAACAGAAATCACAGGCATTAATTGATGGAGTTTATTGTAGGAAACACTTTCCCATCTCCTTTGCAAATTTGAATTTAGTATGTTCAACTTCACTTTCCTCAAGAACCCATCTTCCCCTGCCTTCCTCGCAACATTTATCCCCACTGAATTCCCAGGCCTTTTTGCTGCACTCCCTTCCCAGGCTACCTCCCCTCCCTCTCCAAGAGAATACTCTTTCCCAAGTATTTGCCATATGCATGGCCCCATCAGTCAGTGCTGCACCTCTCATAAGTTTGTATTTTTCAGCTTCCACAGCCAAATGATTAGGTGAGAATCTTGGCTTATGGTTTTAAGTAAGTTTCCTAGACCTCATAGTAGCAAAGAGAAACTTAAAAACATGACTCAAGTGCACTCTAAAGTCTAAGAAACCTGAAGGTAATAAACCACACCCTAAACTTACTTTATTTTTAAAATCTCAGTTTTAAGTTTCTAACCAATCTCAGGCCTTTCTCAGGCTTTTCTTGTGATTTGTGAACATCTGGGATTGGCAGTGCTGCAATCTGAGCAAGGAGGTTGGAAAACATATTCCTACAATCCAGCTGCTCCCTAGGGTCCCCTTCCCACTGGTCCCACCAGACTGCATCTCCTGAAATGACCTTCTGAGATGCACCAGGGACTCCCTAGGGTCAGATAATGAACCACTGCATTGCCTGAGCTTCTGCTTCCCCAGTGCTATCTTTGGAAAAGTTAATGACCACGTTGGCTTTTTGAACTATCCCAGGGAGAGTACCGTTCTTCAGGCAAGCACAGATATCTGCAAGCAGGAAAAAGAGGTGTGATCAAATCCGTGTGTTTTCTGTTCCCAGAGGGGTCGGTATTCAGCCTTTACCAGCAAAATCCTCCTTACTTGCCTTTCTTTGGCAAAAGAATGATTCCAGGCACTCCTTCAGCTTGGTAAACATGCATAACCAGAAGTTGGATTTTTCCAAGTAATAAGCTTTTGTTTCTTTTGTTGCAATTTCCAAACATAGCAGGCCCAGAATAAAGGTTTGTATAAAATTTGCCCATCAAAGATTATTGATTTCCTGCCTAACAAACATGGCATTTCACTCCAGCTGCTTACTCTGTTTTTCCTCTGTATCTTATTCTGCTTTCAGATCCCCCTGTCATGCTAGGCAGAAGAGCCTGCCTCCATTATTTAATCTCTAGCCTCAGTAAGTGCTTACATTTTAAAGTTAAATTGATTTTTCCCTCTGTTCTGTGAACACTGTCACTTGGTCTTCCAGCCACACCAGTCCACCCACAACAGTCAACAGAATTTACAAAGCACAAAGTCTACGTTTTGTAAGAAGCCTGAAGAATGCTGAATTCTAATGAAACAAGGCCAATGTAATAAAAAGTACTGAAATTCAGTGCTGATGCTACTAACGTCACTGTTAGACTTAGCCCTGCTGCGATGAGAACTGCAGGGATTACTAAGTGTGTCTTCCTTCTTAATAGCTCAGTTGATGGTTTCAGTAGTGATGCACAAGTTGCTGCCACGTGCTAGATAAAAAGAACTAAATACAGTATGTTCACAACAGTGGGTTATGTGGGTTACGACAAAGAGTCTTTTAAAGAGAAAACACATTTCCCATCTTTGGTCTACTAAGGGCTAGCTGATTCATGAAACTTACCTGAAATAGAAAATAACTTTTTTTTTCATTTGTGCACAGTCTTACTGGTCATGATCCATTACTGGAGGGCAATGGCAAATAATTTATTTCTTATTAGTTATTAGTATAAATATACCTGAAAAACCAAGTCCTGGATATTTCAAGGTAGGGGTTGGAGATTAAAGTCACTGAAGTCTGTGGCTTTTGTTGCTGTTGGGTGAATAAACAAATTACTGGAAAACCTGAGGAGGCTCCATTGACAGAAACCCAGATTGGACAGAATCACAGAAGATAGAAGATGACTTAGGGCATCTCATCTTAAAAAAAAAAAAATTTCTTGATGCCCAGACAGAAAGGCTACATTAAACAAAATCAGACAAAAAAGCATATCAGAAAATTTGCAGGTCCTCTGCCTACCAAGGAAATGTCTGAAGTGTGTCATACACAAAGCACATTAAGTAATTAATGAAAGCCTTGATTATACTACTGACCTTGAGAAAAATATGCTTTCTATCACTGAAAAAAATCAAACTCGTGAAAATGAGCTGCCCCTTCCTTCTACATATGAAATGCAGTGACCTCCTCCTTAACTATGCTTTGCTACATATAATGGGGATATCAGGAAATCACCTTATTACTGTGGGTTGTCAGCTACTGAGAAGAGCTTCCGCAGTAGCTTCATGAAGGCATTAAAAGCTTCTTGAAATGGAAGCAGACAGCTTAGGGAGGGATGGGCTGGGAAGGAAAGTAAAGAGAGAAATGAGACTGCAGCCTGCTCTAGTTGCTGCTTGATCTGTGAAAATCATAGAGCCTTTTCTTAATATATGCTTCTAGGCTAAGATTGAAACACTCAATAAAAATATACCTGGACCTAACAATTAGCTTTTATTGCTACTGCTTTTTGTCTGTCAGAACTTCTTAGATTAACTGCTTTGCTTTTATTTCAGTATTTGAACAAATGGTTACAAGCTTCTCCTCAGAACCAGTGAGGTGGTTTGTTTCAGTAGCTAAGAGTACATTATACCCCACAGACTATCCTCTAAGCCCTAAAAAGAATAAAAACTTTTGTACTGTGCTAGATATTATATTAAGCGGAAACTGAAAATTTTAGAAGCAAAACACCTCTCACAAAACATGACTTCTGCAAGTGGCGTTGTTCAACTTCATGAGAGTTGGGTTTTCCACACTTAGTGAGCTTCCAGCTAATTGAAATCAATTCAAAAAATGCACACTGGGAGTTCTTACAAACTTTACAGGAACGCAAACCAGTGGATGCCATTATGTTGGTGAACTTGCAGCCTGAAACACGTTAAGATAAATAAGCTCCTCTTCTGCTGATCTTCGCCCCCTCCCCCAGAGCACTGCTCTCACCTGGTGAAGAAGCAGAGCAGCATCGTTTTTCTGCTGACTGGCACCAGACGCTGCTGTCTTGCAGGGATGAAAGGGACCAAAGGAGATTGGTTCTCTAGAGAGCACTGACAGCTTTCCCAAAGCCTGAGAGTGGCAACATATGCTTACATTTTTTTCTTTTTTAACTTGTAACTTATTCTTGCAACCCCAAGAGAAAGAGGAAGGTGTGAGCTCTCTCTTGCTTAAGCTGAAATGCAATAGCCATTTTTGCTCTCTCAAACTCTCTGGTAGCTATGCTCCTTTTTCTGTTCAGAAGGGTGCCTTAGAGGAAAGCCAGGTAGTGCCTACATTTACGTGCCAAGGCTGTGATATTGGCGAGATCAAGGCCAAAACCATGCCCACTTTTTCCCCTGGTAGAAGCTGATTCACTGAGAGCTCTGTTATGTGCAGTGTCTGCTGTGCCACACGTCGTGAAGTAAAGCCAACAGCCTGGCAAGGGATCAGTATTGAACAGAGAGATGATACAAATCACTGGGGAACTGAAATGACTCACTGACTTTGCATTCAGCTCCACACCTACAGCTTTGTGGTTCTTACATTAAAAATAAATTAAAGCACTTTATATTATCTGCTTTATAAGGTAATACTAGTGACAGCTACTAGGGTGCTGTGCTTCTGTAAAACTCACACTTTGCAAATATTAAACCACACAATTATTTATAAACACAGCAGTTTTATAAAACAATAGACATATGGTAAATGCAACTAAATCCATGCACGTAGGTCCAAAAATAGATAAATAGTGAATGAAGATGTCATCCTGTCATGAGAAACAAGTGACAGATTAATAAATTTTTCCACATATTGCAATATATTTATCATAAACCTTCACTGAGCATTTCTAATTGTGACACATTTGCATAAGATCCCCTTTTTATAAATTGAGTTTTAGCAAGTGCTTAATTTCTCAAAAGAATAATAACACTGGACCAGACCAGTGGTTCACTGGGTGAAATTCGTAACAACCACAGTTCTAAGGCAGCTGCATGATGAACTTGGTCTTCAACTTTAATATCCTTGTGATTAAAGCACAACTATAAATGAAAACAAGTGAATTCCTAACACTAAAGTTGTCAGCAGGACATTTCTTCCTCTTACTTCTCTAGCACTAAAATATCACCTATAACTGTGACTGGGAGTTGTTCTTATTTTGTTGAATTGGTTTATCCTAGGGTTTTGGGGTTTTGTTTTGGGTTTTTTTTTTCTTTTAAGATTTCTAACATATTTGGTTTTACGTTGACCTCCACTTAAAACAGCAATAACACTTTGTTCTTTCTCTTTCCAGAGTAGCCAAGGCTATTTTTTTCCAGCTATTCTTTCCGTGTTCTTTGCCTTGCATTACTCAGGGATATTTTTCAGCTTCCACTCTACCATGCTTTAGCTTGCTTTTGTTCCTCCAAGTTCCTCAGTCATCTCTCATCCTAGCTAACCTGGGTCACTTTGCCTACTGCATATTTTTCATCCCAGTGTACACCTACTTTTCAAGAAAAATATACATATGAACACGTGTATGCAGAGAAGGTGCCAGAGGCACTTTAGTATTAACCTTTGCCCTTACTAAGAATTAACCATTAAATCCCACTTAGGTTTTCTTGCTTTTCGGTCAGGATGGTGCAGCACTTCAGCTCTTCTTCCATGAAAACCTGTTATCCTCAGTCATACCTCTAATAATTAAATGCCATCCTGTTCTTTACTAGATTTCTGTTACCTCATTCGAGGAGTTGGGGGTTTTTTTAATAGAGAAGTTATGATTTACCGCATGAAACACAATCTGGATTAAAAATATCTAAATATTATTTCAGTATCTCCAGGTGTCAGCACCCTGATCTTATAACATCCTTTCCTTTTGTTCCTTATAAAGAATAGGTTTCAGAAAAATATATCTGCTATTAATTCACATGGTAAAGATTGAGACAAATCTTTCACCATACTGCAGTACTCATTTTCCTTAGCTACAGTTCAGCAAATACACAGGTTTTCATGCAGGTTTTCTGATTTCACTTTACTGAAGACTTAAGGTTTATTTGTTCTTCTGTATCTCTGGTTATTTGTGTTTCCCAGGTTTCCTACATTTCTGAATTCTTGTCTTTTTGTCCTCTTTATTTCATTCAGTTGAGCAAAACTATAATTTTTGAAGAACTCCTGATTGTTTAGGAAAAACCACTTGAGCCTTGCCACTGAGTCTGGGGTGTTTGCTCTTACCATCCTGCTTTTTGTTGTATTTCTGTTAAGAAATTATTCCAAGTGGCCTTCACATTGGTTTCTAATAATATTCACATTTTAAAGTACCTTTATCTGTAGGATTTTTTTTGCCAGATTTCTTATTACACATAATATTTTTTTTAAAGCTAAGTGTTAGGGTGATAATTAACTTCTATTAACTTATTTCTTTGGTACACTTCTCAGAGCTTTTTAATGCAAGTGTCTAAATTTAGGCTGAAAAATAATTTTATTTTTCTAAAGCAATGAGCTCTCTGAAATCAAATGAAACTGCTCAGCATTTTTAAATCTTTATATTTGGAAGTAAAACTTTGCATACCACTTAAAGTCATGAACCACATCATTTTGGAGAAAGAAAACAAACTTTACATGGCACTCCAGATGTCCAAAACAAACAAATAACATCCACACAACTAGGCCTGCAACAGCATTTTAGAAATTTTAGAGAAAGTTTGTCTGGTCTGTACATGCTTTAGGACCAGCTCATAAGCAAAAACTTTAGGAGCAAAAATCTGGGGACACAAAGTGCTAAAGATAACCGAGCAATTTAAATCTCTTCCTCTGGAAATATTATTAATTATCAACATTTTTACAGTACTGCCATCAACGGAACATACCCAAAGCCCCCAGAAATGATTTAGTGACCTCAGTCTTCCTTTCCTACAGGCCTGTAAAGATTGACATACTTTCTGCAGAAGCACTTGACTTCAGTTAATGAAGTCATCACTCAATAAAAGGGAAATGCTTGAACAAAGCTTCTGGTTTTGTCATTTTGCTATTTTTCCAGAATCTCCCATAAATAAGACTGTTGCAAGAAGAGCATTTGCAAAGCAATTGTAAAGGGCATCATTCTGCCACATCAAGTTAGTCTGGAGCTCTCCCTGGCTTTCTTCTTCAGCTTTATTGTCAGTAGCTATGCCAAAAAATCATAAGGCATATGAAAAAAATGGTCAAAGTGAAACAGTATTTTGGAGTTTGTTTTTAAAATAACCAAAGTCAAAGCAAAATTTTTTTATTTTAAGTAGATTAAATATTCAGTTCAATAGGAATCTCTGAACTGAGTTCTGAGTCACTTCAACCTAGCTGTGATTTTTCCAAAAATTTCACAAGCCAGTAGACTTATTGACACTTAAAAAAACTTGTAGTTCTCCAAGAAATTCTAGAGCAAGCCAAAAAAAATTATCTTAAGAAGCTACTTCAGTATTTCACACAACTTAATCCAAGTCATTCTTCTAAAGTCCCTTCCCTTAATAAATCACTTGGTTAATTACAGCTCTGCCATCAAAGATAAGTGCTGTCATGCATAGGTACTAAAGCTGTAGTTTCCCTCTGTTATTCCAAGTAACAGATTAGACAGCAATCTAATGTGAGCTATTTCAAACACGGGAAAAAGAGTATTCATTTTAATTCAACAATAGCATGTTGATGTTCATCACTATTATGACCAGTTTGATGGCCTTCTTCCCCAAGAGGCTCTTATCTTCTTGAGACAATTATCTTCTGCTGCTAAAAAGATTAAATATGTGGTGAGATGTCATGTTTGAAAGCTATATCAAAAGCAATTTATTTGTTTTTTAATATTTGTTTAAATGCCAGAAAATGTTTCCTAAAAAAACCATAAAAATCTTTCAGGTTAACTTTGGTACTGAATATACAGATGGGAGCAAGTTCTCAGGGAGGGTAAATATTATGTCTTCATCTAGTCATAACTGATTTATTCCCTCAGATTTAGCCCTGCTAAATAACCATTTCTTGGTTCCTTAGTTACTACCTGAAGTAGCAAATGATGGCTACTGCAGAAGCAGACCTCACTCACAACAGTGAGTAACGTGACAAATGGAATTATGTGGATTGACTAACTCTGAAGATAACACAAAATGGAAATTCCTACCAGAGAAGTGCTTGAAGACATGTCAATAATTTCCTCAGCCATCAAAAGAGCAGTGCATTCAGTGCTGGCAAATCTTTTGAGAGATGTAAAGCTTTTCTCAAAAGAGCTCACCCAGGGTCTTCTCTGAAGACCCCATCTGGGCTCGACAGGCATGTCACTCACTTTCTTGAGCTGCTTGAGCCTATTTATAACCCCATCTTCCTGTGTGTCAAACCACAACAGGGTCTTCACCTACACCCCAAGTCTATGTCCACAACAATCCGAACTGGTGGAAGTATCTTCTTCAAAAAAAGAAAACCCAAACCCACAGTGGGTGACTTGCTGACAGCTCCACAGGATTCATGTCACATGGCTTTCTTTGCCCTGCAGTCCCTAACAGAACTGCTGGTTTATCAATTCTTTTCTAGCAGCAGACTTCATGCAAAGTTGGTAATTTTGTCTCAATTCTACTAAGAATTTAGGAGACCTAGATATTGAAAAGATACATTTGGCATCAAAAGTCACTCAGAAATAACCAGTATTATAAGATTGCCTCAAACTGTTAATTTTAAAAATAAAATTCTCACCAGCTGGGAAGCTAAAATATAATACAAAGGAGGCGAGGGTAGAGAAGAACTAAAAATCTTTTCCTTCTTCATTTTTGCTCTGTTTGTATCACACGTAGCCAAATCATTTACTTTTAGGTCAAACAGTCCCAGGTACACAAATTGCTGAGCAACACAATGTCACCTTTACGAAGAGCAAGCTTCCCCGTTCACATTTAGTGAATGTGCTCTTCAGATTCTAATGGGTTTCTATAAACAATATCCATAAATTAAAATGGTTTGGGTTTATTCGTCACGAATATTGCAAGTGCGGGTTGCCCATCACTTTGCGCCTTTCGTATTGAACTGCTTTATGGAAAATGAAGGTAAAACGGGAACGCCCTGTGGCAAAAGTAGGAGTACTTCTGGCCAGTCCAGGCTCCTCTTGCACAGGGGTGGGCACCTGGCGAAGCACCTTGCGAGGCAGACGCGAAGCCGCGGGTGCTGTCCCGGTTTCACTGCCAGCGCGGCGGGCCCGGGCCATGCCCAGGGCTGCCATGTTGGGTCGCGTTCCCTGGGCGGGCGGGAGCCGCTCCGCGCTGCCGCCACTAGAGGGCGCTGCGGCATTAGGAAGGGCCGCGCTCCGCAGGCCGCGGCCTGAGGGAGGCTCTGCCGCCGTGGGACAGCCCGGGCGCCCGTCAGGTGCTTGCCACCAGGAGACCCTGGGAAAGATGAAAACAATGCGCTCTCTCTGCTCGACCCAAGGAAGGGGACGTGGGGGATGTTATGCTGCCAGTGAGGAGCTGACCGGGTGATAGCGCAGCCTTGCCAGCAGACATAAACCATAGTCACCTCAGGTGTGAAGCGCTGAGCTTGGGAAGAAGCGACGTGGCTCTTCCCAAAGGAATGGTCAGTGTAGCACTTCTCAGTCACTGTGCTGGGTTTCTTTCCTCGTGGGGTAGTAAGTATAATTTTGACTTTGTCTTCAAAAGCCTGGTTTTAAAGGAGCTCAGTTTGCGACTACCCACCCGTCTTGCAGAAAATGCCATGCCTTTGTGAATGAACATCTCCACCTCCTCGCCAGCAAGGCAGGGAGAACGGCACATTTCCAGACACCTGCTTTTCCTCAGATGCTAATGAGAAAGCTGTTTAAGAAATGTACAGCTACTGGGCTAAAATACGAAGGAGAGGAGAGGGCTACTCGACCAGACAGTCACTTTCCAGAAGGGAGAAGAAAACCCTCGCTGAGGTTCAAAAGACGGCCCACAGCTAGAACGTGAGAGGAACCCATTTCCAGTAAGCACCGCTATTCTTTTTGTGATGGGAGACTTAAACTGACCTTAAACTATCTCCAGCTGTGCTTTAGGAAGTTTAGCCGTAGTCTCAATGATGTTAATTCTAAAATATTCCCTTTGTGACTGATTCATATTTTTCCTTGATATTTAATCTAATTTGCTGCAGGCTAATCCCTTTAGTTTTTGGCCTACTGACAAACGAAAATGACTAGTCCATGTACTCCTGTTCCTTCTCTCTGTGGATCTATGGATACTTATTATCTCTTTCAGGTATTTTTTGTTTCTTCAACAACTCTTAGAGCATAAAAACATCTGCTACACTTCTCCTTCCTAGTTAAGAGAGAAGATTCCAGGTGTTCAGAGGTGACTGAAGGATACACTATCCACAAGTTTTTGGTAAATGCTGCATTCCCCATACATCTACATGGATTAAACCCTTTTGCGTCTAAGTGCCATTAATTACCACCTTTAGGCTCTTACTGAAACACTTCTTGTGTGTTTTCCTCCTTGCTCTTCTGGGTAATATATCAGGGTATCTTCTTCACTGCTTCTGTTGGCTTTAGTTTAACAGCTATTACATACTTCATTAATATTCTAGGTAACACATAATATAAACCTAATGCTTAATATGACCCTTTCAAATGGCAGTAGGTTTGGTTTTGATCCTGTATTATAATATTGCACAGATCCTCTACAGAGAGTTTCTCAGTTATTGACATATATGGAAATTTGCTCAATAAAAACTGGTCTGCTACGGCCACCAAGTTTCTGCTGCCTAAGAAGACAATGTCTCTTTGTCATCCTAGAGCAAGGTTTATATTCTTTTCTTTTGTTTAGAAAAATACTCTGAAAATTCAGACCGCAAAAAAGATGGCTCAGTAGTTTTTGCAGCAAGTGGGATGACAGTCCAAATTTCAGCCCAAGTTTTCATAGGCAGCCTTGGGGAGCTATTTTATCCAACCTGCATCTCACAATTTCACTTCTATAAACTGAAGATAATGTTCCTTTCCCACCTGGGAAATGCAGTGATACTAGTGAGATATTTGGATGCCATAAAAGAAGACCTAGGCAAAGCTTGTGCACAGTCAAATTATAAAAGTCCTAGAAGATAAACAAAATAAATCAGATTTAATATTCTTCAGCTTTTGTTTACCTACCTTCAACACTAGAAATTCCCTGGACTCACTGTTACTCCTTTGTGTTGTCTTCATTACTGAAGCCTTGAGCTGGCCAGATCACTTAAACTCAGGCAAAGCTTTTTCCACGAGCTGCCTCGTTGCAGTAGCTGGTTTAGGCACCCCAGCCACAGCAGTGGCTGGAACAAACAAAAGAGTTCCTTGGGACGTGGATTTCTTTTTGGTTTGGAGTAGCATGCACTAAGCAACATATAATCAAATGCAACAAAACTTCTAACCTGTTTTGGCTACATTTTAAAGAAGAAATCATTTGGAGGCTAAAATGGAGACTGAGAAACTTCATCTCAACAGGCTGATTTTTGTAATAAAAAACATTCTGCCTTACAGGAGGAGAAAAGGAGAGGCATTCCCACTTGCTGCATATGATGGCTGCCTGTCTCCTCTAAAGCAATGATCCATCCCACAGGCCAAATTCTTCCAATGTTGGTCTTGCAGGCATCACCTACACAAAAGTGCTCCGTGCTGTAGCATATCTTTTTTAAATGAAAAATTGTTAATTTAAGCATGCTACAGGGATATACGTGAAGCCGTCAGGGAAAAAGGAAGTCATACAAGCTGAGCTTAATTTCTAAGCCCTTGTTCCACAGAATTACTTGAACACGTGACTCCAAGGTTTTTCAGATCACTGTGGAGCATATGAGCAATATAAGGCCCATATAAGTTCAGAATATAAGTTCAGAAAGTAATGGACACGCTGCTCATGCCCTGCACAGTCTCAGTGAGTGTGCACAGGGAATGTGAGGGCCTTCCTGTGAATACGTGTACACGGTGAATGTACAGGTCTGCCAGGTAGAATATCTGGCACTTGCAAAATTGTGCTCCTGTATGCCAAAAGCCTGTATCACAGGGCTGGAAATCCCAGGTAAAACAAGCAGTTCCTCAGAGTCTTCCCAAATTTTTCATGGGAAAAGAAATAATATTCAGGGAAAAATGTGCATATATCAACCCTAGTTATCAAATATTTTATTTTGATTTCTTCAACCCCCTGGGCAGCAACCGGCTCTAAGCTCACTGAACTAGATGGAATTACTCCCATATTGGCATGTAAATAGGTGTCTGCAGAATTCTGAGCCTGCTTTATGATTAAACTTTACTGCCAATGGCAATAAAGATGTAATTAGCATTATTGTAATAATGGCATCATCTTTTGTCTTGTTTTTTCTCAGTCAGGAATTAGAAAAATGAAATAAAATGGTGTCAGTCTGCATGAGAAGAGTGCTGGACCTGCAGAGTTATACAGAGCACTGCAAGCATCTTGCTAGTGCAAACAAGAGCAACTCACCATAAAATTAAGAGAACAAACACTATCCACTCAACAGCATAGAACACAATGTTGTTCTTTATTATATTATTTAAAAGGGGCAGATTTACTTGGTCATAAATTAATAATTCAGAAGGTGTAAGAAGGCACAGCCAATTAGCTGCAGTAATTTGCATTTTTATGCTCCTTCATTAGTTTCCTAAGGTTCTTCTCTCCTATTATAGCAATGCAAATGCCACCTTCCAAAAGGTGAATAGCCAACCTGGTTTTTGTGTGCATGGTAATGAAGCCTTTTCAATTATTGAAAGACCAAACAATTTAATAATTTTTAAGAGAAATTTTTGTTGCTATAATATCTCTTTCTTGCATTGTTTTTCAAGAAACACGCTTTTTTAACGTAATTTATTATAACCTGAAGCAGGGAGTTTATCAGGTGGCTGATTTTCTGAGGTTCCTAAAATCATGCCTAACTTTAATCATGTGAGTAAATCTCTCAAAGCAAGGTATTAAAATCCTTTCTTAATTTAGAGGCTGACAAATAACTCAGTGTATGATGTCTTTGTTTGCAGCATAGAGGCTCTTTATCCTTTGTGCAGGAATTAACTGAGAAGGGTTTAATATACAAATTTGACTGTTAGGAGAACTTCCCTTTCTTATGCCCATGCCCCAGATATCTGCTGGCACAAGTACCTTCAAAAGCTTCCTGCAGCCTGCCCCAGGGATTTCTCTTTTGGTCATTACTATCTATGGGCACAGGCTTGCTAAAGTTGACGTCTTTAGCTTCTGAGAAATACTCCTGAGGCCAGCAAGGTTAAAGTCTTCCTGCAGGCATAACTGAAGTCCTGATCACCAGAGTGCTGCAGGGCAGCTGTGCTTGCTTGGTCTCTGCCTTCCCATGCAGGGCACCAGCAAATCCCACTGGCTTCCCAGAGAGCTGCTCCTAACCTGCAGCTGGCCTGACACGTACTTATTTTTCCATTTTTACTCTGGTATTTTCCTTTCCAAATGCTTTCCATGTGAAGCCATTTGTGAAGCCATTTCATTTTATTTTTATAATTATTTTATTTTTAATACAGCCCCTCATTCCAGATGTAGATAGTACATACACACACTCAAACACACGTATAAGCAAAGTAATGCTGAGGCTGCACCTTTATAGAAATGTATCTGAGGCAGAGGGTAACCCAGGAGAACTATACAGATATTTCAGAGGGCTGGGGGGTACTAATCTCAAAATAAAGGGAAAAAGATTAAAACCTGGAGAACGGAATAAAGATATAGTATGTTTTCTAAGGCAACCTCTGAAGGGACTTGGGTGTTCAGGTTACCACGAATGCTGTCAGTTGGCTGAAGAAGGCAGGAGACCTGTCCTTCTCCAATTACATCAGCAGAATGTTTGGTCTTTCTAGGGGCAACCTGCAGCAGGGCTGTCTCCCAAGGAACATGGCACCACTCCCCAGCCCACTGAAATCCATTCCATCTTGTTCCCCAGTCACTTCAGCCTTTCTTTCTTTTAGCAGAGGTGGTGTTCGCAAACTGCATGGATCATCTTGGAAATTTTTGTCGGCAAAGGACATACAAGAAGGCAGAGTTTTTGTCATTTCACTGGTAGTGCAGCGAGCATGCCTGTAACACAGACCTAGTGACCAACCATACAAGAAGCAAGCTGTGTTGGTGTGCTTTAAAAAGCTTTCTTCCTTTTTTTGTTAACTTCTTGGTGAAGGCTGCATGTGAAGACCAGGCTCTGAATCACTTCAAGCAGGAAGGGCAGGGTGGCAGAGGAATGGATGGCTGAATCAGCTCCATAACTCAAAGGCAAGGAACATGATGTCAGTGGGTACAATGAGGTGAAACTGCAGCAGGTGCAACGAGAAAGGAGAAAAAAAATGGCTTGAGCTAGTATGCAATTTAAAGTAGAACTGGCCAAAAATAAAATAATCAAAGCTTTGCAAACTGTACAAATAAAGAAATCTGAAAGTATAAAGGAGAAGGTTTTCTAACATCACAGTAGTGGCAAGAGTCTCTATCTATGTCCTTACTCCAGCCCCTCCATTACCTCCTCCCCTTGTCCCCAAGCCCAGCCCCAACACATCTCCTGCATGACCCCATGCAAAGGGACAAAGGTGGCCCATGGGCAGGCTGGGGCTGTGGGCTGTATTCCCACTGCAGGACAGACCCTCCTGACTTGCAGAGTTAATCTCTAGAGCTGCAGCACTTTGTGCTTTCCTCTTCCTACAGAGACAGACATGAGGGTCTCTGAACATGCTTATTTGGAGACAAGAGACCAGAGTTTGTCATCTAGGTGAATTTCTGTTCTTTATGTCAATCAGAAAAATCTATCTTTTATTACTTAGTGGAGAACTTAAAGATTTCATATCTTATATGTCAGATATTTAGCTTATAAACTGAAATTATTTACAAAGCGCATTTTTAAAAAACATCACTAAGACCTTATTGCATATCATCTCAACAGAATAACATGACCATTTCATATTTTTGACCGAAATATATTAACGTTAGAAGGGATCTGTTGATTATTTAGTGTGACTTCTTGTATCTCACATCTACAGGACTCCCCTAAATGAATTTCAGTATCAAGACCAATAGTGCAGCTAGGCCAGAATAAAAACTAATCATGGTTTCAAATTTTCTCTTCAGACAAAGTCCACTGCAGGCTACAGTAAGTTTTTCCAGTGGCCAGTTCCCTTCTCTGAGGTAAATTACTTCAAGGCTAAATTTCTCTAATTCCAGGCCATGGATTTTGCTAGTCTTTTCCCGAGAAATTAGAGATGCCTTTGCACCATTTTTCTATTCTTTAGTAAGTCAAGACTTTGAACTGTAGTCCTTCATTTTCAGCATATTTCCAGTCCTTTAAGCTCATCTAGAGTTGCTATCAAACCCTTCTTTCTAAAGAAAACCAAATAAATAATAATGTTAAAAAAAAAATTAGAAAGAAGAACAAAATCCTTTTCCACAGGGTAGGATGAGCAGTGATGAAGCACGGTGGCAGGCTGCTGGACCCCAGCAGTGGCACATGGGAGGAGCTGTGCATTGCCTCCCTTTCTCCTCTAGCAGAGGCACAAAGCCCCAGACTTCCCTTGCCAAGGGGCTACATTCTGTGTAGCACTTTCCCTTTTCCCTCACAGTAAATCTTTGCCTGAATAATGCAAGCTCTCTGCTTTTATTCATATTCTCCTCATTATAGTCCAGTGATCATTTTAGCACTTTGGCCGTGGCGCATCGCAGGAGCTCCACGTGTATCTGATTATCCATTATAAAATCAAATCCCTTTCAGTCCCTATTCCCAGCATGGAGTCCTTTCCACCCTACAAGTGTGTCTCACACTGTTCCTCACTGCACAGGCTTACAAAAAAAAAAACTTGTTCTATTTTATAAAGAAAGTCAGATTGCTCTGTCATTCACCAGCCTTATTTATCATTTAATCCTCCACTAGTTTCAGTGGTATAAGAAAACTTCATGAAGAAAATGTAATGTTTTCTTGTCTCATTAAGAAAGATAATGTGTGAGGGAGATGAACCTCATGAGGACCAAATCCTCACCACGTTTGTTCCTTATTTGCAGTTAAACTTAAATATACTTATATTTTTAATAAAATTCATAGGTGTTAGGTTGATTTCCTATTCCTTTATCTTCTTAACAAAATGTCTTCTGGCATGAGTAAAAGCATGTCCTTTAAAAACTTTATTACATCAACAATATTATCCTAATTGAAAAGAACTTGTAATCTTATCAAAGGATGGGATCAAACTAGTCTGACAAAAAATATTTTCGTGAAAATAGTGTTGGTGGACATTAATTATGTTTAAGCAATCTCATCTTGATAGGCCCTTAATTTCCTGAGTTAGTCTTGTTATCATTTTTAAATATTGGTACACTTTAAATTTTTCCTAACTTGAAAATTCCCATGTTTCAACCCTGTAATCACCAAAATAAAATGCCTATGAGGGTCTTTTGCTAGTTCTTTCAAAACTATCAGATGAAAGTTAATTAGACATGCAGATTTTAAAATGTCTAACTTAAACAAACTGCTGTGTAACTGGTTAGAATTAAAAGGGCTGCATCATCATGTCATATGACTACCATCTGGCTTTCCCCAAATGCAGACTCCAAGTGACTGAGATTCTGCTTTTCATGAATTCTTGTCAGTTCTGCTATCATCATACAGTCACGGAGCAATAATAGTGTCAGGATTCCCAGTACAACTGGGAACTCCTTTCTCTGCCTTTCCATTCTTAGATCTGATAACCATAGATATTTGTCTCTAACATTTTGTTTCCACTATCTACTTCCTACAATCCAAGGGACTTGTTATGATTATTCTAGCTTTTTTTTCATGTTTCACTATGATTTAGAGATGTTTTTTCATTTTACTTTGACCCATACTGTTCTTTCCTTAAGTCACTGCAACAGCATCACTCTGAAATGTGCAATTTGGGCATCTAGTAAAATGTTATTCAACAATGGACAATTATCTTTCTCATGTTTCTGTTTACATTTTCTCCAGTTGATTGTCTCAATATTATTTTCAGCTTTATTAAATTGTCCTTTTCAACCCCCTGAGAATATGTATTCTTGGCAGAACTCACAATAAAAATGTAATCAAGATAAAATCAGTTTCATCTATTTTTTCAATTCTGTGATTAACTCTTCACTTTGTAAGGTCTTGAATAGAATTCTGCCCCATTAGAAACAATTTTTGTTTATATAGGAAATTGTTATATATAAAATTTTAAAAATTCAAAGACTGCCTTAAAATCAGCAACTTATATCACGTCTTTTGAACTGATTCCAAACCATAAAAATTTTTGTTCTTGCTACATATTGTATCTCAATGGTTGCACAGCCAATTTTCTTATTCTCTGGTGTGTATGTGCATTTCTAGCAGACCAAAGCTAGCAAACTCTCTTGTGCTCCTACAGAATCCTTCTCTTTTTTTTTAATCCATGGCCTGTAATTTGAACTTGAGCAAGGCCATTTTAAAACAGAATCTCTCTCATACTGATGCATTTTTCATTCAATCTTCTCCACATAGACTGTTACAGCCAAAAATTTTAACATTATCAACATGGGAATCTTCCTATTTGTTTTCAGGATATCTAGCTTTATGCTAATTATGGAGAAATTTCCACTGTGTATATAGCACATAATAAATGAAATGCTGTATATATTAGAATCAAAATAGTTGCAATTAATCTATGTTATTAAATATTTTAAAATTTCACTGTTATGGTTGTATGTGCCATAGACAAGGTCAGGTAATTTAAATGAAGCCAGTGTGAAATTCCAGGAAAAGCAGATATTCCCTATTTCTTTCTCTATGTTTCATTTTCTTACAATCTTTCTACAGGTTATAATGAGTATGAAGTATGACTGAGTCTAGACAAATGTGTTAGGCCTTCTATTAGCAAATTTCTTGGTACAGCTGTCATTATTTTTAAAGTTGCTATGGAGACTTAAAAGTTTGAGGCATCACTGTTTCGATGATTTTCCATAGCAATACTGCTTTGGCTCCAGTGCACACCCCAAAACAACCGTGAATGTCCTCCAAGATAATTTATGTCCAGTTGCACATACTAAAATACCTACACAATTGCCTAGAATATGGCAGTAAGCAATAAGATGTAAAAAAGGACTGACCTACTTGCTAAACCTATTGCTAGACAGAATAAATTTCATAATTGAGATTTCAGTAAAATAAAAGTTAAAAGTATATAGCTGGGAGAAAATAGGAAAGGCAGAGTATTTTGTCAAAATAATATTTTTATTCTTTCCCAGAAATTTTAGACATTAAACCTAAAGGCCAGATCTCTCCTGGTAAACCTCAGACTTCTCAGAAGTTAAAATACTAAACTTTTTCAGGTATATTTTCTTCCTCTTTATGCTTAAACAGAAATAACTACTTTCCTTTTCCTTTTTAGCTAATTGCTGCTTTATGGAATTGTGGAAGTAATAAATTTTAAGAATTGTGTAGCTCAATGGCAATAGTGTCAAATGACAAAATTCCTAAACTACCTTTATATGGACAAAGAATGTAACTATTGTATGGATGAATGAAGACCTCTCCCTGCAGACATGTAAAATATTCTGTTCTGAATTTAAAATACTCAGAACCTGATATGTCTTTCACCAGCTGTGCAGAGATATAAGCAGCCAGGAGTAACTAGTTTTACACCAATGGAAGTCACAGGAAATACAGGAAGTCACTCCAGGCTGGGAGTGGGGTAGACTACCTTCACCTACCAGAAGTGCTGGGCAGGGACAAAAATTCACTGAAAAGTTTGCTTCCCACCACTTATTTTCACTGATGCTTCTCAGCCATTAGTTGCAACCTCCATCCCTTTGCATGATGAACCCAATACAGCCTTCTAGAGAAAAAAGAGGAGAGCAGGTCAAGTGAGAGCCAAAGGCAAAGTCAACGAAAGCAATTTTTGCCATTGCAGCAATACTTCAGACCGTTGCTGAGTAATTCAAATAACTGATTCATTAAACAAAAAGGCCAGAGAAAAGTTACCTCTGTTGAGAAAGAGCTCAAGGTTCTCCTCAACCATTCAGCACCATGATTTCCAAATTCTCGGTGAGCAGCAGCAAAGGAGATGCCCTCACACGGACATGCAGCCCTTGAGTGGGGTTCTAAAGGAGCAACAGCAGCCCTGTTCACTCTTACTTCTTATCATCACTAACATCCACACATCTGGCCTGCCTTCCTGCAGCTATCACATAACTCAAGGCTGCGGCTGGATGTTTTTCATATATGTAGCTTTTCTTTTTTTATCAGTCTATTAATAAAGAAAAAGTAGTAATAACAATAAAACCCCCTTCTTGTGTTTCTCTTAATAATTTTAGTTCACTGTTTGGAAGAAGCATCAGGAGACACCTTCAGTTTTATAAGTTTGTTCTGGTTTTTTATTTTCCTAACGCTTCACATTGAGAGTTAATTTTGTTTGCAGGTATTTTGCTTGCATTACTAATATATTTTCCATTAACATACCCCTTTGTAGGCACATGCAGACCACAGGATGCTCATCTAAGAACTTCTTTACAATAAAATTGCTGCATGGTATGTATAACTTTGAGTTTTCACCTCAGTAACATATCTTTTTGTTGACAAAAAAAAAGAGCACTTTTTCATCAAACAGCTTGGTATCTCTGCATGCTAGAGATACAGGCTTATGGCAAGCTGACACTGGGTTGCAAGCCTCTGCGTGGGTTTTGAACTAGTGACTAACCAACTGAGTGGCCAAACCAGTTCTGTGGACACAGATGTGTAAGTTAATTAAATCCTGTGACAAGGAAGTAGAACAGCACTTTCATTTATAATCATGTGGAAAAGTCTTATCAATGTATGACATATGGCTTATTTTTTTCTGAAAACAAGCTTATGTGGAATACCTCTATTGCAATGCAAGAGAGCAAAGATGCAAGATTGCAGCTCCTGGTGTAAATGGACACTGTACAGAGTATGTACAGGACTAGTGTACATTGTCATTTCCTTAGTACAGAGTATGTTGACAACACAGAGCAGGACATGCAGCAAATAAATCATTGTGGTTTGATACCATAAATCTGACACTTTTTGGCATGGAGAATGAAAAGAGTCTGTATTTTAAAGTTAAGGGTGGACTTGTTCCCCCAGTCATTTTAGTTGTTTATACATGGACATCAAAATGACCAAACTGTGTCAGACCACATATTCATCTATTCTAGTAGCCTAAAACAGCCCCTATAAATTCATCAAATCACCCTCTAAAGCTGTGACAATGTGGGGAAATTCTGCTTGTGTAAGTAATTTTTTATTTTCAATAAAAAGAGTCTGTGAAACATTACAGTAATAGCACAGGTAAAGTCTGAAGTATCTATCCATTCAAACACTATTAATAAGTGTTGAGTAGGCTTTTGCTATTTTTTCAGCCTCTCAAATGAAAAGAAAAATCAACATAGTTACAATATGTAAAGGGTAACAATAAGAATTGAAAATAATTCCAGCTTTCTGATGAATTTTTTCCTAGCCCAGGATTATAAAAGCCTTGTACTTAAAAACTGGATCGCATTTGCAGCTGAGAAAAAGTGTTCTTGTCACCACGCAAATCTCTTAAGAGGAATATCCCAGAAATGGACATATAAACGCTTATTTCTGTCCAGCAGCTAAAACTTGTATTTTGCAAGGAAATTTTTAATAACTCCTATGACTCTGAATTCATACAAGCAAGTCAGAGGCAGCTGTGAGAAACACTCTGATACAGAACTGATCTGAGGCTACGAACTATTATAGACTAATTGCACCCATGCAGTTGATCCCTATAGGCACAGATGGACTCTCCCCTCCTAGACACTGATATGTGCCCCCCAAGGAAACAGGCATAAACTAAATGAGATTAATCAGCCTGTTTCACTGAAAGCTCAATGAGACTTCCATGCAAAGGGAAATCTGCCTTTAATCCATCTGAGCCAAGTATGATTAAGAACCGTGAAGAAACGGCTAAAACTCTGGGGTAATGGTATTTGAGTGAAGGTATCACTCTGCTTTCACCCTGACTTTTCACTATTTAACTGTGTAATTTTATGTTTGCATAGTACATTGCAGGAGAAGATGTACTGACACTGGCTATCAGCAAGGAATATAGCTAGGACCAATGAACAAAAAAATTGTAGCTAGCTGCTATGGTTCATTTTGAGTCCATCTACTGAATATGCGACCAGATTTCATTACAGTTATCTCAGGAGACACCCGACAGCCCCTGGGCTTGCAAATGACGGCTGAGCTCTGCCCAGGATGAGGGTGTATCCGTGGGCATTCTGCCTTCCCACAGCTGACCTCCACTGGGAGCAAAGCCCACTGCTGACTGACAGCCAAAATGAGACATCAATCACAACAAATTGTGCAGATCCTCAATCCTCCTCTTTCTTACAGGGAAAAAAAAAAATTAACAAAATTAACATGAAATTACTAAAACTCCACTGAGATGAACAGAATAGTTCCAAGCTCAATAAAATTGTTCAGAAAGTGGCTTGAGTTTTTTTGCCATCTGACGTCTTCATATTAAAAGACTGACATCTTCACTTATGTCAATCTTTTGTTCCATTTTGATTTTTCATACAGAAAATCACTTACACAAAAACCAGTATAAATAAATAAAAAAAAAGGCTTCCCAAAACCCACATACGCTTCTTTTTCAAAACAGGTTCAATATTATTTTTAACTAAGTCAGGATCATCTTTTACAATATCTGTCAAAAGAAACTGTAACCAAATTCTCCTCTATTTCAGAATCTGTACAGAAGTACTAAATTCCTTCTGTAATGGTTAGACTTGGTTTATCTTTATTCTAGATTCTCTTCACAGGCAAAAAATATGTTGAAATACAGACTTCTTTAAACTAAAATATGTTGGAAAATGCATCTAATGACATGCCCAATGACATTCAGATACCTAATTCTATGGATAGGAGAAAGATCCTTTTACTCTGTATTTCAGGTCCACGTAGCACTTGATACTGGACCTGACACAAGGGCTCCTGAATTGTGTGAGTATTTTAGCTCCCTGTGGTGATGCCGTGCGCTTTGCAGCATTTATTATCGAGGAGCAAATGGAGAGCCAGAGGCTGCGTCTTTTGCAGAACGAGAAACCAATCCATCCACTTCTCCCTTGAACCAAGCAGCCACAGCACCTCAGGACAGGCTCTGTCAAAGGTAGCCGTGAAGCAATTCCTGAAGTTGTAACTCAGTGTTAGTTCTTTTTCTCAAGTAGATGATCCTCAGACTATAAAAACCCACTGTTTCTGCCAGCTAATGTAGGAAATCCTTTCCTTTAAGTCAGTGGTGTCTGTGCAGTGAAATTGAAAGTCTGGATCCAAACACAGCTGACGACTCACTTGGAAAGCTGCTACAGCCACACATAGCAGCACTTGTAATACCAGCCACCTTCCTTTTTTTTTGGAAAAAAAATCTCAACATTTTACGTGCAAAAAAGAAAGCAGATTCTCCTTCATTTATGTTACTGAGTTCTATATTCACTGTTGTCCTTCTCCTGCATAGTGAATTTTATTACTTTAAACTCTGAAAGTGAAAGAGTGAGAAGTCATCCCCTCACTCATGCTATGAATACATATTAGATTAAGTGCAAATATAATTCTTACAGTGGATGTGCATTTGGTTTGTATTAATTATACCTCTGTACATCTGCCACCCAGTTAGCTCCCAATATAGCCACACAGCTCCAGCAGCTTTACACAACTGAAAGGAGAAAATAAATCATCGCTCTAATGAGAGTTCAAAACTCCATTAAGAATTTGCTGGAAGAAATATGAAAATAATTCAATCTGGAACAACTCTGGAATAAAAGAGACTATTTCAGTATGTATTGAAACATGACCTAAAAATGCCAGTAAAGCACTCTTCTTTTTTCTATTATTTGAACTGTGAGAAGACTCTGTACTCCCCAGAGTAAAAGTTTTCACTCCTGGTAAAATCACAGCATGTGGATTTTTCAGTGTACTATATTTTACGTTACTGAACCTCAGATTTTTAAATTGTCGGTTTCATTTATAAAGCACCAGAATCTACTAGAAAAATGTTCAAAATATCTACATTTGTCCTTCAAATATGAGACCTCAAGAGCACCAATTAATCAATAGTTAATCTCTCTCATCAAGATCTTATCAGTTGAGTGAGTGTGTGTGTTCTAAGATATTAGTACCAGCTGTTTCTAGTCAGCTTGGCTTGAGGAGAATATAAAGATGTAGGAAAAGGGAGAGATTTTCTGTGTAAAAAAGACAAAAACTGATAATACGCATCATAAATCCACATTTTTGCTGTATTTGTGAGCTATCGGCTTGTTCTGAGATTCTGAGTTTACACTGATTGCAAACAAGCACACAACTGCAGAAGCTCCAGTTTTCCAATTGCTATTGTATGGAAGTCAATTGTCCTACATATGTAGGGCAGCCCTGGATGCGAGAGATATATTAGCATTTCCACTTGTGACTTTCTGAACGGTGCACGATGAATGACGGTTTGGGGAATCACTCCCAGCTGTTTGCTTGCTTTCTTTTGAAGATAGAAGGCGTGTTTGACGCTGTTATGTTATCTCTGCAGCATAGCTGCAAAGCAACTCCAAGAAGCAAGATAAATTAATTTTTAAGAGATAGCACATTCCTCTGTGTGACACACAGAAGACAAGTCACATTTCAGCTTTATATTGGCTTACAAAACCCATCTTTTAGTTATAAGTAAGTTATAATAAGTAAGATTTTTAACTGCAGAAACACAACTAATTAGGAGGAGGCTACAATCACTTCTTATGGGTTTATAAAATTGCAAGTATGAGTCTAGCTTTTGGTTGTTTTGTCACATGTGTCACATGTGTGATGGGTCATTTCTGGTCATGCAAAGTAGGTATTAAATACTGCAACCTAACCCTGAACTCAAGGAAAGAAACAATTAAACGAAGTATAATATGGCTGTACAGTAAACCAAATAATCATATCAAAAATTATCACAGAACAGAGCAGGGTTCATTCTTCCTAAAATAAGTGCTATTGGCTCACCAGTAATTTCAAATTACTGATATGACATGAACTTGATAACACTAAAAAAATCCCCCAGTGTTCTGTACAGGATATCCAATTGATTTTATGTTTTCCGTCATTTGTTTAAACAGAGTGGCTTACTTTTGCACAGATAAGCAGCAGTTTCAGGTGTACAAACAGCAACACATCTGAAAGGAGCCTTATTTGCAAAGGGGTAGCAACCAGTATGCACTGGACTAGGTCAATATATCCTTTCCAAGTTACCTCCTTATTCAAAAGAGTTTTGGTTACATCCTGAGATTATCACAAAGGAAGGAGGGACAGATTCCAAAGCCTTTCAGAAACTGAGTTTAAGGAACACAATCAACACATATATTGTTTGATGTTCATACAATAAAAACTTGGAATACATGACAGAAACTCACTCTCCAAAAAATCAACAAGAGAACTTAAACTATAATGCCAAGAATGTGAAATTCACGCTTTGCTTATGTGTAGTTACAGCGAGTGTTTTAGTGAACAAAAGCACCTGCCCAGAAGCCAGCTGTGTGCATGTTTTTAATCCCTAAAACAGCTGCTGCATTTGACTATGCCACTAAAAGAGAAAGAGTCTCCTCCTCTCCCACTGGCCACTATATTAAGTAGATCGCTGTAATTGCTGCACAGGACTTGGCAGCGGCAGGCATGGTAATAGTTAGCATTAATAAAAGTAGAAACTGCTTTCACAGTTGCATGTCTCACAGTCTCTCTCCTGTGTGAAACTGCATTTGGTGTAGACAAACAGGACATCTACAGCACGGATGACTGCGGATTGTGACAGAACAAACGCGCTCAGCAAAGAGGGTGCCCATGTGAGCACAGACAGTATCGAAGTTAAGTAATTATGCAGTAAGAAAATATGCAAGTATGATGATTACTGAAATCACTACTTATTTTCGTGTTTCAGAGCTCAGTACTGCACTAATAAAAATTAATAACTTTGAGGTACTGTTTTAATTTAAACATGAATGCCTTAGTGCATGAAAAATAATGTGTCTGTATGCATGTTTAGATAGATTTTTCCTTACACCTTCATCTGTAGGGAAGGAATGAGTCAGAGGAGCCAGCATATAGCTCTATCTGTACCTGTCTATTCCCAAAATATCACAACAAATATTTAAGGATCTTTTCAATTGACAGAAGTAAAGGTCAGGGTCATAGGAAAGGGCAGTTTGTGGAGGAGGAGATTAGCATTTCTCTAAGTGATTTCTTCTTCCATCTACTTTTTTATATCCTCTATAAACAGTCCTCTCTAATTTCAAACACATTTTTTGAATTCTGCAGAGAAGTCAGTTCTAAAAAGGTATCATCCAAAATAAATGTTTTTCTTGGCTCATTCATCAGCTATCCTGTCTTTTCTGGTATAGATATGGGTGGGAGAAGGCATATGTATGTGTATATTCTGTATATACACAAATATCGGTGTAGCCTCTATTTAGCATTCTGTACCCACACACTACTTACGCAAAGGTATTGACTGGAGAGCTTTGTTACTAAGATTTTTTTTGGTTTCTATTTAATTGAAAAATAATTATTTAATAGATTGATTAGATTAGCACTTAACTGTTTTATCTGACTAGTAGGCTAGTGCCAGAAGAAAGTTCCAGGTGCTCAGCTCCTTTACAAAACAGATCTTTATTTTGCATATCCAAACACAGGGCAGCTCTCCAGCATCCCACACACACACACTGAATTCTCCTCTTTTAAGCATCTGTAAACTGTGTGCTAGGTCATCTCTGAATTCATACAGACTGCACCCCTTTTCATTTATTTTTAAAGATTGCCATTAGATCAGAACTTGGTAAACGGCTCTGTGGAAGGGTGACCCCTCCACTGCCATCCTCCTCCTTGTCACCATCCAGCAATAACCAGCTGCTTCTAAAATAAAACTACATGCAGCGTTTCCTAAAGACTGTGACATAGAGTGTTCATTTCATTTGTATTTTGGCAAGAAGTTTTCCAGGTTTCAGATTAAATTCCTCAGTAAATAGTTTTCTCTCTCTCTCTAAATGTGTGGCCAAAAAGCATTAAAGAACTCCATTCTTAATAGCTTTTCAGTTCAGGTCCTCACCTACCATTTTGCAAAACGAAGACAGACAAGGAAAACAGAACCAGTGATCTGACAGCAACTCATAGGCTTCTCATACAGGTATAATTTATTCCCATTCAAGCTGCTGCCACCAGCTGCATTCAGCCCCATCCCTGCTGGCTTCGTGCATGCAGGCACAGCTGCTGACAGACACTGCATAAGAGACTGGAGGAGTTAGGGATGCTGAAGAAGAGAAGGCTCCAGAGGCACCAGCCCTGGCCCAGCACTGGCCGTCAGCACTCCTGGGGCATCAATAATCCATCTACCCCGCTGGCACACCTAATGGTGGGGCTGCTCCCCAAACTCATCATTGACAGCAGCTGTGCCTTTTCCTTGCCCCAGGAATGTAGACTATGCCCTGCCTGCTCATGTTTCTAAGGCTCTTGGGGAATATTTCCTTCAGGCTTCCCCCAGTTTTTAGCCCTGTACTGTCTTCAACAACTGATCAGTGCTGAGCACACAGAAATCTCCAAACAGAACAGCTGAGGCACACCCCAAGGGTGCAAGAAGATTTTTCTCCACACCTTGGACTGCACATGTGACAAGTGCATAAACATGCTGAAACAACACCTAGGCTAGAGAAAAAAAGAAGAGATTATATCATCTTAAAATTAAGACATGCAGACTAGCTTGGGAATTTGCTCCTGATTTCAGGCAAAAAAGTAAGAATTCAGGACTTTCTCTCACCACATAGTTTTTGGAGAAAACTAGAAGGGCAACTATAAAGAGGTAGAAGTCAGTTCTGGAAATGAGTTTCTGTGTTGTTTGGCTGACTTTCAAAGGATCTGATCATTTTAATACTGTACCTATTAAACTGTTCTGTTAATGATGTGTTAGGGCAGCCATGGATTTGCTAGAGGTTCTAGGCAGATCAAGGCTACATCTTCCCCACTGGGCACACAAAATCTTGGACAGACATAATTTAGCTATCATTTCAATCAAGGAAAACATAGTAAGTCCTTTCTAGAGCTAAATGAATTATTAGCATCAACTGGCCTTTTGTTGCACATAATTTTTGCTAAAAGGATGACTCCAGGAATGTTTCATTGCAAATCTTCCATAGCTTTTTCATGTCTGGTTGCCTTGGTGCATGGCCCTATACTTATACTATTCTCTATGGCCTGGAGATACAGCCAGAGGCATTTTGAATCACTTCGTGCTCAGAAGGAGTGGCCTGTGTGGATGTGGTTTTAGCCCACTGGAAAAATAAAGCCTAAAACCCACTAGTTAGCCACAAATTTTGCTGTCCCATTCAAAGAGGATAGCTTTGAGCTTTTGAGCCTGCAACATCACCATTAATAATTTAATGAAGACAACAATCCTGTATCACTCATCAAAAAATTTAGGTAAAATCAAAACAGTAAATTATCTGCAAAGGTAAAAGGACAGATCACAGGCTATCGATGATCTCCACAGATGTTGTTAGACAGTCACATGGATACACAGAATGAAAAGGCAAAATATATTCCTCTTTATTGGTCAAGTTCTTAAGAACTGTAAAGACGGTTAGTTTAATTCTATGTTCAAGCATGAAATCTGCCTATGCTAGTTATGAGATTAGCAGGATTTTTTATTATTTACCTTGAAATATTAAGAATCACATTCTTAGTACCAGGAAAATCCTGTATAGAGAACAGGACACCAGCACATACGGAAAGGCAGGTTTCCCATGTGCATAGGTGCAGACTGGCATTTGGGAGAGCTGTGTCCTTGTCCTAGGTGTATCACTGCTTTGCTGGGTAACCATGGAGAAGTCATTCCCTTGTCTTCTAGCACAGCTTCCCCCTCAGAAAAGTATGAATAATAATGTCAGGCTTCTTTGGAAAGAACTTTGAAATCTATAGGTGGAGAGCATTGTGTAAGAACAGAGTATTACAGGTAATTTATTTATGTCTTGTTCAGCTGTGTAGATACTGGTCTCACTCCCCTACAGCAGTGATCACAATAAACACTACACTCTTGGCAGTTAAAGTACTTCTCTTGTGTTCACTGCCCAAAGTCTTGTTCCAATTCCCCTGCCTCCTGCAGGTGACAGGTGGAAGATCCATCACAAGTTCTGGCCCACTCCAGAGCTGGGCCTGCCTTCATAAGTGCTCTGTACACCAGTGCCCAACCTCCAGTGCCTTGGATGCTTCCTTTCTCTTTCCCACACGCCATTATGTGACATAATGCCTCACAAGATCCATCCCTTGTAGTGTCACCTGGGCAGTGATCCCCACTGGACTACCTGCACTGTGCCAGCCAAGGTAAAAACCTCTTCCTCCCACTCCCTCACTCTCCCTGTTCAGAGCTGGCACAGTTTGGTAAAAAAAAAAAGGGGGAAAAAAAAAGAAAAAAAAAGAGCAATGAATCAATGTACTTTCTTGTCTGGAAGCACAGTATATGATAAGGATGTGCATGACTATAAGCTGCTGACAGCAAATTGGATGAACACTGGTTTGCACAGATCTCCAAGCAAGCACTCACTCTATCAAACTTGATTCCCCATCCTATGAGGAAAGATTTTCAAAACAAGGAGAACTTTCCAATCCAGTAAAGTTCACAAGCACAACTGAATTAAAGGGGATGACAGAATGGTTTGCATATCTGACCATTGTTACATGAATCTGAGGGGAGGGAAGGGGACCAGCCACCCCAAAGACAATGGCTTCATTAACCATGTGAGAAATTTGCAATATTAAGATGAAGCCAATCTGGTTTACTGGAAAAATAATTTAAATAATGCACAGGACGAAGCCCTGAAATTGCCATAGAAAATACTTTGGAGGGCTCAAAACCTATGTAATAATTAGTCACAGTTTCATTAGGTTTTTCCCCAAAGTTTGATCTCCCCTTTAAACTACTACCATTCTTGCGATACAGCTTAGTCACTACCAACTGAAAATTAATTATAGGTCTGATCTAAAAATGAAATCTTCCATCTTGTCCTTATTAATTCCCAAGGCAATTCCTTCACTTCTTTTTACCTTAATCTGTTTTCAGCCCTACGTCACCACTGCCTTCAGAACTGTCATTTTACTAACACAGTATTTACATTATTTTGATTCATAATACAACATCACAATAGAGTTATTCTTGGTGGAAGGTCTGTGCTGCCCTCCTCCCTATTTTTTTTTAAATCAAAACAATCCTTTACCATAGCAACGTTTCTTGGCTACCTCCTCATTCCAATAACTTGTGAGCAGCAAACACTTGACAACACTGATCAGACCACACTGTCTCTGTGCCAAATTGAAAGGCCACTCCTCTTTGGAACAGTAAATGCAATCCCAAAGCTACAGGATGAAGCTGTTGCAGGTCTCTCAGAAAGCTCGTATTCTTTAGAAAGTTACTGAACATTAAAAGTTGGTTGTGCCAAAACTTTCAGAACTTAGAAGTAACTCGAGGGAGCAACTCCTCCCTAAGCCTTTTAATTTATGATAGGAAAGGAAGAGCTATAAAAGTTAACAAACTTTTCATAAAACTGGTAAAGGAAAAAAAGTGTTCAACTCAAGAAAGTAACAGACAAGGAACAAAAGGTGCCAAAAGTCATGCTGAACCGACTTCTTCCAACAATATTTAAGTTACTGTCAGTTTGACATTAGATTTTTAAGTATATGTGAAAGCAAGAGCCCACTCATTTAATAACGGTTGTTATTTTACCTATCTAATCATAACTTTCACAATTACACTTTATGTAAAAAAATCACAATGTTATATTTTTCCTCAAAAGTCTTCTACATAAATTTCCTCATGACTTAAAGCTATATACATAAAATATATATATAAATAATTTCAATATTCACACTTATTTTTTCATACTGCTAAACTTTATCAAAGTTAAAATGCAAGAAAAGGGGCTTTGATTGTTATTGAATGATTTGAAAATGATTGAGAATTATTAATTATATTTACACTATCACAATAAGAAATAGCACTGAGAGTCTCAGTACGCCATTCCATACTTCCAAATAGGCACATTTAAAATAATTTTCAATTACTTTTATATTGAAAAACTAGTATTTTCCGATTTATTTTTGGTCAGAAATGCCATCATTAGTCTCTGACTGCAAACCAACAACTTAAAGAAAAAGATTTTACCTGCTGTTAGTAAAGTTGGATGAAGTTAAAAAATATTCAAGAAGGTAACATTTCAGTGTAGCCAAAAATGTGTGGAGATTATTAAAAGTGAGTGATTTTGAAGAGGAAGTAGCTACTATGTAAGCATAATAAACAATATCACCACATAAATATAGAATCCCATAAATTGTATGGCTGTAAAAAGTGGTAGGGGTTTTTTATTGGTATAGTCTTAGTGATGCTGCGCATTCCCTATTTTTCCTGAAAATTACCAAGGTTTTGTAATTCTTTCAAGGTTCATTTTCTAGTCTTGTTGCCAGACACTTGCATGCAGAGACAAGTGTTGCAGCAGTGGTACAGATATAGTCAAAGGATATGGAAGAGTCATGCTCCTTATTTTTAGAGCAACCTAGCTCTTATTGCTCAGGTCTACACCTGGAGTATTTGTTCTATCCAAAGCCATGAAAAACAACAGTAGATTCACCTCTACTTCTGAAATTAGCCTTTCTGTCTATGCTCTTTTTTATAACTTACCAAGGCATCTCTCCTTAGTCCTTTCCTTACTAAGTCCGAGACTTTGCTCTTTCTATCTCTTCATTACCTCAGCTGGCAACTTCAGTTGTTCCATGAAACTTGTCAGGCTCTTTGTGATGTATCTTCCCAATGTCTTCAAATGCAGCTAATACTGACTGTTCCTCTGGTCCAGGAAATTTTCTGTTTCCACCTTCACTTCCACTGCTCAGACCCCCACTAATATGTGTGAGAAAGTGCTTCTGCAGGGCTTGTTCAAAAATTCTCCAGGCTTCACTCTTCAACCTAATTTTCCTACCCTAAACATGATCTATATTGCTTAGATTTTTTTCTTCTGTGTAGCCCATGAATCCACCTCTGCCAATTCATTTGTCTCGCTAATGTAGAGCTTATCCACTCTTCTTTGGCAACCTGCATTCTCTCCTATTCCTGAAATAGAAGAGATTTCTCCTCTCCTTCTGTCCCAGGGAAAACCTGTTCATTGCACATAGCTTAACCAAACTAGAATCAAAGTGTTTTGTTAATGACATCATTAACTGGCAATCATGACCAATGTCAATAACAAAATAGATAAACCATAATATTATATACCATGAAATGCTCAAAAATTTCTAAATGCCCACAAGTTTCTAAATCGCCTTCTACGAATAATCCCAAAGACTGTTACTATGTACACACAGCTAGGTACACATACAGTGCTGTGTGGATCACAAGCTTTCCTCTCCTGGGGGTCCAGACATTTGCAGACACCTCCAGAGGGAGATGTGAATGCTGTCACTTCATGAAGAACCATGCTGCACCCCAAAATCCACAACGCACCACCTGCACCTGGTGAAAAAGCATCCCAGAACAGTGCACACGCACACCTTGAGTTACTGCACCCCACGCCATCAGGCTCTCAGCTGGGTGAAGGCTAAAAAGCAAGTTATTAAAAGCTCTATTTAAACTTTCACAACAGCATGGATCTTATTTTGACTATTTTTTATTCAGCATTGATAATGCACAAATTATTGCAACAGACTGATGCTTAGGCTATCAGGTCATGGGTGCCTCCTCCGCAGAAGTTAACTTGTCTGATTTTTCTTTAATTCACAGTTTTGCATTTTGTACCCTTCTCCCTGTAAAATGTGAGAACCACAGGGACAACGGCAACAGCCAATTTGGATAGCTGCAAAAAGAGAAACAGGCTTCAATCTATAACCCCAAAATTCTGTGTAAAGACCCAAATCCGTCAAATCTGAAGCCTGATGGAAGAATATAGTGCTTGTCAACATTTTTGTGAACTGTTCCAAAATGTGAATGCTAACTGATTCATTTCAAACTGTTTTAGACAGTCCAAGGTTGTTTGGAGTTGTTTTTCTCAGAATGACAATGGAGTATTTTGGAATGAAGCCTGATGCATTTTTCATAGGCTGAAAAATTAATAGACTAATTCAGCAAGAGCTTGCTTTGTTTTTGGCAAACCTTATTGTGTTTGCATTCTCTATCCCTTTCTTAGTTTGTGTATGTTTCTTGTTTCAAACAACCAGTAATAGAAAGTCATTTGAACTCTGTGTCATGGAAGTGGTTACATTTTATCAATGCCTTTCAATCAATCCCCAATTTTATCTTAGTTCCAGACTTTTCTCTGACCTGAGATATTCTGCATCCTCACACACCAGTACCTTTCATAAAAATCAAAGGCTTATACTTCAGAAAAAAAAAAAAGCACCTATATTTTATCTTTTCTTGTCTGACATTTTTGTCTGAGAAAAAAATATGACCTTAAATCCTAATTAAGAAAGAATTTTATGAAAAAATTAGATACGCCTTTCAGAAATCAAAACTTGCTTGGTAAGCAGCAATTGATTCCCAACTTTAATAACAGAAGATACTTTAAACTGCTAATGCTGTTACCAGAAGATTATTTGTGAATCTATTAAAAAAGACCTAAAATTAGGTTCATCCAGAAAACATAAAAAGTAATTAGCTGTATAATATTCACAGGGACTTAGTTGCAGCACCTCCTGTCTGAAATATTTGCATTATATTTCTGTACCTTGCTGATTCACAATTTAATTTCAAGCTCCAGAAGAAAGCTTATCTTCTGTCCTGTATCTTATTTCCTCTATGTGATGTCCTAAATTGCACTTGAAGCCTTGCTTCAGAATTTTTCTAAAGAAAGTTACTTCATTTGTTTTGGCACTTTCTCTTTGCAATTTTTCCAGTTGTCTTCTTGCTTTCATTAATATTTTTTAAAACATGACTCAAAAGGATTCCATCATGCATTGAAGATGACAAATAGAGATCATATCCTATCAGATGAACATTTCTGCTGATAGAGAGAAAGTATGAATGATCCTGATTTCTTTCAAAATTTGGCTGCATCAGACCTAAAAAAATCAAAATTCATTTAGCTCTCCTGACGACAAATGCACGTGAAAGACGGTGCTGTTGAATTAACAATGTTTCATTCTCTGGCCTATTTTGTGCCGTCTTTTCCTGCACATCTACTTAGAGCTCAGTAGTTCAGATTTAACTCTGTGCCAGTGTTCCTTTCTTGTATTGCATGGCATCTCTACATGGAAAGGACAAGATTTTTTTCCTGCTATTATTCTCACATTCACTGCTACAACTTCCTTTATATTGAAATTACCATTTCTCCAGATGCCTTTGAGCCGTTCTACAGTCAGAGTACCCCACTGCAGTAGGGCAGACAGGCCAGTCACTGCCCCCGCAAGAGTTCACAGACCTGCAGTCTTCATGCACACACAGAAGGGCCCTGCACTGCCAGCTTCTGGCTGCTGAAAAGGGATATCCTGGGAACTCTCAGCTTTCTGAGAAGCAGCATTGTTTACCTGAACATGATCGCCAGGAGTCAAAGAAAGGGTAAAAAATAACAAGCTGCAAAGCTGATCAGAATGTGTGAACCTAAGATTCAAGAGAAGTCCTTTCTTCAGAGTTTTAGTCTTTCTTTTTCTCAGTCTTTTCACAGTACAGTTCCTAGGACCCTTCTCCTTCCTTAGTTTCAGTCCATAGAAGAGACATGCAAACATTACATTTCTCAGCAGCAGACCCTGGCTCATTCTTCTATTGACTCCTATCAATGCCCACCACCACCTCTTACATATTCACAGGAAATCCTCTGTTTTCCTCTGTTTATGCTCCCTGTTGTCCCACTGAGCCATGACAATTACACTTAGACCAAGAAAGGCCTCTAAGATAATCTCCCAGACATGGTGTCTGATCTAGCAGCTGATCTCCTAGTCTCATTGAATGGGAAGATTTTACTCACCATCTATTCAGCGACATGTTCACTGTTCCAACTGGTACAAACATTTGAAAGGCAGAAAATCCAGTAAAGATCTTTCAAAATTCCTCTCATAAAACAACCTCCATTCTCTTGATAGATTGAGATGCGATGCTTTACACAGTCAATATTATGTTTGTGGGCTCTGTTTATAGTCTTATTTCAGTGCAAAGAAAAACAGATGAGAACATAATTGAATAGAGAGTTGAAAAGCATCATAGATTAATATAAAATGATAAGAACTAAACAATTCAGCTTCTGTAATAGTATACATGTCTATCCTATTAAAATTCTTAGAATTAATACAATGATAGATAAGAGCAAACTGATGGATAAAATTAATTTACTCTTTGCAAAGATTTTTGAAAACCAAATCTCCTACAAGTGGCTCTTAAGAATATTTGGAAATCATTGAGAGTGCATCTACAGCAGAGGTTTAATTCAAATCGTCCCTACTTTCTGTGGTTTGGGTTACAATGTGGAGCTGCCTCAGAATGCACAGGAAGGTTTTCTTCCAGACAGAGCTAAATCAGAAGATGCAGGCATAAAGCAGACCTGTGACACTTCAAATGCTACTGTGTACTTAAACTCCAGACTGTATCAGAAGAAATCTAGCTGAGTACAAATTCCCAAAATGCACGAGGCATGTACATGAGAGACTCACAATTGCTTTGGTCTACAGACTTGCATACCCTGAGATGTTCTGCTGGCTGATGCAGACCTAGTCTGGGGCTTACGTCCATCCTGTGAAAGTTACTATATCAACGTGTCTATCCTAAGCTAGGATGTCCCTTTGAGGCAGTAAAAAATCAGCCTCATGTGACTAATCATCTGTCTTTTGGGTGGTAAAACTAAATCCCTCAAAGCAACTTACTACAGAGGGAGAACTGACTTGTCTCAGGGAATGTTCTGTAAGGAAGCTGGTAGTTGGAAAAGACTAAGGTGGCTCAGCACACCAGTGGAGTGAAAGGACTTAAAAGGCAGCTAATGGGCACTAGGGAGAGGGTGGGTGGGGCTGGAAGAATTTGGAGAGACCCTGGGGTATGAGGGTCAAACTGAGATGGAGGAGTGGACCTTTTTTGAGGTGTCTGTAAAACAGGAATTTAGTGCTGCTTGTCTTTTGGCAAACTCTCACCCTTTTCTCAGCCATGGAACAGAGGAGGAGGAAGAAGAGGAGGAGGGGAAGGAGGCAGGAATTTGCTATTTTTGCAGCAAGCTCTCCTCTTACAAACAGTCCTTTTGCCCTTTGGCATAGGCGAAGCTGTTGGCTCTGCTGCTGCTGGCTACTTACTACTCTGCCTGAGCAGCAAGTTGGCCCTGTCTGTCTTGAATGAGACACCCAAAGAACACGGGTCTTCTCTGGTGCACCAGCTTACAAGCTGCCTTGCCAGCTTTCCCGACTGAGACAGGCTCCAATGGTGCCTGTTTATGACTCCCCTCTGCCCGCAGCCACATCCTCAACAGCCTACAGTTCTAACATTTTGACGAGGCTAATTGCAAGCGTCAGAGATGACAAGTGTCCTGAGATAGTTCACTGCAATCAGATTGTATCTAGCAGCTAGTCTAAATGATAGAGGCTGAGAAAAATGTATGCAAAGGTCAACAAGCACACCAAGTGCCCCCGAGACCAAGAAGTTCCAAAAGTTCTCTAATTGTTATCCTTGCATTTCTTTGGCATTTAAATCTACATACTTAAAATACATTTCTCTTCAGTCATTCTCAGCAAAAAAAAACATGTTCTCAAAGACTAGTCTTACCTTGAACATTTCCCTGCTATTTTGCTGCTCTTCGGGTGTCACTTATCTGGCAATGCATCCTGGCCAGTAATCTAAAAAGGGAATTCCAGGTAGTGTTTACATTGGCACTTTCCTGCAGCTCTCTCTTTCCCCTCTGATAGAGCTTCTCTGTGTGCAGCATAAAATTACCATGTTGTTTTTCTACTGCCATATTGTACTGCAGCCATATGAATTTTCTATCTACATTTAGGCCTGTTTCAATACTCCCTCAGAAGTCAATATTAATAATAATAATCATCATACTTTTCAATATCAATTCTCCATAAAAGATGTCACTAACTGCCTACATGTTGGATCTCAGCCTCGTGACTCTGTGCTTATTCACAGAAAATATTTTACATAAACTCAGTATACTGTCTCACTGCTTAGAGAGAGAGACAGCAGTAGAAACAGATCTGTGAAAAACAAGAGAATTAACTTGTTTTGATGAGACTAACCAAGAAGCTTGGCTGAATGTCCTACATCAGATTCTTTGGCACATCTCCTCCACTTTGAGGTACTGTGACATCAGTTATTTTTTGTTTACTGAATATCTTGATAAACCAAGGCTTATTTCCTGCAGTAGTTATTTCAGTAGGGTTTATTCAGTGAAAACAAAGGTAGAACTTGCATCTAGTGTACTGTGTTAGGTTCCCACATGCTCTTTCTCTCTCTTGCTTCCTCTCTATTTTTAATGTCTCCTCTTGCTGCCTTTTCACTGAAGAAGCATAGCCAATTGCAAGATAGCTTGCTTGCATTTGAAAAAGCAAACCTGGCTGCTCTCCAAGATTTCTCATTTTCACTTACCTGGAACATTGTTTTAAACAGGAACCACATGTATTTACTGGTAGGCAACCCAATAATTTCATTCTCCACAGGAATTTTGGGATGCATACATTAATGGTATAAGCATGGGGAAAAAAAGTTATTCTGAATGAGAAACCCAGTGTTTACAAAAGCAGTGTTTGATACTTCAGGGTGGAATTTGGTTTCATTCCCCAGCATGTTAAATCATAACTAGGCATGTGTGATTTAATATAGCAGAGAGATTTCCCGATTTGTTTTTAATTGCCAGTATACACAGACTGCATTTTCAGCATGAGTTATTTTTATTTGAGATGAAAGTAAATGGGAACACTAACAAAGTCTTCATGAGAAAATACTTTTCTGTAGCATATCATATTGACTCTCTCTTCCAAAATGTGAGTTTCAAGAAATGTCATGATGCCAAGAAAAGGAAAGTAACTGCCTAAGGTCCCAGATCAAGAAAGGATTCAAGATAGCTTTAAATTCAGTGGGACTTAAATAGAGGCTTCGTTTAAACATATAACTCAAAGTCTTCATAAATCAGGATTTTTTAAATATACATACATAGTGTATTTATTTCTTAATCACTGTTCATTGTAATGGATTCACGAATAAGAGAGCCACGTGTAACATATAACCAATGTGGTTCCCATGACATGTTTAAACCTAAGTCTTATTCTGTATATGCCCTACGGCTGAAGGTAGCTTGTTAGGAAGGGAATTGGCATTTGTTCATTCTCAGCCCTTCATCTGTATTAAAAGATTCACATCCTACGGTAACATTTTCATTTACAACCCCTTC
Source organism: Callaeas wilsoni (assembly GCA_013398955.1). Classification (NCBI taxonomy): domain Eukaryota; kingdom Metazoa; phylum Chordata; class Aves; order Passeriformes; family Callaeidae; genus Callaeas; species Callaeas wilsoni. Next base: position 4,402 of record VWPU01003390.1, on the reverse strand, counting down.
AGGCCAATAAAAAGCATAATCATTTTCCTCCCCAGTAACTGCATGGACATCAGCTTTAATTTCAGCACACTTTTCTCTTCCTAAACCTTTTTGTCTGGTAACAGCTGGTCAATATATTTCTTCATTATGCCCCTTTTTCCAAAAACAGCCATGCCATGCTCCCAGTAATATGCCTTCTTGACAACACCTTTGTCCTAGTTGTTTTATCCTTTGTAATTTTATGCACATCCTACTGATGGATGCAGACTGTCTGGGAGGTGTACATTATAGATTCTATTTCCTCTACCATATTTATCCAGTTCCTGTGCAAAATACATGCTATCTGTAACAAATCATAAAGTCTAGAAAGCCTTTGATTAAAGTTGCCGGTACGGTGGACTTTGATACAGAGTTTGTATTTGCAAATAAAATTCTGCTTAATTTTCCCCAGAGCTTTTTCAAATGTATGTACAAAAGCCTTGTTTATGCATTTGATCCTGGAAGATAAGCAGCAGTTCTAACATGCTTTAGTGAATGTGTCTGAAATTGTTTCAAAACAATTGTGGACTGTTATCAAACAATTTCTTCAGATAATCCAGAAACAATGAATAAACTCCATGAGTTTTTGATATTCTGGCCAGTCAACAAAGCTATGTGCTGGAACAAGCACCAGCTATAGCTACCTACATGACTGATTATTAATCTCTGTGAAATCTAGATAATTTCTATCTCATTTATGTGTCCTGTGACAAAGTGAAGGATTTCAATTCCATTCATTTCCTGTCACTTTACTATCCAGAGCAGTTATTAAAGTTACAAACTGCACTCTCAGGAAGCAGCATATTTTCTGAGGCTGCTCTTTCAAAAGCCTACTTATCCAAAGTAATTTTGCATACTAACCCATGACACTCTTTCAGTGCCCTCTCCTCCATGCTTTAGGAGCACTTGAACTCTTCCACTTCTGGACATAAGAACTCTGGCATATTTGTTAAAAGAATTATTACGCTGCTAGCAGGTTGGGCGTGTTAACACTGGATAGAACCTACTAACTATAGTCATCCTTGTCAATGATCTTTCTCCTCGCTCAAGACAAATCAGAGATGATGTTTAAATTAAGGCAAAGAAAAATAAAATTTCCATGAAAGTGCTAAAAGACTGTCCCATGGCTTAACCTAATGGGTCAAATACCCTCACTGCTTAAATCCCCAGCAGAGAAAGAAATAATCTTTCACAATTAAGAAAAAGGTAACAAATTAATACGGGTCAAAATTATACTACAAGTAGCACTAGTAATTTTGGTCTCAGTTTTGCATAGCTCTTTAGGACATACTTAATTTGTCTGCTTTTCTGAATCAGAGTCATAATTAAGATATTTCTAATCACCTCTTTTAGTTAGTGAAGAAAATTATTTTAAGACAAAATCAACTGGACATTGTATCTAAAGAACTAATAAAAATTATGAAATGGAGGGACTGGTGAAAAACATGCATCTAAACTTATAACCATTTTAGAAACATGTTAGTAGATAATTATTATTTTAATATTACAGTTCTTCCAACCTTCCCCTCTGGTTAGCCACCATTAGTGTAATTGGCTGATTTTCTAAAGGCATCCTCCTTAGAAGGAATCTTAAGGCAGATGATCTTAAGGAGTAGAGCATGAGTGGCTCTCCAAGTAATTTCAAGGGAGGCTCTCCATAAACACAGAGCAGCACAAGTCAGTGACTTCTGTACCAAAGACTGACAAATGCAACCTCTGTGGGGAGAGAAGGTGGCTGCTGCAGGGACTGATTAAGGAACCAGGAACTCTCAAGGACTGGTGAAAGTAAGGACAAAAAGCATGGGAAGCCAGAGGAAGTATTTAGCTCAGGCAGGAAGCTGAGGTGGTCCTTGCAACCTCATTGTTACTGAACCATCAGCCTTCAGGCTGAAAGCCTTCAGTGCAGCCTTTGCAGGCCTGACAAGACTGTTGTGCTTTCTTCCTCTTCTGTGACAGGGACAAGCTACATCTCCTCCTCTTTGCTGTGTATAAATAAAATGTTGAGGAATGGTGTAAAAATCTCAGATAAGTTATTTTGATTCCCGTACTCATGACAGCTGACATCTGTCAGGGCCCTGAATGCACTCAGGGCTTCTGCAACCTGTCTCCTGCTCCATCTCTGGGGATTGGCTGCCTGTACCTAAGGACAGCTGCATTTTGGTGCAGTGGTGTCACTTTGGTCAGATTATTGGGAAAGAGCTGTGAGAAGCCTCCATAGGGCCTCCATTCCTTGCCTTGTGAGATGCCTTCAGGCTTAGGCCCTTGCTTCTAGCTGTTGCTTTAGAGGGGTCTGTTTTGTGAATATTTGTGCCTAGATCCCAAAATCCTCTTCTCAAAACCCAAGACAACTAAAATACCCAACAGATCCTTCTACTTGCTTTTAAGACAAACCTCCAGGTGCAGTAGCTAGATTAAGAAGAACTCTCAGATTGAGGGCTCATCTGCACATGAATGGAAAATTTCTTGACCTCTAGCTAGTTAACCCAAATCCCTCCAAATGAAATTCAAAGCACTTCTGTAAGTAGAGAAAGCTGTGGCAAGACATAAGGCTAGACACCATACCTCTTGGAGTCATGAGGGAGAAAAGAGACCATAAAAACAAGAACTTCTCAGGTTTGCTTTCTGGATTTGTTTTATTCACATTACCCAAAACATAAGTCAATACATATTTTTGTTCATTGGCAGGGTATTAGATGTGTGGTAGACAAAAACATAGACATAATACTTGTTTGTGTAATAGCCCACTCACAGCTGAGTAGCTACCTCTCAACATGCACATTCCCCTCACCCCCATTTTCCACCTCTTTGATCCCCGAAAATATTTACTTTACAGTGAAAGCCAAAACCTCCTTCTATCCAACTAAACTAACAGCTGCACAAACTTCTGAAAAACAGCTCCAAAGTCTTTTTCTAAAAAAAAAAAAAAAAAGCATTATTCTCTATAAACTTCTTGTCTCCATTTATGGATCTGTTCCCTTCTAGAAATATAGGTTGCATTTGCTTGCTTGGTTGTAAAGGGCTTCTGTGTGATAAATCATTCACATATATGAGATGTATCAAAAATTGGCTTAACACTTTGGATCAGCAGCTACGAGTTTGGGTTTGAGTGGGAGCTTCTCAACACTTTATACTTGTGTTGTAATTTTTGTTGTTTGCAAGTATATTTTTTTAACTACTACAGAGAAAACGAACAGAAAAAGGAAAAAAGTAATCCCTTGAGTATGCACAATGGCACATTTAAGTTAGCAAACTGGCTCCAAATAACTAAGAGTAAAATGAGGGTGGTCAGTGCATTCTGAGCATAAATGCCTGTATCCATCGAACTGTCTTAGGCCCAGGTGCCTTAAAACAAGACTGTGTTAGCTCAATTAGCTAAAAAAAAACCAAAACACCAACCCTGAAATGGCTGAGACACTGACTAAAACCCTCTGTATTTTGCAGCAGACAAAAAGGAAAAGAAAACAGAGATGTATCAAGAAACATGGAGGAGAATTGGCACAAGGGATGGTTATTTTTGGTGGTTACAACAGAATTCTCACTACCAATTTACACTTCAAATTTAATAACATAAATATAAAGCATTCATGCAGCTTCATCTGCCATGTACACCATGTGGCTGGGCTGTCAATTTTGTCTACAGCAGGGATTAGACTGGGACGCCTCCACAAGCAGCACTGATCTCTCACTCACACAAAGCAGCATGCAGCTTACTATCAATAGTCGAGCAAACCATGTTTTACCCCTATTTATCACAGCATGGTTCAGCCAGGGATTGCAGGTTTCAACAAAAATGAATAATTTTACCAGTAAGCAATACAAACTTGAGATGTCCTTCACCGGTCCCAAAATACCTTGTTTTCCTGGATCACATCCATAGCCTGTATGTCAATGGTAGCTGTAGCCTAGCTGAAGTGACTCAGATTTAAAGCATGAAGTGGGGGGTTTAACACAGGAATTTATACGGAACATACGATTACTTCATTTTCACATAAACTTGCGGCATTCTGGGCGTAGCTCGGAGCCAGCTCGGATCGCGTTCGCGGCACCGCGCTCCCTAACGCACGCCGGGGGACACAAATTTTAAAACCAGGGCATTACCGGTGCTTCAAGACACTTTGCTACGAGGAGCCTCGTAAAACCCAGCGGGGCTGGTGGAAAAATCCCGAAGTTGCTGGCGGGCCGGGCAGGCGGGGCTCGGCTTCCCACCCAGCTAAACAAACGGCTGATAAGGCGGCGCGGGCTGCGGCGCGGAGCGCGGCGCGGGGCCGCGGCCCTCCCAAGGTCAGCTATTTAGGGACAATCGCAGGAACGCGCGGCGGCGGCGGCGCTGCCCCGCCCAGCGCTGCCCGCCGGGCCCGCTCCGCCACCTGGCGGCACCGGCCCG
>VWPU01003388.1:0-24433 GCA_013398955.1 Callaeas wilsoni | reverse complement strand
TTAGGGGGGTCCCCATCTCCACAACCCATTAGGGGTTGTTCTGGGGGTGTTCCCATCCCTTTGTGGGGTTCTGACCATGTCAGGGGTGCTTTACGGGGTGTTCTCCATGCCTTTATGGGGTTCTGGCTGTGTCAGGGATGCTTTAGGGGGGTCCCCATCCCTTTGTGGGGTTCTGGCCGTGTCAGGGGTGCTTTAGGGGTGTTCCTATCCCTTTGTGGGGTTCTGGCCGTGTCAGGGTAGCTCTGTGGATGTTCCCATCCCTTTGTGGGGTTCTGGCTATGTCAGGGGCGCTTTAGGGGTGTTCCCATCCCTTTGTGGGGTTCTGGCCATGTCAGGGGCACTTTAGGGGTGTTCTTCATCCCTTTATAGGGTTCTGACCATGTCAGGGGTGCTTTAGGGGTGTTCTCCATGCCTTTATGGGGTTCTGGCCGTGTCAGGGGCGCTTTAGGGGTGTTCCCCATCCCTTTGTGGGGTTCTGGCCGTGTCAGGGGTGTTCTGGGGGTGTTCCCATCCCTTTATGGGGTTCTGGCTGTGTCAGGGGTGTTCTGGGGGTGTTCCCATCCCTTTATGGGGTTGTGGCTGTGTCAGGGGCCCTTTAGGGGTGTTCCCACCCCTTTGAGGGGTTCTGGCTGTGTCAGGGATGCTTTAGGGGTGTTCCCATCCCTTTGTGGGGTTGTGGCTATGTCAGGGGCACTTTAGGGGTGTTCCCCATCCCTTTATGGGTTTCTGGCCGTGTCAGGGGTGCTTTAGGGGGGTCCCCATCTCCACAGCCCATTGGGAGTTGTTCTGGGGGTGTTCCCCATCCCTTTTGGGGCTGCTCTCCATTTTGGGGATCCCTGGGGATGTTCCCCATCCCTTTTAGGGCTGCTCTCCATTTCGGGGATCCCTGGGGATGTTCCCCATCCCTTTTGGGGCTGCTCTCATTGTCAGGGATCCCTGGGGATGTTCCCCAACCCTTTTAGGGCTGCTGTCCATTTCGGGGATCCCTGGGGATGTTCCCCATCCCTTTTGAGGCTGCTCTCCATTTCGGGGATCCCTGGGGATGTTCCCCATCCCTTTTGGGGCTGCTCTCCATTTCGGGGATTCCTGGGGATGTTCCCCATCCCTTTTGGGGCTGCTCTCCATTTCGAGCTCCTTCAGTGCTGCAAAAAGGACTCAAAACGGAATTTTGGGTGAATAAAACCTGAATTTAGGTGGTTGAGGGGTTGAATTTTGAGCCGGAGTTTTAAATTCAGCGCCTCAGTGCAGGGGTTTTGAAGCCGGTTGTGTGGGGGTGGGCGTTAACTTTAATACAGGTAAAAAATACATTGAAATTAATGGTTCACAAGCAAAAAAAACCCCAAAAAAACTGGATTAAAAGTAGCTGGAACGGGCGAGGAGGAGGGAAATAGGATCAGTTGTGTCACCTGTAACTCCTCAGTGCCCTGGCACCGAGCTGCCCCCGATTCCAGCTTCCTAATGAAGATGTTAATTTAATTAAGGCGGGGATTGCAGCTTCGCTTTGTGTCTCACAGGGCCAGGTCTGGCCAGCTCAGGTGAGCCCCTCCTTGATCCTTATCCCGATTTATCCCGGTTTATCCCGCTTTATCCCGGTTTGGCCGCTCCGAGGCGGTGCCAAAGTCCCAAAAGCTGGCACAGCTTATCCCAGCAGCACAGAAATGTTGTTTACCCATTTTTATTTTTTCTAAAAGCCAATTAAGGATGCAAATTGGGATTGGAAGCTGGGAATTCCAAGCCAAACCCCGCAAACGTCCGTGGGACAAAGGCGCCAATTATTACAGGAACGATCGAAAATAAATATAAAAAATTCCACTCGTCCCTGGCTTAGGGAGTTTGTCACGGGACAGGAGTTTCCTGCTGCCTGTCCCGTGCCAGAAATTGGGCATCACGCTGGTTCCTGTCATTTGTCCCCCTGGAGAGAGGGAACGGTTTCCCAGTTTTCCTGCGGATTTCGAGCTCTGTTTTGGGAATCTCGAGCCGAAAGCTTCGAAAACAAATCCTGTTAAAATGCGGAAGCGGGATTTGGGGTCGTGGGCTGCCTGGGCGTGCCTGTCCCGCTTCATCCCGGCTGGGACAGAAGTGCCTAGGACTGGTTTTAACTAAAACCGCCCGAATTGGCTGTTTTATTCCCGATTTAAACGTGGAGAAGGAGCTGATGGCTCCTTTTTCCTGTCAGGCCTCCCCTCCCACGAGGGAAGAGCCGGGATTGCTGCTCCCTGCTCCGGGAAATCTCCCACCGCGTATCCGGGCCCAGCCGGCCCAGGTTTGTGTGGAATTGCCTCGGGAGCCCTGAGCCGGGAGGGAATTTGGGTGGCAGTGATGCCCGAGGAACGGGAAAGGCGTGGATTTATGGAATCCTGGAATTCCCGGGATGGGAAGGAGCTTAAAGGTGATTCTGTCCCGGGCTGCTCCAAGGTGCCTTTGGACGCTTCCAGGGATGCGGCGGCCGCGGCTTCTCCGGGAATTCCGTCCCATCCCCTCCGCACCCTCACGGAGTGGAATTCCTTCCCAAATCCCGCCTCACCCTTCCCTGTGGCAGCGGGAAGCCGTTCCCGTTATCCCTGTGGAGAACCCCTCCACCTCCCTGTCAGCGGTCGCTCCAGAGCCTCTTCCAAGGATGCGGCAGCCGCGGCTTCTCCGGGAATTCCATCCCATCCCCTCCGCACCCTCACGGAGCGGAATTCCTTCCCAAATCCCGCCTCACCCTTCCCTCCAGGAGCGGGAAGCCGTTCCCGTTATCCCTGTGGATAAAACCCCTCCACCTCCCTGTCAGCGGTCGCTCCGGAGCCTCTTCCAGGGATGCGGCAGCCGCGGCTTCTCCGGGAATTCCGTCCCATCCCCTCCGCACCCTCACGGAGCGGAATTCCTTCCCGAATCCCGCCTCACTCTTCCCTCCAGGAGCGGGAAGCCGTTCCCGTTATCCCTGTGGAGAACCTCTCCACCTCCCTGTCAGCGGTCGCTCCGGAGCCTCTCTCCTCCAGGAATTTCTCCTCTTGCCCTATCCCCGTTTTTCCTCCCCCACAACCCGCGGCAGCTCCTTTTCTAAATTTAAACCCCGGCCGTCCCAAGGCTGCCCGTGACCCCGAGGCAGCTCCCTCACGTGCCTCCCTCGCCATCCCTTTGGCACAGCGGGCAAAATTCCCTTTTTTGGCCTCGCCGGCGGCAGCTGCGGCCCTGAGCTCAGCCCTGGAGCGCCGCCAGCCCGGCGTGACCGCGCTTCCTGCGAGAGCCCCCGGAGAAAAGGACCTTCAGCTTCCCCCCCTCGCCGGGAGCCGCAAACCCTCACATGATGCTGCAGTCATCGGCTTTTCCCAAAAAGCCGCGGTTTCGCAGAGAAACGGCCGCGGTCACGCGGCGAGCGCGGCCTCGGCCGGGCCCGGTCGGGGCTCAAACGAGTGCGGAGGAGTCGCGAGGCGCTGGATCCTCGGGCTTTGGACGAGGCCTCTCGGGTTTTGTGGGTGGGTTTGTTTTTTTTTGGGGTGACGTTGTCGCGGTCGTCACCCTCTGGAGTTCCAGCAGGGATAAAAACAAAGCTGGGGAGGGGAAAGTCACGGGGCTGAGGAGGAGGAGGAGGAGCGGTGCCCTCGAAGGTCGCTCACATGTCCGGGCATGGAAGGAGCCGGGCCCCGGTGCCAGCGGGGCCTTTTTTTAGGGAATGAGCGACTCCAAGCGGCTCCGTGTCCCCATCCCAGGACCCTGAGCCGTTTGGACACAAATCCAGGCAGAAACAACCCAAAAGGGCCGTGTCTCTCTCTCTTTCCTGCCTGCCAGGCAAGCAGGCCCCGGCAGCCCCTCACCCATGGATTCAGGAAAATAATTCCTCGAGTGAAAGTGAAAAAACCGATTTATTTAACAAACAGAGTCCCCCGCTGTCACAGGGCAAAAAAAAGACATTGAAACCCCCTCCCCTGTCCCCTAAAAGGGGATTATGGGTTTTAGATGGGGAGGGAAGGTCACAGGGCTGAGGAGGAGGAGGAGGAGCGGTGCCCTCGAAGGTCGCTCACATGTCCGGGCATGGAAGGAGCCGGGCCCCGGTGCCAGCGGGGCCTTTTTTTAGGGAATGAGCGTCTCCGAGCGGCTCCGTGTCCCCATCCCAGGTCCCAGAGCCGGTTTGGACACAAATCCAGGAGGAAACAACCCAAAAGGACCGTGTCTCTCTCTCTCTCCTGCCTGCCAGGCAAGCAGGCCCCGGCAGCCCCTCACCCATGGATTCAGGAAAATAATTTCTCAAGTAAAAGTGAAAAAAAGCTATTTATTTAACAAACAGAGTCCCCCGCTGTCACGGGGAAAAAAGGATATTGAAACCCCCTCCCCTGTCCCCTAAAAGGGGATTATGGGTTTTGGAGTTCTTTCTGTAGGTAAAACCTGCAGTCCTGAGCTGGGCCGGGCCAGGCAGGGTCCGACGATCCCCCTTGGAGGGTCCCGCCGAGCAGGGCCGGAGATGGGAGCTGGGCTGGGATGAAAAAATGAGCCAAAAACAGCCCAAAAAGGAGCAGAAGCCGCTGAGGCAGATCACAGTCCCTTCTCCGCTGAGAGCCGAAGAGACTGGAGAGCAAAAATCCTCTAACCAACCAAATGTTGTCAGAATCGGGAGAGAAAAGAATGCAAAATATTCTAATTACAAGGTCAAGCTGGGCACTTTGAAGAGTTCTCTCGGCTTCTCTCTGCCCCCTTTGCAATTTAAAGGTTCACTAGAGATCCAGCAGGCGATGGGGAATTCAGTATGGTCACAGAATCACCCCAAGACAATCCCAAAGCCTGGAGTTCCCATTTTGGGGTTCTGCTGCCCTGGAGTTCTGATTTTGGGGTTTTGCTGCCCTGGAGTTCCCATTTTGGGGTTTTGATGCCCTGGAGTTCCCATTTTGGCCTTCTGCTGCCCTGGAGTTCTGATTTTGGGGCTTTGCTGCCCTGGAGTTCTGATTTTGGGGTTCTGCTGCCCTGGAGTTCCCATTTTGGGGTTCTGCTGCCCTGGAGTTCTGATTTTGGGGTTTTGATGCCCTGGAGTTCCCATTTTGGGGTTTTGATGCCCTGGAGTTGCAATTTTGGCATTCTACTGCCCTGGAGTTCTGATTTTGGGGTTTTGATGCCCTGGAGTTCTGATTTTGGGGTTGTGCTGCCCTGGAGTTCTGATTTTGGGGTTCTGCTGCCCTGGAGTTCCCATTTTGGGGTTTTGCTGCCCGTCAGGGCTGAGCTCTCCCAGGAAAAGAGAGAAAAGTGCTCCGGCTCTGTCGCGACACGGAATTCTCTTTAGGAAGAGCCCGTCTGGGCGCCGGGGTTTTGGGGCCGACTCAGGGCTGGCACCACGATGTCTGCAGAGATTTTTTTTTTGTTTTTCCCTGCTTTTCCTCTTCCCCTCGTCGCTCCGCTCTGAGCTGTCCCAGACGGCTCCGTAGGGAAAGCAGCAGGTGAGCGTCGCACACCTGAGCTTCCTGTGGGCTGGAAAAGCGCTCACTGCGTCTCAATCCTTCCCCGATTCCAGCTAAATTCGGGATTTTGAGGTTATTTTGCTGCGCCCCAATGAGTGGTGGCAGTGGGGTGGCCTCGCTTCCCAGCTCTGGGAATTCATCCCTCTGGAAAAGCCTTTCCCAGCCCGGCTGAGGTGGTGAAGCCAAGCAGGTTCCAGGGAAGAGATTCCAGGGGGTTTTTCCTGCCTGGAAAATGGGGTTTAAAGCACAGGGAAAAATCCTCCTGAGCAGCTCCCATTGAAAAATCTGCCCCCTGGACCTGGAAAAGCGGATTTTTGTGGTTCGGACAGAGCAGAGCAAGAGCCAGCCGATGTTTCAAGCTCTGGGAGTTGAAGTGGGATAAAAATCCCACTAAAAAATGGGATTCGAAAGCCTCTGCGGGGTCGGCGGGAGATGCTTGGGCAGGGAATTCAGCACAGGATTTTATCTGAGCTGGTTTTGACTTGACTCGGCCGCGGCAGGAGGCAGGCGTTGGGAATTCTGGCTTGGAAAACGCGGCTTCCAGGAGCCTTCCAGAGCTCCGACAGCCCCAAAACCCCCCCGGGATGGATGTTTTCCTTGGAGCCGCCCGAGGAGCGAGGCTGGAAACGCTCCCGGCTCCCATTCCCGGGAGTTTCTCCATGGATCATCACGGAGAGCCCGTCAGCACTTTTGTTGTTTGCTCGGCATCAACACCGGGAGAGGATTCCTTATCTCCCTGTTTCCTCATTTTTAAGTCAATATTTTTTGCCACAAGCTCCAGGTTGGTTTTTTTTTTAGGGTCATTTGGTGTTTTTTTGTTTTTTTGGTTTTTTTTTTCCGTGGCTGCTGTTGTTTTCCGAACCCGGCGGTTGCTCCGCTCGTGCAGGCACGGGAATGAAACCGGATCCGTGCGGGAAATCATCCCCAGGGAGGATGGATCCCACTGGGGGTGAATTCCCAAAGTTTTCCGGGATGTGCGCGATGTTGGGCACTGCAATTCCTGCAGAAGGAGCGAGGGAGGGGGAGAATTCCCCCCTCAGCTCCTCGGATTCCAGACAAAAACCTGGAATTCTGCTCCAGAGGCCCCTGAGTGACGCTGGAGCAGAGAACGGGTCCCTCAGGGACACTTTGGCCTTGAGGTGTGGGGTTAATGGGGTAACTGGTGTGGGGTTAATGGGGCACCGGGTGTGGGGTAATGGGGGAACTGGTGCTGGTTAATGGTGTGACTGGTGTGGGTTAATGGGGTAATTGGTGTTAGTTAATGAGGTAACTGGTGTGGGGTTAATGGGGTAACTGGTGTGGGGTAATGGGGTAACTGGTGTGGGGTTAATGGGGTAACTGGTGTGGGTTAATGGGGTAACTGGTGTTGGTTAATGGGGTAACTGGTGTGGGGTAATGGGGTAACTGGTGTGGGTTAATGGGGTAACTGGTGTGGGGTTAATGGGGTAACTGGTGCTAGGTTAATGGGGTAACTGGTGTTGGGTAATGGGGTAACTGGTGTGGGGTAATGGGGGAACTGGTGCTGGTTAATGGGGTAACTGGTGTGGGGTAATGGGGTAACTGGTGTGGGTTAATGGGGTAACTGGTGTGGGGTTAATGAGGTAACTGGTGTGGGTTAATGGGGTAACTGGTGTGGGTTAATGGGGTAACTGGTGTGGGGTAATGGGGGAACTGGTGCTGGTTAATGGGGTAACTGGTGTGGGGTAATGGGGTAACTGGTGTGGGTTAATGGGGTAACTGGTGTGGGGTTAATGAGGTAACTGGTGTTGGTTAATGGGGTAACTGGTGTGGGTTAATGGGGTAACTGGTGTTGGTTAATGGGGTAACTGGTGTGGGGTAATGGGGGAACTGGTGTGGGGTAATGGGGTAACTGGTGTGGGGTTAATGGGGTAACTGGTGCGGGGTTAACAGGATCACTGGTGTGGGTTACTGTGGTAACTGGTGCTGGGTTAATGGGGTAACTGGTGCAGGTTACTGGGGTAACTGGTGCAGGATTAATAGGGTAACTGGTGCAGGTTAATGAGGTAACTGGTGTGGGTTAATGGGGTAACTGGTGGGGGGTTAATGGGGGAACTGGTGGGGGGTAATGGGGTAACTGGTGGGGGGTTAATGGGGGAACTGGTGGGGGGTAATGGGGTAACTGGTGGGGGGTTAATGGGGGAACTGGTGGGGGGTAATGGGGTAACTGGTGGGGGGTAAAGGGGGGACCGGGGGGGGGTTAATGGGGTAACTGGGGGGGGGTAATGGGGGAACTGGTGTTGTATTTATGGGGTAACTGGTGCTGGTTAATGAGGTCACTGGTGTTGGTTAATGGGGTAACTGGTGTCAGTTAACGGGGTAGCTGGTGTTGGATGTTTGTGAGGGAAAGATTTATTCCTGGGATAAGTTCTAAAGGATGGGATTTCATCTGGGAATCTGGTGGATTTGGGAAGCTGCTCTGCCAGAGATTTGTTCCTAAAAATTGGGAATTCTCTGTTCTTCTTTTCCTTGAGACCATTCCCAACTCCCAAGTTTCGTGCTGCAGGCTGGGAATTCACCCGGATCCCTCAGTGGCACAGGAGGACATTGGATGTTTGTGAGGGAAAGATTTATTCCTGGGATAAGTTCTAAAGGATGGGATTTCATCTGGGAATCTGGTGGATTTGGGAAGCTGCTCTGCCAGAGATTTGTTCCTAAAAATTGGGAATTCCCTGCTGCTCTCTCACTCATTTTTGCCCTCAGCTCTGCTTTCCTTTTCCCTGAGACCATTCCCAACCTCTCCTGGCTTTGGGGCTCCCAAAAAGTGGAGGCTTGTGCGAAACCGGGCTGGAAAACTTGGAATTGGGCGGCAGGGAAGGAAATTAAGGATGCTGTGGACACAAGCCTGCAGGCTCTCCCCTTCCAAACAGTGGGATTTCGGGATTTGAGGATTTTGGGATTTGGGAGGGGCTGGCCAACGTTCTGCCCTTGCACTGTTGGGTTTTTTGGGGGATTGGTTTTTTTTAAATTTATTTGTTTTTAATGGGAGATCTAAAAATAAAGTGTGGAATGTGCTCCGGTGACTCAGGGATTGCCCTGGCAGCGCTGCCAGGAATCTCCACCCGGCTGGCAGCGCACCTGCTCCGGGGAAATCCGGGAGAAGGGACATTCCGGCCTGGCCCGAGCTCCCTGGAGCAGGAGGAACGGGAAAAGGGATGAAAACCCGGGGGGGCTTCAGGATACCCTGGGAAAAAATGGGATGAATTCCTTGGGAATGCTTCAGATTTTATAGGAAACAAGGGGTGAGTTCCTGGGGCCTTCAGGCTTCCCTGGAAAAAAAAAGGGATGAATTCCCTGAGAGCTTCAGGCTTCCCAGAAAACAAGGAATGAGTTCCCTGGAGGCTTCAGGCTTCCCTGGAAAAAAAGGGATGAATTCCCTGGGAGGCTTCAGGTTTTATAGGAAACAAGGGGTGAGTTCCTTGGGAATGCTTCAGGCTTCCCTGGAAAAATGTGGTGAGTTCCTGGAGGGATTCAGTCTTCTCTGGAAAAAAAGGGCCAAATTCCCTGGGAATGCTTCAGGCTTTCCTGGAAAAAAAAGGATGAATTCCCTGAGGAGTTTCAGGCTTCCCCGGAAAAAAAGGGGTGAATTCCTGGGGCCTTCAGGCTTCCCAGAAAACAAGGAATGAGTTCCTGGGGCCTTCAGGTTTTATAGGAAGCAAGAGTTGAGTTCCTTGGGAATGCTTCAGGCTTCCCTGGAAAAATGTGGTGAGCTCCTGGCAGGGTTCAGTCTTCCCTGGATCAAGGGCTGAATTCCCTGGGAATGCTTCAGGCTTCCCTGGAAAAAAGGGATGAATTCCCTGAGGAGTTTCAGGCTTCCTTGGGAAAAAAGGGATGAATTCCTGGGGCCTTCAGGCTTCCCAGAAAACAAGGAATGTGTTCTTGGGGGCTTGAGGCTTCCCAGGAAAAAAAAGGGATTAATTCCTTGGGGGGCTTCAGGTTTTATAGGAAACAAGGGGTGAGTGCCTTGGGAATGCTTCAGGCTTCCCTGGAAAAATGTGATGAGTTCCTGGAGGGGTTCAGGCTTCCCTGGGAAAAAAGGATTAATTCCTTGAGGGATTCAGGCTTCCCAGAAAACAAGGAATGAATTCCTGGGGGCTTGAGGCTTCCCAGGAAAAAAAAGGATGAATTTCCTGTTTTGATTGAGACTGCGACGAAAAAAAAGTGCTCACTTCCCCGGGACGACACGCTTCCGAGATAAGGGGGGATTTCTTCCGAAGGGCTTCAGGCTTCCCTGGAAAAGCAGGGATGAATTCCTGGGGGCTTCAAGCTTCCCAGAAAACAAGGAATGAATTCCTGGGGGCTTGAGGCTTCCCAGGAAAAAAAAGGATGAATTCCCTGAGGAGTTTCAGGCTTCCCTGGAAAAAAAGGGATGAATTCCCAGGGCCTTCAGGCTTCCCAGAAAACAAGGAATGAGTTCCTAGGGGCTTCAGGCTTCCCTGGAAAAAAGGGATGAATTCCCTGGAGGGCTTTAGGCTTCCCTGGATCAAGGGCTGAATTCCTTGGGAATGCTTCAGGCATCCCTGGAAAAAAAGGATGAATTCCCTGCGGGGTTTCAGGCTTCCCTGGATCAAGGGCTGAATTCCTTGGGAATGCTTCAGGCATCCCTGGAACAAAGGGATGAATTCCCAGGGCCTTCAGGCTTCCCAGAAAACAAGGAATGAGTTCCCTGGAGGCTTCAGGCTTCCTTGGAAAAAAGAGATTAATTCCCTGAGGAGTTTCAGGCTTCCCTGGAAAAAAGGGATGAATTCCTTGGGAATGCTTCAGGCATCCCTGGAAAAAAGGGATGAATTCCCTGTGGGGTTTCAGGCTTCCTTGGATCCAGGGGTGAATTCCTGGAGGGAACCTCCCGGAAAACGAGGGCTCTGGAATATCCCGCAGCCACCACCCGCTTGCAAACCCCCCTGTGAAATTTGGGCAGGAGCTTTTTTGGGGCACCACATCCATGCCCTGTGTCCCGCTGCTCCACGTTCCAGCTGGAATTCTGCCTTCCCTCAGGAAGGCTCCACTCGGAGCAACACAAATTCAGTTTTCCCACCCGGGCTGTGCAAAAAGGAAATTTATTCCGTGCCTCAAAAAAAAAACCAAAAACCCAAACAAACCAGAAAACGACCCCAAAGCAGCGCTGTGGGATTGGGGGTTTTCCTGGAAAGGGCAATCCCGAGAGGTTGGAGCTGGGGGAAAAAACAACCCCCCAAAAATAGATTGCGGAGCTGGGATTGAAGATAAGGTTTCTCTTGGCCTGATAATGATGGGATTTTAAGGATTTCATGGATTGACGTGGGATGGAGCAGCTCCAAAGGCTCCATCCGTGCTGCTGGGGGGACCCGGAATGGTTTAAAATCCAAGGCCTGAGCAGATCCCAGTCCTTTCTAGGGAGTTTTCCCACCCCGGGATGGCTCCTGGGCCGAGCTCTCTTGGGGATTGTCCCACGCCACAGAAATCTGGAGGTCTGAAAGGAGCTGAGGGGAGGGGAAAAAAAGGAGGGGAAGGGGGGAAAAAAAAGGGAATAAAAAATTGCTGCAGTCAGGGAAAAATTCAATGGCTCATTGAGCCGCGGAGCTGCTGCTGCAGGAAGTGCGAAGGGAAAATGGAGCCGGCTTTGTTCTGCCCAGACAAGGAGTAAACGCCGCGGCCCCAACAGCCGCGCTCTGTTCCCAAAAACCATGAGGTCATCCCCAAAAGCAGGAACCGACCCCGGGATACCGACCCCGGGCTGCTCCCCCCCGCTTTTCCTGGCCCCGCTCCAGCTGCTCCATCCCTGAATCCCCGAACTCTGGAGACCCTCGGGCCGCCGGCCGAGGTGGAGGGGGCTCTCCGCAGCTCCGCGTTCTGGCTGTGAGGCTGCTCTTTAGTGAATTGATTAATTAAAAGCGCGGCTTGATTGAGGCGCGGATCCAGGAGTGCATCCTCCATCCCCGAATCGCATCCGCCGGCACGGAGGGAATCGCAAATCCCACCGGGAGAGGAGGATGCAGCCGTGGGGGCTTCCGAGCAGGGGTTCAGGGATGCAGCGAGGCAGGAGTCAGAGCGAGGAATGAATTCTTTATTAAATTTACAATACCATTTATATATTCTAGTTCCATAAAGCAATTGAACAGTGCTCACACTTCTCCTAGGGTGATCGGTCAAAGTCTCAGACACCCACTTAGAAATGTTTTTTGCTAATATAATGTACACGAGGTCAGAAGATCCCAGATATGAATGCTATTTACAAAAACCCTATCTATTGTTTACATGGCTTACACAGCAAAGGAACAGTTCTCACAGAACGAATGCAAGAAGAGAAAATTTCCCTGCTAACAGCATTTCAGCACCTGCCTAGGCCTGGCTGCCGATGTCCCACCGGGCTCAGGGACATCCATGAGCACCGATCCCGCATTTTTCGGGCCGGGGAGGGATGGAAGGGAGACAAAAGCGCCCTAACTCGCGCAGTTACTCAGATGCTCGGCGTTCATTCGCCCTGCGAGGAGTGGCAGCTCGCAGCTATGAGAAGAATGGGAGGAATTTTGAGGGATCAGCGCATATTTCTGCCCTGCCGTCACCCTTCCTGCGGGGCGCAGGTGGCACCCGTGGGATAAAGGAGAAAGGGATTCGTGCCAGGGCCGATTCCCGGCTTGGCCGTCAGGCTGGGACAGGCCCGGCTTCCCGGCACGCCGCGGTGCCGGTTTCACCCTCGTGACCGGGATCCCGGGGCCGCGTTTCGGTTGGAAAAGCCGAGGGCAGAGGCGGGGGGAAGGGTCCGGGGTGATCCAGCAGCGCCCTGGATCCCGCCGGGATCCAGCGGGGCCGGGAACAAAGAAAAGAAACGGATGAAAAGGCAGAGGCTGCTCGGAGCCAGGCGGGATCCGTGATGGAAGAGGAGGAGGCGGCTCCTCCAGCACGGAGCCGCTGCTGAGTCACGGCTCGGCAGAGCCGGCGCTGCTGTCCCCGCTCTGTCCCCGCTCTGTCCCCGCTCTGTGCCCGCTCTGTCACCGCTCTGTGTCACCGCTCTGTCACCGCTCCGTCACCGCCGCTGCCACCCCGCTGCTGCGCGCGGCTGACTCAGGAGCTGCGCGGGTTTGCGCCGCTTTTTCCCAGGAAAACAGCCCAAATCAGGACTTTCGCACGCTGCCGGGTACACAGGGAGCTCCCTCGGGAACGAAGCGGCTCCGCGGGACGCGGAGGTGCCGCTCCGGCCGTCACTCGGTGCCGCCGTGACGTCGGGGCTGGGCAGGACACCGGGAGGGCGGCACAGCCCCGGCTCCGCGCGGTGCCACCCGCCGGGAAACACGAGCAGCGGTTTTTTGGGAACGTGCATGAAGGGCGTGAGCACAAACCATCGGCTTTTGGGACAGTGCGAGCCTGGAAATTTAGGGATGGAAGCTGGGAGATTTGGGGCTGTTCCCGAGTCAGACCGAGCTGGTGCAGGACGGGGCTCTGAGCATCCTGCTTTTAAGTCCAGAATATCCAAACCAGTTTAAAACAGCAAATCCTGATCATTCCGGGGTTTATCCTGATTTAACTGCCCAGCCCCAGGCCTCCGGTGCTCTCCCTAAAATCGGCAGGAGAGCTCCCGGGGGTGTTGTGCCGAAGCCAGGCCCTCCCTGGGATGTGTTTGCGTCATTCCCGAGCCCTTCACCTGCACTCCGGGATCCTTGTCCGGATTTCACAACCTCCCTCCCAGCTGTTTGTGTCGGCCTCGACCTCGGGCCACCCCTGGATGATCCCTTGTGTTCCCTGAATTTTTATCGATTTCCCGTGGTTTTAAGTGCTGCAGCGTTTTCCGTCTGCTGGGAAATCTTCCTCCGGCCCCGAGCCCCGTAAATGTTCCCTGGCGTGGGATCTGGCAGCTGCCAGGAGGAGCAGGGAGAAGAGCCCGGAGAGCTGCAAGGCCTGGTGACTTCATCCCTCCTGGCATCGCTCCCTGACACGGGAGCCATTCCCGAAAATTGGATCGTCCCAGAATGCTGCTGCTGCTGCTGCCGGGATCAGCGGCTGAGCCGGGAAGGCAGGAGGTGCTGCGGCAGAAATTTGGGAAGATTTATTTCTGCTGAGCGAGGGCTGGCGGTGACTCAGCGAAAGGCGAGCGCGGCCTCGTGCTGAGTCACGGAGCAGATCCCGGCAAGGGAAAAGCCGGCGCTGGCCCGGCTCCAGCAGCAGCGGGAGGTGGGTCCAGGCCAGGCTCCAGAGGCTTTGCCCCCCGTCAGGAAGGAATTCTGGCTCTCTGAGGGTCGTTCCTTCACTTCTGGAGGATGTGCAGGAGCCCTGGGTGTCCCCGCTGTCCTGTGCCTCCTGCCTGTGGGCTTCCGAGCAGGGGTTCAGGGATGCAGCGAGGCAGGAGTCAGAGCGAGGAATGAATTATTTATTAAATTTACAATCCCATTTATATATTCTAGTTCCATAAAGCAATTGAACAGTGTTCACACTTCTCCTAGGGTGATCCGTCAAAATCTCAGACACCCACTTATAGAAATGTTTTTTCCTAATATAATGTACACGAGGTCAGAAGATCCCAGATATGAATGCTATTTACAAAAACCCTATCTATTGTTTACATAGCTTACACAGCAAAGGAAAAGTTCTCACAGAACGAATGCAAGAAGAGAAAATTTCCCTGCTCACAGCATTTCAGCACCTGCCCAGGCCTGGCTGCCGATGTCACATCCCGCTCCTTTCCCAAACACTGATTCCCTTAAAGGACAGGCAAAGGGACGACGGAGCTGGATCCAAAACCGGGCCAGCGCAGGTGTCACCCTGATGGGCATCACACACACCTCGCTCCTCTCCTGTGCCTCTTTTCCAAATCCTTTTACCCCCTCCGAGTGCCGAAGGACATCTCCCGAGTTTGTTTTGGCTTTTTTTTTTTTGGATCGATGGCCCACGCTGCTAATGACGCGCCTGGTTAATTGTTCACCCTGGGAGCGGCCCCGGAGCGCGGATGGGGGAACTCACCCAGTGCAGGGCCTGCTGTGGAAACTGGGACTGGGAGGGATTCGGGTCCCAGTGTGGAATCTGTGGAATCTGGGATTGGGCGGGATTCGGGTCCCACTGTGGAACTGTGGAATCTGGGATTGGGAGGGATTCGGGTCCCACTGTGGAACTGTGGAATCTGGGATTGGGAGGGATTCGGGTCCCACTGTGGAATCTGTGGAATCTGTGGAATCTGGGACTGGGAGGGATTCGGGTCCCACTGTGGAACTGTGGAATCTGGGATTGGGAGGGATTCGGGTCCTGCGCTGGAACCTGGAAATGGGAGTGGTGCTGGTCCCACTGCAGAACCTGGGATTGGGAGCGATGTACATCCCAGTGTGGGAACTGTGGAATCTGGGGCTGGGAACAATGCAGGTCCCAGTGTGGGAACTGTGGAATCTGGGACTGGGAGTGATGTGGGTCCCAGTGTGGGAGCTGTGGAATCTGGGACTGGGAGGGATTCAGGTCCCACTGCAGAACCTGGGACTGGGAGCGATGCAGGTCCCAGTGTGGGAACTCTGGAATCTGGGACTGGGAATGATGCAGATCCCAATGTGGAAACTGTGGAATCTGGGACTGGGAACGATGCAGATCCTGCTGCAGAACCTGGGGCTGGGAGGGATTCAGATCCCAGTGTGGGAACTGTGGAATCTGGGACTGGGAGGGATGTGGGTCCCAGTGTGGGAGCTGGGGAATGTGGGACTGGGAGCAATGTGGGTCCCGGTGGGGGGACTGTGGAATCTGGGACTGGGAGGGATTCAGGTCCCACTGCAGGACCTGGGACTGGGAGCGATGCAGGTGCAACTGTGGAACTGTGGAATCTGGGATTGGGAGTGATGGCAGATCCCAGTGTGGAATCTGGGGCTGGGAGCAACGCAGGTCCCAGTGTGGAACTGTGGAATCTGGGACTGGGAGCTGCAGGTCCCACTGTGGAACTCAGCACCGAGTGCTGCTTCTCTTTACCCTTGGGACAGGGAAAAGGCACCGCCAGGAAGAGGGAAACAGGGATTCATTCACTGGAATGCTGGGGAGCTGCAGAGCAGCTGAAACTCCATGAAACCGTAAACCAGGGAGTAAAACTTCTCCCCCTTGCCCAGGATTTTTAGGATACTCATTTCACAAATCCTGCCTGCGGCAGGACCCTCTCCACACCGTCCTTCCTTCAGCCAGGCTGGGCTTCCTGGGATGCTGCAGGGACAGGGATGGGGGTGGGAACAGCTCCCAGAAATTCGCAGAACTCTCCCTGGGCTGATTCATCGGCCTCGCTCCGTAAACAGGAAGCTGGGAAAGCACAGGCAGGTGATCCTGTGCTGCTGCAAACACTTGGAAACACAAATCGCTTGGATTTTTTCCCCCTCCCCAGCTGGATAATTCCTTGTCCAGGTGAAGGTTGTTTTGGCAGTGGCTGCAGCAGGAAGGGCTCTCGAGTTCACGGCACGGATTTGGAAGGAGCTCGACTTTGACACGGAGCTTTTCCCTTCCAATCCCGCCCGCTCTGTTTTGGAGCGCTTGGAACCGGAGCAGGAGGTCCTTCCCCCAGGGAGCAGCCGCCTTCCTTCTCCCGTTTTCCGCAGAACCAGACCTGATTTCACCCTGGCAGCTTCCCGTGCTGGCCTGACTTAACTTCCAGGACGGGAGAGGCGGAGATTTCCAAACAACCCTGCTAATTCAGGGAATCGTCCCGCGCTGAAGCGCCGCTTGTTTTCCCCCACACCATTCCCTGCTCCGAGCGGAGCCGAGCGCTGCTCAGGGATTGAGGAGCTGAGAACACGCCGGGATGCGGCCGCCAAGCAAAACAATCCCTGAGAGTGCCGTTGTGGTCTGGAATAAACTCCCTAAACGTCTAAACATAGGCGAGACGGCGAGGATTTGGGATGGGACAGGCGCTCCCGCCGGGAAGGCTGGGCTTTGAAGCCGCCAGGCCCGGGGAGAAGGTTGGAGGAGCCTCTAATTAAGCCGTGGAAGGGCTGCAGTGGGCGGCTGGCGGGGCCCGGCAGCGCCGGCGGCGTCCGACGCCGCGTTTGCCTTGGCTCCTTCTCCTCCTGGAATCATCTCCAGCTCTGCCGGGGAGCTGGGAGCTGCCCCCGGGAAGGAGCGGTCGGGGCCTGAGTCACCGGCGGGAGGTGACAGCTGGGACACCTCCACGGGGGTGTCACGGAGAGGACGGCCCGGGAACGGTGTCCGGCCAAGGGATTGAGCCGCCCCCGGAGCGCCCGGCCCTGCCTGCTGCCCCACGGGCCCGGGGCTGGGGGGATTCTTTTGGTCTCGTGGACAAAATCCTTCAGTTCCTGCTGTGAAACTTCGAGAAAGGGGGTTCAGGCCCCGACAGGGCATCGTGGGGTGTGGGGACGCAGCCCCATGGGCAGGTTGGACATGATCCCATGGGGATGTTGGATATGGCTCCATGGGCAGGTTGGACACAAATCCCATGGGCAGGTTGGACACAAATCCCATGGGGATGTTGGACACGGCCCCGAAGGGAGGTTGGATGTGGCTCCATGGGCAGATTGGACATGATCCCATGGGCAGGTTGGACATGGCTCCACGGGCAGGTTGGACACAAATCTCATGGGAAGGTTGGACATGATCCCATGGGAAGGTCAGACATGGCCCTATGAGCAGGTTGGACACCAATCCCGTGGGAAGGTTGGACACAGCCCCAAAGGGAGGTTGGACATGGCCCTATGAGCAGGTTGGACACAAATCCTGTGGGAAGGTTGGACATGGCCCTATAGGAAGCTTGGATGTGGCCTCATGGGCAGGTTGGACACAAATCCCATGGGAAGCTTGTCCTTCCATAGGGAGGTTGGACACCAATCCCATGGGAAGGTTGGACATGGCCCCACGGGCAGGTTGGACACAAACCCCATGGGGGGGTTGGACACGGCCCCGAAGGGAGGTTGGATGTGGCGCCAGGGGCGGAGTGGACATGATCCCATGGGGATGTTGGACACGGCCCCGAAGGGAGGTTGGATGTGGCTCCATGGGCAGATTGGACATGATCCCATGGGCAGGTTGCACATGGCTCCACGGGCAGGTTGGACACAAATCTCATGGGAAGGTTGGACATGATCCCATGGGAAGGTTGGACATGGCCCTATGAGCAGGTTGGACACCAATCCCGTGGGAAGGTTGGACACAGCCCCAAAGGGAGGTTGGACATGGCCCTATGAGCAGGTTGGACACAAATCCTGGGGGAAGGTTGGACATGGCCCTATAGGAAGCTTGGATGTGGCCTCATGGGCAGGTTGGACACAAATCCCATGGCAAGGTTGGACATGATCCCATGGGAAGGTTGGACATGGCCCTATAGGGAGGTTGGACATGGCCCTATGAGCAGGGTGGACACAAATCCTGTGGGAAGGTTGGACATGGCCCTGTAGGGAGGTTGGACACAGCCCCATGGGCAGGTTGGACACAAATCCCACGGGGAGGTTGGACATGGCCCGATGAGCAGGTTGGACACAACTCCCATGGAGAAGTTGGACACAAATCACAAATCCCATGGGCAGGTCAGACATGGCCCCATGGGAAGGATGGACACAAATCCCACGGGAAGGTTGGACATGATCCCATAGGCAGGTTGGACACAAATCCCATGGAGAAGTTGGACACAAATCACAAATCCCATGGGCAGGTCGGACACAAATCCCACAGGAGGGTCAGACATGATCCCATGGGCAGGTTGGACACAAATCCGACAGGAAGGTCGGACACAAATCCCACGGGGAGGTCGGACACAAATCCCACGGGGAGGTCGGACATGGCCCCATGGGCACGCCCCATGGACAGGCTGGACACGACCCCAGATGGAGGCGTCACCTGCCCGGGTGCCAGGGACACCGGAGCCCCGGTCAGGGCTCCAGGGATGGTCCAGGCTGCTCCCGGAGCCCCTCGGAGCCCCCTCGGAGCCCTCGGGCCGAGCTTCACTTCCGCCCAGCCACGCTCCCCTTTCCGCTCTCGGCAGAGCTCTTCACGGAACCCGCTGGGAAGGGGATCCCGAGGGCTCCTTCGGGGAAAGGGGAACTCGGAACATCCTCAGGAAGCGTCAGCGGGGTCACCAGAGCTCCGTTTGCTCGCGGCGCCTTCCCGAGGTGGACGTAGATGAGCTCCAAGGTCCCTTCCAACGCGCTCCGTGATCCCGGCACGCGGCCGGAGCGGCTCCGCACCCTGCGCCCACCCCGCTTTTTCCATGTTTTCTGTAGGATTCTCCTGTGCTGGGGCCCGGAGCCGATGGCAGAGAATGTCCACCACTAACAACATAGCGCAGGCCCGGAAGCTCGTGGAGCAGCTCCGCATCGAGGCCGGGATCGAGAGGATCAAGGTGAGCACGGGAGCGGGAAACGATCCCGGGGTTCCCCCCAGCGCTGCTGGGGTGTCCCCAGCTCGGAACGGCAGCATTCCAGGATTCCCTCCGGGATCGGGAGCGGCCTCCGAGGAAGCCAGAGAGGAGGATTTGGTGACAGGACGAGTGGGATGGCTTCGGATGGGAAGAGGGGGATTTTAGGGCTGAGGTACGGAAGGAATTCTCTCCCTGGCTCGGAGCAGCCGTGGATTCCTCATCCCTGGATTCCCTGTCCTTGGATTCCCCATCCCTGGATTCCCCATCCCTGGATTCCCCATCCCTGGAAGCGTCCAAGGCGGGGTTGGACGAGGCTTGGAGCAGCCTGGGATAGTTGAAGGTGTCCCTGCCCACGGCTGGGGTGGCTCTGGATGGTCCTTCCCACCCAAACCATCCTGGAATTCCATGATTCCTCCACAAAACCCCTTCCCGCCGCTCATCCCGAGGGTAAGACCCCACTCCTTTTCCACGGATAGGGAAGTTTGAGGAATGTCTGTGCAACCTCCAGGGCCGGGTGATTTTGTGGGATTATTGGGAGCCAGGGAGCTGCCGGGACAGCACCAAAGCTCCCTTTGGGATGGAACATCGGAGAATCCCCCGGGGATCCTCTGGGAATTTCGGGAAGCAGCTCCCGGGACAGCCTGCGGGAGCCCAATATCCTGAATTTACAGCTCCGCTGTCACCGGGGCAGGAGGAATTCCAAGAAACTCTCTGGGAAGGGAGGAAGAAAAGGACGGACGAGCTGAGCTCTTGGAAAACCACAGCAAGGGAATCCCTGTGGAATTCCTTGGATTATCCCACCCGAGGGATTCATTTCATTTTCAGGCCCAAGAACCTTTTCCTTGAGCTTTCAGTCCCGGCAGCTCCGGGTTGGAGCTGCTGCTCCTTGGAATATCTCCTGCTTTGGGGTTTTTTTCTTTAATCCATGGGGTTTTTTTCTTCGATCCATGAGGTTTTGTAGCTCTTTTTAGGGCTTTTCCAGGCGTTTTTAGGGAAGACAAACACGAAAACTGCTGGGATTCGTTCTGGGGTTCCTCTCCTCCAGCTCCTGCTTCCGGAGCTGTCGCAGAATCATGGAATCATGGAATCATGGAATGCTTGGGGTTGGAAGGGACCTTAAAACTCATCCCAAGCCATTCCAGCATCCCAGGTTGTTCCCAAGACCTCTCCAACCCAGCCTTTGACATTCCAGGGATGGAGCAGCCACTGGAAATCCTCCCCAGACCCTCCCCACCCTCACAGGGAGGATTCCCTCCTCACATCCCATCTAAATCTCCCCTTTTTAATTGTTTTTTAGGATTTTTTAAATGCTTTTTTTCCCCCGTGTTTTCAGTATTAAACCTTCCAGCAGGAAGCCGGAGCGGAAAAAGGAGGAAAAATGGGATAAAATCCCTTTTCCCTGCAATTTTGGGCAATCTCTTTAAATCTGTGCTTTCACCCCACGGGCTGGGCCCCTCCTCCTGTTTCTTGGGATCTCTCGGAAAGGCAGATCCAAAAACAAGCAGCTTTTTGAGGGAATTCCTGGGCATTTTAGGAACATTCCCGATTAAATTCCAGCCCGGGAATCAGCTTGGAACTGAACCAACTAATGGATCCCAAAGGTTCCCAAACCTGAACGGGAGGCTGCACTCAGGGGAGCTTTTCCTTCCTTTTTCATCCCAAATCCCCGAAAAACATGGATACGACAATATTCCCTTTGAAATTTCCCTGCTTATTTCCCCACACCCCTCACTGTTTATCCACACCATAAAACTCTGATTTTCCATGCTCAATTCCCGCATTTTCCTCTTCATCCCACCAAATTTCTGTTGGGAAAAGCTGGATGTGAAACCCCAAAAACCTTGGAAGCGCCGGTGACTCCAAACTGGGAATATCCCCCAAATTCCTGCTTTTTTTCCCTGCCAAAATCCAAATCTCCAAAGCATCCTCAGAGCTCATCCCAAATCTCTCAAATTTATGGATACCATAATATTCCTTTGAAATTTCCCTGCTTATTTCCCCACACCCCTCAGTGTTTATCCACACCATAAAAACTCTGATTTTCCACGCCCAATTCCCACTTTTTCCTCTTCATCCCACCAAATTTCTGTTGACAAAAGCTGGATGTGAAACCCCAAAAACCTTGGAAGTGCCGGTGACTCCGAGCTGGGAATATCCCCCAAATTCCTGCTTTTTTTCCCCCCCAAAATCCAAATCTCCAAAGCATCCTCAGAGCTCATCCCAAATCCCTGAAAAACATGGATACAACAATATTCCCTTTCAGATCTCCCACCTGGGTTATTTCCCCACGCTCCTCACTATAAAAACATATTTTCCACACCCAATTCCCGCTTTTTCCTCCTCATCTCCACCAATTTTCTGTTGGAAAAAGCTGGATGTGAAACCCCAAAAACCTTGGAAGTGCCGGTGACTCCGAGCTGGGAATATCCCCCAAATTCCTGCTTTTTTTCCCCCCCAAAATCCAAGTCTCCAAAGCATCCTCGGAGCTGATGAATTACTGCGAGCAGCACGCCCGGAATGATCCGCTCCTGGTGGGAGTTCCTGCTTCCGAGAATCCCTTTAAGGACAAAAAGCCCTGTATCATCCTATAGCTCCGGCCGGGCCCTCGGATCCCTCTGGAAGGGAATCCCGCTCCAGCCTCTGGATCCAGGCTCCTCCACACCTCCACCTGTGCCCAGGGGTAAAAACTCAACGCTGGCTTCAAGCAGAACTTAAAAAAAATCCCCGAGAAAAACAAAAAAAAAAAACAAACAAAAAAAAAAAAACCCACCCTAAAAACAATCCAGAAAAAAAAAAAAAACAAGTAAAGTTGGGAGCGGGGGGGATNAATTGACAAAAAAAACCCCCCCAAAAAACAAACCAAAAAAAAAAAAAATAAATTAAATTTGGGGGGGGGGGGTTTTTTTTTTTTTTTAGGGAAGGGGAAGTCGCTTCCCGGGAAGGGAGAAAGGGATTGGAAGTTGGAATCGGGGTTTTAAAATTTCCCCGGGGTTGAGGGAGCTGAAGGGGTGGGAGGGGGGATTTTTCGTCGGGATATTTGGATTTGGAAAAGGGGCACGGGGTGAGAGGGGGGTCATTCCCAGTGGGATGTGAGAGCTGGACCTGGCTCCGAGTGCTCTGATCCAATCAATCTCCAACCAGCGGGAATTTCCTCTGGAGAAGGGACGAGGTGGGAGCGATTTTGTAGAAAATCAGTACAAAAAACCCCCAAAAAACACGAAAAACAACCCCAAAAACCCCAAAATCCAGCTGGAAAAATCCCTGTTGGGAATGGCCAAAGGGAGGCCGCGGGGGCTTTTCCCTGGATCCCACGGGATCGGGGCACGGCCCTGGGGGGGAGCTCTGAGCCGGGAGAGATCCCGTGAGGAATTTTAGGGAGCCCCAGGGGCGGGGGAGGCCGGGATCCAGCCCGGGTCACTTTGGGGGGTCTCTGCACTGTCCCCAAATTCGGGGAGGCAAAGAGCTTCCGGAATCTTGGAAAAATCGACTTTTGGGGGCCCAAATCGGCGATTTCCCGGCGTTTCCCACCTCCCTTTTCCGCACCGGGAGCGGCGGTTGGAATTGTTCCCACTAAATCCGGGGCCTGGGAGATGCCCTGGGAAGGGGACTGCAAGAACCGGTTCCGTTCCCATCCCTCGGGAATCCGGGACTGGGATTGAACTGGGAGCACTGGGATCTCACGGGGATAACCCGGCACGGAGGGAGGAGAAGGGGGATCCAGGAAAAGGGAGAGCCAGGAGAAGGGGGAGCCAGGAGAAGGGGGAGCCAGGAGAAGGGGGAGCCAGGAGAAGGGGGAGCCAGGAGAAGGGGGAGCCAGGAGAAGGGGGAGCCAGGAGAAGGGGGAGCCAGGAGAAGGGGGAGCCAGGAGAAGGGGGAGCCAGGAGAAGGGGGAGCCAGGAGAAGGGGGAGCCAGGAGAAGGGGGAGCCAGGAGAAGGGGGAGCCAGGAGAAGGGGGAGCCAGGAGAAGGGGGAGCCAGGAGAAGGGGGAGCCAGGAGAAGGGGGAGCCAGGAGAAGGGGGAGCCAGGAGAAGGGGGAGCCAGGAGAAGGGGGAGCCAGGAGAAGGGGGAGCCAGGAGAAGGGGGAGCCAGGAGAAGGGGGAGCCAGGAGAAGGGGGAGCCAGGGAAAGGGAGAGCCAGGAAAAGGGGGAACCAGGGAAAGGAGGATCCAGGAGAAGGGAGATCCAGGGAAAGGGGGGATCCGGGAAAAGGGAGAGCCGGGAAAAGGGGGATCCAGGAAAAGGGGAGATCCAGGAGAAGGGGGATCCAGGAGAAGGGGGATCCAGGGAAAGGGAGAGCCAGGAAAAGGGAGAGCCAGGAAAAGGGAGAGCAGGAGACGCTTCCATGGAGCCCTTGGAATGCGCTGGGAATTCCCATGGAGCAGCCGTTCCCGACGTGCCGGGCACCCTTTGGCCACGGGATCTGTCGGGAAGGGGCAGATCCCGGGATTTGGGTGCATCCGTGTCCCCAGGGCTCATCCCAGGGCTCAGCAGCTCCTGGGAGACATTCCCAGAATCCCAGAATCCATGAGGTCGGAAAAGACTTCCCGAGACCGCCGTAGGCAGAGGCCATTCCCGGTTATCCTGAGCACAGGTTTTGGGAAGAGAAGGGATAAAAACCATCCAGGCGGACCCCGTGTGCAATCCTGGGAGTTCTCCCATTCCCACAAAACCTTTGGATTGGGCTGGGAACGCCGGGGATCCTAGCACGGGCCAGGGAGCAATTCCCGTGGGAAAGGGGGGGACTGGAGGAGATCCCTGGAATTCGGCTGATCCCGTCCCATTCCAGAGGGAGGGAGAATCCCTGCGGCCCGACCTGGTGCTGCTGGCTGGGGTCACTGGGGCAGGCCGGAGCTTTTCCAGAGGCGGATGGAATTCCCGGGATGGGCGGAGCTGCTCCGCGTCCCCTCCTCGGCTGCGGGAATGTCGCTCTTCCTTCTTTTGCCTTTCCCGCAAAATCGGGCAAATCGCACGTTTTTAACAACTAAAACCTGCGTGGCTTTCCCTGGGAAACCTCCCCGGCATTCCAGGGCTCGGGAATGTGGCCCGACATTCCAGGGCTCGGGAATGTCCCCCCCATCCCGCCGAGGGGGGCAAAGGGAATCATTTCCCTCCCTGTCCCCCAGCCCCGGCCCAGCAAAGCCTTTTCTGGAGAGTTTTACCCCAAATCCCGCATCCCACCAAAGCCTTTTCTGGAGAGTTTTACCCCAAATCCCGCATCCCACCAAAGCCTTTTCTGGAGAGTTTTACCCCAAATCCCGCATCCCACCAAAGCCTTTTCTGGACAGTTTTACCCCAAATCCCGCATCCCACCCCGCTCCGAGCTCCCGCCCGCCGGGAATCCCGCGGCCGCTCCCGACTCCAGCCTGGGATTCCTTCTCCAGGAGGGAATTCCCTCTGTCCTCGATCTCTCGGACAGTTCCAGCCTTATTTTTCTACTCCAGATCTGATTCTTCCTCTGTGTTCGAGACCAGAGCTTGGTGCTATCCCGGAGCCGGGAATTCCTCCTCCTCCTCCTCCTCCTCCTCCGGGGCTCCAAAGCCCCATCCCGGGCAGGGAGAATCCCGTGGGATGTGAATCCCAAGGGATGCTCGGCCGGGGAATCCCGGCAGAGGCTTTGGGGAGCGGCGTTTTGGGGTCGCTCCGCCCCGTGCCGGTGTCCCGAGCCAAAGCCGCGCTGGAGCCGGGAGAAGGGACAGGGA
>VWPU01003386.1:0-29370 GCA_013398955.1 Callaeas wilsoni | reverse complement strand
TAACATTTCAGTCTCTGACAGGTAGAAGGAACTGTGGCTGGTTAGATTAACTACGCTTTAAGAACCTATTCTGGAGAACTGATTCAAAGCCACTTACTAGTTTCTTATTATTCTAGGCTCCTGGTATATTTTTACTACATACAGACTGTATCTGTGTACATTCTGATTTCCTTCTGTGTAAATGAAGAGAGCACGACTGTGTAAGGTCATTGTTATTACATGAGTCCCATAACAATGACATTTCTGAATACCTGTGCCAATACTGTCATTTTTGTAGCACAGGACAACCGTGTCACATGACTAATAGTTCCTTCAAGGCTCCATGTTGCTGTACTTCCTTCTGGTTGTCCCTTGTATGTATTAAGCTTATTATTCTTGCGCTGACTGGTGAAAAGACATGGAAAGTTGCTATGTATGAGTGTGACCGTTTTTTCCCTTCTATTTTCCCTATCTGTTAAGTTTCTGTGTTTGCTTTTAACTTGAATATCTTTTAAATACAGTCCGGGCAAAGCAAATCAAATTAGTTTACTCTACATGCAAGTTAACAATATATAATATGCTTACCATGGCTTATTTTCTTGAAAAAGGTGATCTGAATCTTGGTATTTACCTGAGCTTTTTAGTGGTGACAGGGTGAAAGAAGAGTTACACAACTGTAAAATTAATGAGACCCAATTTAGTAATTCACTCGGTACTCAAACGAATAGTACTCAAACTAATACTGCATAATAATAAATTTCAGAGTCAGTATTACCTCTTCTCTACTTTACTTCTAACTTTTATTAAGCTTTCCTATACCTGCTCTATTAACATGTAGGCAATGATTTATTATATTAATTTGGTATTTAAGCATTGTCGAGCAAACCTACACCACCGCAGAATTTGTGAGTCAGGCTATTGACATCAGTGAACCCATTGGAAATCTTAAGAAGCTGCTGGAACCCAGACTGCAGTGTTCCTTGGATGCACATGAAATTTGTCTGCAAGATATCCAGGTAAATTGAAAGGTTATGAAAGATTTAACTTTGTAATGGAGAAATGTTTTACATACTTTTCCCCTTTTTTCCACTGTCTGTGGAATTCATGCTTCATGTGGAATATTAACTACAATTAAGAGTTTAATTTCATGTCAGGTTCATTATCATCAGACCATTTCATATATACACCTTAGTTCAGTGTGAATACAATCAAAATACTCTTGGAGTTCCTGGTGTGAGGTTAAACTACCTTTCAAGTGAAAGAAGAATGAGGACAGTGACCATACTACTTTCCTTTGAGGTAGCCCACATCATTTGTTGCTGCCTGAACTTCCATAAGTCTAATCTTGTTTTGAATCTAAATGAGAAGATTTCTATATTATTCAGTTATAGAGGTAGCATTACTCAAGAAATTCCCATTTTTACAGGCCTTGCTATATGTTAGACAATATAACTTTTTTTGTTTAAATATGTATTTTATTTGAAGTTACAATCAGACATCTGTGGCTTTTCTAGAAACAACAGGAGAATATTGTTATGAAGATAAGAATTTTTATGAGGGTGTTAAAAACTTAGAGAAGGAACTGTAGATAGTTTTCGGGTAGTGAAGGTACCTCCCCATATTGCATTGATTCTTTTAGGTCAAAAAATATTCCTGTTGGTGAGAATATCTTAAACAGAATAGAGTGGCAAGTTTCAAATGCAATCAAATTTTTTCTGTTATGTACTATGTCTACACAGTACTAAAAATATTTGCATACTTCTTCAGAAAATATGCTGCAGGCATCAAGTCTTTCTGAAGTTTAAAAGAGAATAAGTTTATTGTAACTGTGAGACTAATACATATTTTTAATTTTTAATGCTTTTATCAAGCTGGACCCAGATCGAAGCCTTTTTGATCAAGGAGTGAAAACAGATGGAACAGTGCAACTCAGTGTGCAAGTAATATCTAGGCAAGGTAAGCAGTTACATTTGTCTGTTGTACAGACAAACTAATATTACAGGAATACTTGTGAGCAAACCTAATCTCCTCCTATTCCTAGCTGTAAAATTGAGAAAATCAATGAATGGTCACAGAGCTTCAGAATGTCTTTTTCATTGTGTACTGTAGTTCTAAGTAGTAAAATTAAAATAAATGTCATGGACTAATGCTGTTTGAAATGTTTTGTAAAGGAATTTAATATCATTTTTATAAGTAACAAATGCAAATCCAGAACCCAAACAACTCTTCATCAAGTAGTGTCAGTTACAGTATGAAGTTTTCCTCAAGGTTGAGTAGTTACTCGTATCAGACCAAATATCAACACAGGCAAAAGATTTTTGTGTAGGTAAGTGACAGTTTCATCCCTTTGAGGTGAGTGAGCTTGTGTGCTTTAGGAACAATTACATTATGAAAGTAAATGTAGCTAACTGAAAATCCTTACCAAGGTCCAGGATCACTGTCTATTGTCTGTTTTCTTTGGATGAGAAGTCAGAGTAAACCATTGTGTCAGAGGAACATTAACCAGGAGTACAGATTTGTTGAGGCATAGTTTTTATTTGTATTATCTGGTATGAGAGGATTAGCCCTTGTCAAATTCTCGGGAATTAGGAGCTTCATCATTCTGCTTTTTGTTCTAGTTTTCTGCTTTGCCTCTTCCATATGTCTTTAGTGGAAGGACAGCCACCACTCTTTAAAGACAATGTACGTATTGGGCTGTGGGAACGGCTCCAGATGCTTATTTCTGTGTTTTTAAACAGGGACAAGTTCATACAGGAGTAGGTTAGTTACCTATTTTGAGTTACATCAGCAAATGTAATGGGCAAAATTTGGGGAGCACTTTTTGTTTCCTTGTGGCTTCATTGTAGATTAAACAGAAGACAACTTTTCTGCTTTGTATTAACAGTCTTCAGTAAGACACAATTTGCATTTAAGGCTGAGTGTCAGGTAACTAGTTGTGGCATATGAATGCGAGACTCACAAGCTGAGAGCAAAATGAATCTGTTTATTGCAGAGTTAAGACAGTACTTATACACTTAGTTTGAGAATCTCTGTTCAGTCCTTCGCACGCCAACCAGATTGCAGGCCTGTAATAAATCCATTGGCCTGACAGTTTGTTAGTTTTCTCAAGGCTTGCAGGCTTTGAAGAAACAAGACGCCTTTCCTGTTCTCAGTTAGTATGGAATCTACTTTCTCTCGCGCTTCCCAGGAATTTTCTGCAGTGTCAGGATTTGCTGTTTCCTTAAAACTAGTGCTGGATTGAGTCCTCAGTTTGCCATATGTAATGGGAAGTGTACTACCTTTCTGGTTTTAAAATAGAATAGAAATATCCTTCAGGGAACTAGAATAACTGCTCTTAATTCATGCCCAGTAACTTCTTGTATTCAATGCTCAGACTTCCATTTTCAAAACGATATGAGTGACGAATATCTTTGCTATCATCTTCCATGTTCTTCCTGTGTTTTGTTTTTTTCCTTTTAATTTAAAACTGAGGTTCACGATCACATAGCACAAGGACCTTCTTGCTCCCTGCCCCCATCACACCTTCTCTTCCTCTCTCTCTCTGTCTCTCTCTCTCTCCCTGCCTCCTGTCTTAAAAGAAACACTTAATAATAAGTACTTCTGTGTCACTTTGGAACACTCCTCGGTGTTGTTTTTCAGGCCTTCATACTTTAACAACTCATAAGAAATCTGTTTGTTGAAGGCATGTAAAATATGGCAGGGCAGAATATAAGAAGACAAATGCCATGCATATAAACAGAAGGAAGATATTTGGATCATTAACAGGAAAATGGACTTCTTACTCTTGACCACAGTACCCCTTTGAGCCAGATGGGGAAAAAACAGCTTCTTATGCCATCTTCATATTTTACTTGCATGAATGAGGTTTTGAGAGATTCTCAGTTCACTTATGTTTATTTTTCCCTAACTTGTGTAATGTATAGAAATCATCTAGGAGTAATCAGTGATGCTAATTGTTGTAGTGGATTGGACTCTCTTATTTCCTGAAAGAAAAGCTGCTGTGTTTGTTCAAATGTTCCACCAAGTTTTGATCAGCTGGCTTTAAATTGAAAGACAACAGGTGAAGTATAGTTGTTCTTCTATAGTTGAACTAGACTGTAGTTAATTTATAGCATTTCATTCTATAGCAGATAAAATATCATTCCTGTTTTTTCATTTTACTAGTAAGACTCTTCTGGAGCTCTGCCTTGCCCTAACTCGTTTCCTCTGCTTGGAGGAATGGCAATGTGTGTGGTTTTCCTGCCATTGTGAGAACAGCAGCTTTGAGTGCAGCCCAGTTCTCTGCTGCTCTGAACTGGGCCTCTTGCATGTCTATGGAACTCTGAGTTGTGTTGCCTTGTATGTCAAAGAATTTGAAAAAAGCTTTAGTTTTGAAGACCTCCACAGTAAAATATTTTGGGGATTTTTCTGTAATAATTTCTGCAATAACTAGGCTTTAGTTATTTTTAGTATATAAAGGAACAAATCGTAAGTGTAATGACACTTACTTAGATTAAAGATGCTGTTTAACTAATGTCCTGTCTGTGGCTGTGGTTAATACTAGATATTTCAGGGTGGGTAAAACCTAGCAGGCTGCTTGTAAGTCAGTCATCACCCCAGTATATTCTCTACCTTCAGACAATTGTCACTACTGTCAGCATGTACATGTGTCTTGGTAGCTCCTGTCCTGAAGCTTTGTATTACTTGTACCAGTTTATACTTCTGGGGTGTGTGACATTGTGTTCCACAACTTGGGTGCTGTCCGAGGAAGACTTGTCATCTATTACACAGTAGGTAAAAGAATAAGAGATGTGAGGAGAGATGCAGACAAACCCAGGGAATTAATGTTGTTCTATTGTTGCAGTAAGTTAGATGGCAGACTGTTAATTCACATTTTTACTTACAAGGTGTTTCCTCTACAGAGACTCATCGCTTTGATCTCCATGTTTGTGTTGTGGATAAAACATGTTGTTCTTTGACATGTAATTTTATGGCACACAGTGAATTATTTTATTGAGCAATAATGAACTGTACCTCTCTAGAAGCTTTTTTCTTTATTTTCTTTTTTGAAGATAAAAAATAGAATCTTAGCTCTTAGTGGCTTCTCTTACCCATTTTCATATGATTTTGAAAGAAGCCTGTGTTGTGCAGGTTAATTTTACATGGCCTAGATAAAACACTCTCCTAAGTAAGATATTTGTTTACTTTTTCTTCATGTTTGCTTCTTCATCTAATCAACCACTTACTGGTTGTCAACATCTGTTTTCACATCCTTGATTTCACATTGCTGAGTTTTGTACTCTAGGGTCTTTGTAATGTTTGTTCCCTTTCTAATTTTTTTTTTCAAGCTGAATGCCTTTTAAAATCTAGAGGAATACTTGTCTGAAAAAGACTTGTTTGTCTTACTTGTAATAGAGGTACATACTCCATTTGCTTTCCCTTACAAACTGTGACTGGATTGTGGATTTAGCTTTAAGGCTGAAACCTGCAGAACCATCTCATGCTGAGCTTTAATATAGACAGGAATGGCACAAAGTAATATCTTCATAGTACAAGATACTGAAGTTTCTCTGGCCATAGGATGTTCTGTGAATCCCACTTTCATCAGCCTAACCATAGTCAAGGTTTTCCAACACATGATAAAATAGAATTGTAAAGATTCTTCTTTTACATGAGAATATGTTTGATAAAAATCTCTAAGCATAGTAGTTGGCATTATAATGAAAATTGTATGTCACAAAAATTGAAATAATTTTGAAAAATTTTCTGTACAGTGTCAGAAATTTGATGAGGCACGAGCTGGACAAAACACCTCAGAAGACAACAGAGAATGTGGTGATACAAAGCATTAGTGAATGTGTTCTTTCTTGCTGCAGAATAGATACAGACTTATCTTGTAGCTCCATGATCTAATATCTGAAATGACAGACATAAAGCCAAAACATGAATAGCTGATGAAGCCTAAAATGTGAAGAATTTTCTAGGTTTCTTTTAACTTGCTGTTTAACACACTGTTTGCTGCAGAGTATTGAAAGAAAATGTTAACTGCTTTGTGTAGACCCCAGAGATATCAGGGAGGTATTGTAAAGGCTGAAAGAAACACCTCATGGTTGGAGTAAAGCTGGATACTTGTTCTGGGTCCTTTAGGAGGTTGCTTTTTCTGTTTGTTTTGGTTTTTTTTATTTGGTATATTTCTTACAGACCAAAATACTTGTACTTTATGCTCATGTGCTGAACATTCTGTTCAAGATCTGTGAAATAGATCACTTAAATAGAAGAGGAAGCTATAATACTGGGGGAAGAAAGAGGAACAGCTTTGTTATTCACCTTACTAAAGTATATGCTGTATGTCATTCTAATTTAGGACACTCACAGAAATTTGGTAACAGTTTTGTGTCCTGCTTCTTTCCTGAGTTTGCTAACCCTACTAATCAGAAAGCTTTAAAACAATGTTTTTGTCATATTTGCATTACTGTCTTTAAGTATTATGTTGTTTCCATGCTTAGGGACAGAGCCCAAGTTGAACATCCTGGAAATCGTGAAGCCTGTGGAGACTGTGGAGGTTGTGATTGATCCAGATGCTCATCATGCAGAGGCTGAAGCTCACCTTGTTGAGGAAGCTCAAGTGATAACCTTGGATGGGACAAAACATATTGCAACAATTTCAGATGAAACGTCTGAGCAAGTGACGCGATGGGCTGCAGCACTGGAAGGATACCGGAAGGAGCAGGAGCGCCTTGGAATACCTTACGGTAATAATGCACAGCTATGGGTGTATTCAGCTGTGGGCTGGGCTCTTCTGTTCTGTGTGGGGTTGGTGCTCAAGGACCTCAGAGAAGGAAACCTGTGGTATGGGTTAGTACAATGCAAATAATCTGCCTAAGCAAATTGTAGAATCATGGAATGGTTTGGGTTGGAAGGGATCTTAAAGACCATCTGGTTCCAATCTCCTGCCATTGGCAGGGACAACTTCCACCAGACCAGGTTGTTCCAAGCACCATCTATGTTGGCCTTGAAGACATCCAGGGATTCGGCAGCCACAGCTTCTCTGGGAGCTGTGCCAGGGCCTCACTGGCCTCACCACCTTCACAGGGAAAATTTTTTTCCTAGTACCTAATCTAAAAACTAAGGAGAAGTAAAATGAGTGTTCATAATAGCTTCATTAAATGAGTGCTTTCGTGCCATAACTACCTTGTCAATGCAGGTTTTAGAAAGCACTTTTCTTCCTGCCCTCATTAAAAATGTATGTGTTAGTGATAAAGCTCTTCATGTGTGTGTAGAATTGAACAGATTCAGTACTTGGTATTGGGGCATTGCCTATAAATTTGCTGAAAAAATTGTTCATGGACTGGAGGATGCTGAATATTCTGTTAAATCAGATTTTGTATGAAAAGCTGTGCTGGACTTCATCATACTGGAGGAAGATGATTCAGAACTGAAAATAAATATTCTTCTAGATGATCATCTTTTTTGAGTTAATGTTGTTACTTAGCAGGTTGCTCTTTTAATGTTAGCTTAAAAAAACATCTCTGAATGTCTACTTAAGATTGAACTGGAACTGTGGGATTTAGACCTATATCATGTTTGGGAGACCATCCAGCTGAATTGCTTCTTGTGACTGGCAGACATGTACTGTCAAGGCATATTCAGGAAGCTGTTCTATATGAGCAGACCTGTAAAACTGGAATATATTTGACAAGGAGGGTATTTGGAACGGTTTAAGAATTCCAGACAAGTCACAGGTCTTTGCAGGACATGTAGCTTGCCAGTATTTTGAGCATATTTTTGATAACTAAAGCAAAAGCTTTTTCATGGCTTTTTAGTTTTCTCATTGGTAAGCACTTCAAAAATAGTTTTCCTCATGTTATGTCTGTTGATAATCAGGGATTTGATGCAGAATGTTTGAAAAAAAAAAAGAAATGAGGAATTATCAGAAGCAGACTAATACCTTTCATCATGCTTTCACATAAATATTAGAAGAAAATTACTTAAACCAGTGTTTTGCTGAATAATGTTTTTAATAAACTTTAATAATGTTGATGCTTTAAGAAAACCCTATAACCCACAACTGTGGCTTTAAAAGTTTAGTGATTTTTCGGCCATAGGAGTGCAGATTTTTCAGGAAAATCATATTAGTTCATTATGGCAGAGATCCATGGATTACAAATAATAGTGTTCTCTCAATATCAGAAAAATGTGCTAAATTACACTCCTAGAAAGAATAACATTTTAAATGTTTTCTGAGTAGACATTGCAGGGACTTGGGCTGCAATAAGGTGCCCCTAGGTTCTACATTATAATCCAAAATTATTTCTTGAGTCTTTTCAGAAGATTGGATGCTTTGATGTTAAGAGTCAAGACTAGTCAATAAATAATCATCCAGAAAAGTAGTGGTTCATTGTCTTTATCCTTACAAGCTTCTCTGCAAATGGAAAACTAGCTTTTAGCAGGTCTTTAAAATGTTGTGGCTTTCTCTTTATGTTATGTTTTGGATGGGTTTTATTAGAGATTATAAATCTTTTTCTGTTAAAAGTATTTCTGCTATTAGAATCCAAATATTTGGTACCTAGAAGGAAGGAAAAGATTAATTGTTATGAGAAATAAGTGCAGAAAATGGAGCAGCAGAAAGCTTGGAAACTACAGAAGTGGTTACAGAAAGTTATGGGTTTTGTTTCCTTGCAGATTGTGTTCTGTCAATGAAAACAAATTAGCAGCTTTTTGATGAAAGTTCAGTGCTGCAGATATTTGGTAGATCAACCACCTTGTGGTGTGTCTTCTGCCACAGGATTACATTGCATTGTTTTAGATAGCATTAGTGAAAAATTATGCCATGTAACTGTCCTTTGTTAAGGAAAATTGCATTTGTAGCTCCTAGGTAAATGTTTATAGACTTAGGATACTTTGCTTTCTTTAATTCTTTATTTTCTTAATTTGTAATTTTATTTATTTTAAGTCTTGAAATAAAAACTTGTCAAGGTGACATCTCCTTGGGATATCAGAATTTAAAAATACATAATCACTCTGCTCCAGTGAAAAGTAGATGTCCCTACTTTAGTTTCTAGTTCTTACTTGTTGACATATTTTAATATATTGTGTACATCGTTAACATCCCAAAACTTGATGCTCTGGCAGAAAAAGTCATGCAGAAGCAATCACTCACCTCCAGCAGGCCAATGCTCAGCCAGGCTCTATGCAACGGCTACTTCAAAAAAACTGATCCTCTATTTTATTGCTCAGTATTCCC
Organism: Callaeas wilsoni; assembly: GCA_013398955.1. Classification (NCBI taxonomy): domain Eukaryota; kingdom Metazoa; phylum Chordata; class Aves; order Passeriformes; family Callaeidae; genus Callaeas; species Callaeas wilsoni. The sequence continues at coordinate 20,168 of VWPU01003386.1, read as the reverse complement.
TGTAGTGTGGAATATCCCTTTGGTCAGTTGGGGTCAGCTGTCCCTCCTCAGTTTTGTGTGCACCCCCAGCCTACTTGCTGGGGTGGCTGAACGAGAAACAGAGAAAGCCTGGCATTGGAGTCCAATGGTCGGATCAGGTTCTTTTAGATATTCCATGTGTGGAGGGTGTAATACTGAATGTCAAATTTACTTGAAAATCATTGATATTACATGGGATTTCTGGTTTAGCAGAGTGATACAAGGTACACTAAAAACACAGCACAAAGGTAAGATACACTTAGATGAATACAGCAATTGCAGAACTTTGCACGATCCCAATCCCAACAGGATTCCTGGTATAGGTGTCTATAGTATACTCACCGTCATGAGATTGGGTGTCCCTAATGGCCAGGAAGGAGAACGTGGGTTGCAGCCAACTCAAGCCCATTGTTCTCTTCGAAATTCTCTTGCTAGTTTTGTGGTCTATGTTCTCTGTGCTGGGCTGAGCCACATCTTTGTGGCCTCTGCAAGTGCTGCTTAGCAGTAGCCAAAACATCTCAATGTGTTATTAACACTGGTTTGGTCACCAGCATAAAGTACAGCACAATAGGAGCTTCTGGGAAGAAAATTAATCCATCCCAGACACCACCCAGTGGTGGTTTTTGTCAGCAGAAACTGATTATGTGATTGAGTTTAGAATGTACTATATTGTCATAATCACAAACTGATCAACATTTCTGAAGAAGAGTATCCTTCTGTGAGAGAGAGTACTCTTTTTTTGAAGCTAAAGACCTGTGGAAGAAGAAAAATTCTTTTCTTGTGTTTGAGATATGTCAGGTATAGTTCCAATGTAAAAACTTTCTCTAAGGAAAATCGCTCTTTCACCCCTTCCGTCACCCCACCAACCCGCACCATTCCATCCCAGTCACCAACTTTCCAGGCAGATTTGGTCTCAGTAACTCTGCTTCTTGATGTTATGCTTTTACTCTTATGGAAGTTACTGTGTAATTGAGGAGGAACCTTGTAGTGTGTATGATGAGGTGATTTGCAGTTTCATCCATCTTTTCCAGACCCAGTTCAGTGGTCGACGGACCAGGTGCTCCACTGGGTGGTGTGGGTTATGAAGGAGTTCAGCATGACTGACATCGACCTCAATGCACTCAGCATTCCTGGGCGGGAGCTCTGCAACCTCAGCCAAGAAGATTTCTTCCAGCGTGTCCCACGGGGAGAAATCCTCTGGAGCCACCTGGAGCTTCTTCGAAAGTGTATGGTAGATTTTTTTTCTGTAACTGTTTCTACTTACTCTATTTCCCTGCTTCTGTCTCTCTCTCTCTCTCTCTCTCTTTTTTTTTATATTTTTTTGACTTTTTTCTTGAACAATGAAACCAATTATGTGCAGTCATTTTTCCTTTACTTAATGTTGGGGGTAAAAATGAGAGTATCAATACGAGATAAGAGGAGGTATTAGAATGTCTACTGCCATGAAATATGTCTGCATACTAAACACTGCCTGTCTTTTATCAAACCCCATAATTGGTAGAAGGTAGTGAATGATTATTCCTCCTTTGTTTTTTATAAAGCTTCATAGTTTGTGCATCTACTGAATTTGTTAGTTCTATAATTAAATATTGATTGTGAGTTATTAAATGTACATTTCTGTGTCATATAGAAGTGGAGATTATTAAGCACAGGAAGTGAAATCCTTAGATGGTACACAACACAGCGGCTAAGTGATGCATTGTATGTGCATAATACAGTAACATATATGTGCATTTCAGATTTACCATGCTTGGATGTAATTTGCCAGACTAATAACTATTTCCATTTTCGTTTACATAATATAGCTGAAGATTTTTGGGGATGGAGAATGCATAAGGTAGTGGAAATTTGCCATGTATGCCCTTCTAAAAATTGAATGACATATATTAAATGTCTCCACTTATAAGACCGTGAACTGTACATGTCTTTTGCAGACTGATACCAAATTTGTAATTCTTTTCCTCTACAAAATATGAAAGTTTTTGATCTTCAGGTGACTTAAAATTTATGGGTTAAATATAAACCTGCTGATTTTTTTTCCAATTTGTAGATGTGTTGGCTAGCCAAGAACACTCTGGAGAAATAGCAACTGTTACTATTGATCAGCGTAAGTACTTCTGTTAGTATTAATTCACACAATTCAGTTTGCAGGTTTAGCACTGTACTGTGGTTCAGCACTATGATAGTACAATATTTAGAAAATCACTTGAGAGAGTATTTTTCTTCACATATTTGAAACTTAAGAACATAACGTTGAATTTCTCTATACTTTGTTATTGGCTGGAAGGTAGCATTTGACCTGAACTATGGAAGTGTATAACTTTAATTTTGGATGGTAGATTTTCCGCTTTCTTGAAGTAAGCTGTCTAGGATACATATTTGAGGTTTTTACTTGTTTCAGAGTTTTAGGTTATATATTGCATTGATGAATGGGTCTCTTTAAATATTAATTTCAAATAAAAAAGTGTTTCCAAAAACTGAAGGGGTCTGTGGAAGAGATGACTTCCTTAGAAACCAGTATTAGAAATAATACATTCAAATAACTTTCTAGTTATTTGAAGCTCATTCTTTCAGCTAAGCAGTGTCATCAGTTATTAAAATGAATCAATTTTCAAAAAACTTACAAGCATCTTATATATTAAATAGACAGACTGTTTATTACATCCTGTGGTTCTGTCTAGTTAAAGCCAGCTTGAGTGGGGCATCTGCATCCTCTTACACCATTGCAATAGAAGGTGTTTGCTGTTTGAATATCAGGTATGGAGGTTGTGAGTGACTGTAGAGAAAAGGGCATTAGGGGAGATCATATGGGAACAGCATGAAGATGAAAACAAAGGCATGAGAGAGTTCAGGTTGTTTTCGTGGATGCATGTAATACACATGATAATGAACTAAAGCTGGTGTTTTATCTGTAATATGACACTTCTGCAATGAACCTAAAACTACAATTTTCATATAAGAGATAAAAAGGTCTTTAAATTATACCTAGCATTGTTACTTAATGCAGTGTGCCTTTTTAGCAAAGGAAAGAAACTAGCTTCTAGATGTTGTGATAATACAGGTAATAAATAAAATATGCCTATTTCTGTGCTAGCAATTTATAATTGATGTTCTGCAATGTGCTCTGCTCTACAGCTGTGCAGATTATACCAGCGTCTGTACAGCCTGCTACCCCAACCACCATCAAAGTGATAAACAGCAGTGCAAAGGCAGCTAAAGTACAGAGAGCTCCAAGGATTTCCGGGGAAGATAGGAGTTCCCCTGGGAACAGAACAGGTATTGCCTCCATTATTTTTACATGCCAATGCACTGTACACTGACCCATTAATTTGAATTACAGTTTAGTGAAACACGTCTTTGTAGCTCCAAATGTGAGGTTTGTAGGAGTCCGTGTGGTGAGAAGGGAGCCGTAGGTACAAAAATTGGTTGTAAGCACAGGCAGCCCTGGCAGGTTGGTCAGCTCACACAAGCACCATGTCAACATGATGCTGCAGTTTTTCCATCCTGCAGCAAATAAAATGCATAAATTTCCCCATCACTTAATAGTCTGTCCTCTCAAACCACTGCATAGCATTTATTCAAGATTTTAACTTCTTTCTATTTGCAGAAAAGGAAGAAAATAAACTTTATGTTGTAAAATGTAGCCTAGCTGCTACTTGCACTGTCTGTTGCCCTCCTCCTCTGTTTTTCCCCAATCTGGTCACTTCAAAATTTATAAAGTTTCATATTTCTTATTTAGTTAAATGAATGCATGTCTGGAAAACTGTGCACTAAATTTGCAGTTTAATTTTGGAATTACTGGTATTTGTACATACTTTTTGATTATTAATGTCTTTGTTTTTCTACTGTCATTTTTGTTTTGCTTCTCTTTAATGTTGTGAATTTTTCTGTTAAATCCTTTCTTTTCTTCCTCCTTGGATTTTTATTTATTTTAGACTCTATAAAGGCCTCTAACGATATCATTCAGAATTTTAAGGCCAAGGTTTTATTTTATTAGTGAGGAATACTCTGTGTTTCTGTCTTTAGTCATCAGGTCTGCTCTCTGTATCTCATTGAGAATTTAGAAATTTAACTGCGGGTAATTGAGTTAGAAAGAAATCTTAATGATTGGACGTGAAAGATGCTACATTGTTGTAAGCTGAAGTTTGGGGGTTTCTTTTGTGTTTCTAGTATTTCATGTTGAAAATGAGAGACCAAATTTTTTTTTTTTAAAGCAGCTTCTATTACATATATATGTGTGTATGTGAAGAGGAATAAGCAGCTCTTGCTAAATCTGTCATATTTTAAAGACATATGCATCTAAATTATTATGTTGGGGGGGTTGGGTTTTTTTAAGTTCTAAGGGAAGACTTAGGTGAAATCTTGATTAATTTTTTTCCTGTATTCATCATTTTTTTAATAAAAATGGGTACTGATGACTTTGCAAGGAAATGTTTGCGAAAGAATCATTAGAAGGGATTAATTAAGTGGAAGTTTTCCTTCCGTCATATATTCTGTGCTGGTCTGCTTTAATATGTTGGTTGCAAGTTTTTAGCCATGAATGGAACATAAAAAGAACAAGTTGAAGTGGAACTTGTTATTCCTGTTTTAACAGGGAACAATGGCCAGATCCAGCTGTGGCAGTTTTTACTAGAACTTCTCACTGACAAAGATGCTCGGGACTGTATTTCTTGGGTTGGTGATGAAGGAGAGTTTAAATTGAATCAACCTGAACTGGTTGCACAGAAATGGGGACAGCGCAAAAACAAGCCCACGATGAACTACGAGAAGCTAAGTCGGGCTTTGAGGTAAGAAACTTCAGGACCTCATGGGGTATAATTTGCTTTCATTTGGCTACCTCATTTTTAATTGTCATAATGCAAAACTTGCAGCTTTTTTAGTAAAGGCATAACCAAATCTTCTGAAGCTGGTCCTTGCAATGAGATCCTGGTAGTCTTAGGGGAAAGGTGTTTGCTGGGCTTTTTGCCTTTGTTTAGGTTTTTTTTTAAAATTTTTAAAGAAGCTAGTAGAATAACTTCTTGAAAATAGATTTTCTTTTCTCACGATCATTAATTTGGGTCACTCACTTCCAGAAATATACCTCTTTCTTACTTATCTTCAATATTTATGCTTTTAGTAGCATGCCAAATGATATTGATTATTGGTGAAAGATACAGAAATATGTGAATTATTAACTTATTTTTATGTTCTACTGTCCATGTTCTTCTTGCTCTTGTTACGAAATAAAGCAGATACTTCACTGTAATTGTTAGTGGTTTTCCATATGTAAGAACCTTTTCTAACTTCAAACATTCATTGTTCCATTTCATTGTTCTTACTGTGTGGATCTTAAATTGAAAAGTACAGTGGACAGCTAAGTTTCAACAGTTGCAATTCCAACATCACAGTGATTTGAAGAAATGAAAGTGTTTCAGCGTCTTCATCTCATTGTGATTTTGTAGTTTGACATTGGAGGACAAAAGGGACTTGTATTATTGTATTATTGATTCACTGTGCGTGAGGTATTTGAGGAGGGGGAAGAACACAACTACCTGAATTTTAGACTACTTTTCCCTGATTATTTTAGTCTCTGGAATAATTTGAAAATTCATCCACGTTCTTTGAAATCATTGAGAGTGAACTTCTGATTTCTTATTCTGATATTGTTAAATATATTTCTCTTGATTTGTTTTCAAGAAAGGTGTTTTTTGCCTAATCCTGCAAATTATTTAAGCGGGTTTAGAAATTCTTTTTGTATGAGTGAAGTTGCATTTTGATTGAGGTCTGTGTTTTACTTACTAGCATTTTCACTTTTGGATACGTGTTGTTTGCTTGGTTGGTTTTTTTTAAAGTGAACTCCTCTAGGGTTGTATAAAAATATCAACTTATATTTGAAAATACCTCTGTAAGAAATGATGGTAAAGTAATATTGGGTATTGAAAGATACAACTTCTAAGAGTTCCTGAGCCTCAGGTCACTAAAAGCAAGGAGGAGCATTGGTAGATGTTTACTCTCATGCTTTTCCTTAGGTGTTATATTTCAGTCTGTTGGAGTCTATTCCTGTTCTAGATGGATCTTTAGTCTGGTCTTGTATGGCTGTTCTTGCATTATTTATATATTAAATTAGAATGTTAATTTTTTTTGTAGAATCACAGACTCTCTTGGGTTGGATTGAAGGGGCCGCAGGAGGTTTCTGGTCGAACCTCCTGCCCAAAGCAGGGCTTTTCCAGTTCAGCTTTTCCCCAGCCTGTATTGTTCCAATACCATTCCCATGTTTCCAGCCTGTGTATCTGTGAGTCTGTGTACTAAAGGCATATGTGAAAACCTTTTAATACATAAAAATTAAGTAAACCATGCTAATGTTTTCGAGTTTTGTCAACAAGCTCCACAGAAGATACCAAAGGCAGCTGAAGAACTTTGGAATAATGTTCTTAGCAGTGGGATATTAAACACCAATTTGCATAAATCACTATTAGAAAAGTTTTGCATTTATATTTTAGTCACAGAATTACAGAAATCACATTCCTCAAAGTGGTGTCATTTTGGCAGCTGCATCAATATTGACATGTTTTCTAACAGTTTAATGTCTGAAGGGATATTTAATGCCTCTCGGTACTCCTGGGATAAGCACTGTTGCGAAGCTAAAGTTTAATAAATGATGATGTGTTTTGTTTACTAATGTATTGAAATCACTGTGTCAATTATTGATTAATACAGGAAACTATGTTGGTATTATTGAGAAATAGGCTGCCTCTTTTGCCCAGCTGTAGGAAAAGCAGGCAATACAGATACTAGGGCAGAGGAGCAGAAAGGGAAGAGCAGCTTTTTTTTGTTACACATATCTTGGTAAATGTTCTAAAAATCCAGATCTGTTTAGTCATCCAGTAGGGAGGTGAGACTTGAAGAAAAATAATTCGTCTCCTGAAACAGTATTCTTCTGAAACAGTTTCCATGTATCTTGGAATGTTCTGGTAACTTTGTGAACTTGCATGACTATTTAATTTTATTTATTTTTAGCTTTCTATATTTTTGCGTAGGCAAATGCTGTAATCAGAAATGCATTCAACATAATATTGAAAATATCCTCTTGCCACATTGACTGATTTTAACTTGAGTGTTTTGAGCATGAGATATGGGAATCTTGCATGTTTTGGGCCTTCGCGTAAATATAATTAATTTCTTATGGTCCTTTTCCGTTCTGCTCATATCAGTAATGTGGGCTAAATCATTCAAAGTATATTCAGTTTTTTAAAGCATTTTTCTACAGCATTTTTTGAGACAGGAATTATTACATGCGATTGTACAATAAATATAAAGGCTTGTACAAAGTTAACTAACTTTAAGAAAATGATGACCACTGCCACTTGACATATACCATGGCCATATATTACAAACTTTGTTTTTCTGCGGGTGCTTCATATTGCCCCAAGCAAACAGAGCTCAGTTTCTCTATGTCCTCTACCCTGTCATATTCAACATGAGGCCTAGTGTTCTCATACACTATTTCACACACAGGGATACACCAGGTTATTGCTCATCCTTCCGCAATTCTGCCCAGTACTACAAGGCTCTACTTCAAAGCTGAATATAAATTACCATCCCACCCTTATGGTTACAGAGTTCATCCAACCCAGTGCAACTAAACCTCAGTAAGAGGCTGAAAGTGCTGGATGCCATTCCACAGTAGTTCCTTCAGCTGGTGCTAAGATGTTTTCGAGGACAGGGCTGGCATGGAGAATTGCTGGGTGGAAGCTGTAGTAGCAGCCAAGAATAAGTGTAGAGATGCAGAGAAGGAAGCAGAGGAATTGAGGGAGGCAGGTGGTAGTTTGAGGGGTAAAGTGAGGAGAAGGACTGAAAAGGAAGGGTTTTTATAATTGTATGTCATTCAGGAGAAAGCTGAAGGAGAGCTTTAGCAAACAAATCACATTGTCTTTACCCACAGAGCAATAATAAGCTACTCTGACACTTCCTGTACTCCATGGCAGACCTCTGTAGCTTCTTGCATTATTTCAATATCCAGCAGGTTTACCAACATTGTTTTCTACACAGCCTGTCTTTGGTCCTGCTGCTTAGGTCCTGACCCTCAAAAGTAAGAAATTAAAAGGCTTTTTTTTCCCAAACTTGAGATGTCTGGAGGATTTGCTTGGATTCTTAGTTACTTACCTCTTTTCTGCTAGAGCTGGTAGTCAGAAGTTTGTCTTTTAATTGACTTAATTTTGCTAGTGAACAAGAATCATCTTTGCTTTATGAACACGTCACTCACGGGATTGAGTTTTAGATAGTCAAGAAATCTGGGTTCATTCGTGCTACATTTGGGTGATGATTTTGAGTAAATTATATTATGTAAGTTGTGTTGTTTGAGTTTTTATTATTTTCCAAATTTATCACAAGCTTGTTAAGCTCATCCAATCCAAGTTACATCCCAGTCACTTAAGTTTCCCAGTGAGAAATGTGACACACATTCTATTAAAGCATGCAGTGAGAGAAGAACAGCAACAAAACTGCAAAATTCTAATTTCTGTTTTATTGGCATGACCTAAAGTTTTATAACTGTCTCTGGAGTGTGGGGGGTCATCATGTAGACATTGTTATCTCATGACATTTCTGCCCAATCTGATAATTCTTTTGTCACACAATATAAAAGATATTTATAGTCAGAGAAGTCACTTTTCGTTGTAAATAAAGGCAAAGATGTAGTTTTGACAGCATATGAAATAAAAAAAAAAACAAAAACAACCCACAAAACTCCAACAAAAACAAACAAAAAAACCCTCAAAAAACAAAAAAAACCCCAAACAAACAAAACAAAAAAACGGACAAAACCCCACAAATCCAACCCATGCCTTCATAGTTTTATTTCCATCTTTGAAGACAGTATGGAGAGAATAGCTGCTTTCATATCATACAAACTGCTTGGTAATTTTCAACCTATTTTCAGCATTAATTTTTTTCTTTGGAAAGGCAAAGCGAAGGACAATGATAAGGGGAAAGACGATATTTTTTTAGTAAGGCAAAGCACTCCATGTAAGACATCTTCCCTGCCAAGCTGTTTTTAAACTGCTCTAAGACTTATTCCTGAACTTGTGCTTCCAATGGCCTGTACAGTAATTACTGTGGTTTGTTTCTCCTTAATATACCAAGGTAGAGAGACAATTTTCAACACTTCCCTTTTCTCATATAAGAAAATGCCTAAACAGTATCTTGGGATATGAAATTATGAGAATCTCAGTGAGAAAAAGAATAATATTTTAGACTCTTACCTTAAGTAAGTAATGGATGCATATGAAAATTACAGCTGCTAAAATTGTCTGTTGCTGATTTCTTTTCTATTTTGCAGGTATTACTATGATGGAGACATGATCTGCAAGGTGCAGGGCAAGAGGTTTGTGTACAAATTTGTGTGTGACCTGAAGACTCTGATTGGGTACAGTGCAGCGGAGCTGAACCGCTTGGTCACAGAGTGCGAGCAGAAGAAACTGGCCAAGATGCAGCTCCACGGCATTGCGCAGCCAGTTACAGCAGTGGCACTGGCTACAGCATCCCTGCAAGCCGAGAAAGATAATTAAGCACTGGGACCTCTAAGTGGTAACCTGAGGTCTTTCCTCTATAACCAGAGCAGTTCGTGCTCTTACCTTTATCAGAATTGGAAACTTCTTTTGTTTCTTGACCGTATAATATAGAGCATGAATTTCTATAAAGAACTCAGACTCACATAAATTTGGATCTTTTAACAGCATATATTTTAATGTAAGTTAAGGGATCACCCCAACTTCTGCAGCTAGTGAGAGGTGGAGCCACTCAGCGCTGTGACCACGGCTGTGGCAGTCATTTCTGCAACACTTTTAACAAAAATGAAGTCCCTATAGTCCCCAGGCTGATCAGTTGTGTGAATGCAGCCTTTTCCAGTCTTGTGCTCTCTGCTGAACTACCAAATGGCATTTGATGCTTTCAAAGTTTACAATACATTCATTATTCTGTTAATCAAGAGGAGCTGAAAGATGTTAAATGTTACAAAGCATCGAGTTCTTAAAATAGCTTCTGTGTTTAAAAGCAAAGGAAGCTTAAGGCTAGACTTAACTGGAGATCAGTGCTGAAGATGGAGATCCAGGTTTAGATATGGGTTAGGTGAAAAGCCAATTATGAGTATTTCATTATAATATACACATAATATGCATATATGAGAGCGAATAAACCTGTTTTGAAATACATACTCAATGTTAGCCATTTCATAGAAAGCAGAGGTGAACTTCTTTCCCCACTGCCATCCTCCATCAGATAATCCAAAAACTTGAAAAAACAGCCCTCACCCAAAGAGTAGATTGTTTTGGTGGGGAGTATTAATGCTGTGTTCTGCAAGGTGCTTATACTTGCATAGTAGTCAACCTCAGTACCTGAAGACTTAAGTTAATCACAGTCAGTAGTCCCTGGTTAGGAACAGAAAGCAAATTGAAGATAGTTTTACAGAGAACTGAAGTTTAATTTCCCAGTCATTGTACAGTCTAACATATATTAACTACAAAGAGGTACTTTTTATTTAAAATTAAATTTTCTTTGAACTTCAAATGATATTTTTGAAGCTTCATAAGCCAAACACATGCTCCAGAGCTGGGTGCAATTTGAAGTCTGGATGATGAGTCAGAAATAGTTGGGATGTATCCTGAATTCTGAGCTACTCAGAGTGCTTCTTGCAAACTTACACATGCAGTAAAAAGTAGACTTCAGCTTTGGAGTTTCCATACTGGTGCTTGTTAGACTGCTGCTTTTGATGTCTGAGAACAGTATCATTTGGGGGTTGCTTTTGCCTCTTCATGTTAATAAACAGCATAATTACTGTGTCACCATTGATGTTCAACAACATTTTATAAATTAAACCCCTCTGGTAACACTTAACAATTACAAGGGAAGATCTTGAATTTCATAAGGGATCAAGCTACTCTTAAACCTTAAATCCAAAGTCCTTGAACAGTGAGGTTCTGAACATAAAGTGTATTTGTGCTGAGCAGTGAGAACACTGGACTCTTGCTCTTGAGCAGAGCAAGAATGGTTACACTTGTAGGCAGAAGGCAGAGAATACAAAGACTTGTGTGTATCCTAAACATGTATTGAGGACAAGGCTTTTTGTAGGTGGATGCTCATCCACAGATAGTTTTTGCTTGACTAGAAGTCTTGCATGTAGTTCTAACTTGTGTTTTTTCATTATTGACATGATTATAAAATCAGAGAGTTTTGATGGATTCTTTTAGTAACTATTACTGTGTTTTTATCCTTGAGTTCTTGCAGCACTCCATCTACTGAGCATGTTGGTGTCATTTTGCTTTTAAAAAAATTGTAAGCCCTCAGCAAGAAATGTAAATGTATCTGTCACGAAAGGTCAACATTGCTCCTTTTCTTGCTGTTAGAGTTGATATCACTCTAACAAATGTTGGAGGTGGCTTGTGCAGGGGATGCATGTTTGCTTACCAAGAATTATGTGAAGTTGGTATTTGAGGGCGGCAGCTCTGCATGTAACCACACTCCGTGACTAAACACAAGTCCAGTACGAGTCACTAGTTCTAGTTAGCAGAGTTCTTGAGAGCCCTTTTTAGTTAAAATACAGGATAAAAAGAAAAGAAGCTTAAAATACCAGCTTTCTAGATCAAACTAAACTGTGGATAAACACATAGCAAAATGGAAAAGTAGTACCAATACTTCATTCCTCTGCCTGTGCTTGTTACATGGTAAGTCCCATGGGGGAAACTTCTGCTCCCACCCTTTGTTTGTGATTAAATCCTGTTGTTGCTTTGCAGCCTTTCAGTAGGAGTAATGGTCCTTGGGGTTCTTTGTTGTGGCTCCATCTACTTTTCCACCATGTTCTAATTAGTAAAGAAAAAACCTTTCAAGTGGTATAAAATTATTATCACGCTCTCTGTAGTTGAGGGAGAAATCTGTGACTAATTTGATGTCTTCAGTAAAACAAAGGATGTAGAATATATTGTCAAAGGATTTTCTGTTGTTGCCAGAAGGAAAACATAGAATATTCCCAATTTTTGTAAAACAGAAGTGGTTTTGCATACTTTTTACTCTTTAAATAAAGACACTTATACTCTGCTAATAATTACATATTTCTTTTGTTTTGCTTTTTTTTGGTAATTTTACATTAAACAATTATTTTCTATTTTTACTCTGATAAAGTATTTGTGCATAAAATGTCAATATAGTAAAATAAAAATGTTATACAGCTAATTTGCCTTCTTAATTTTTCAGACATTTGTAATGTCTTTCAGGGACAAGCAGTTCAAAGATGAATACCTGTCCTTTATTCTCTTTTCACCTAAAGTCAGAAGCTCAGTAGAGAAAGAAGGCAAACAGCTTATATTCTGAAGATGCGTCTTCTTTGACTCAGTATTTGGCTATGTGTTTCTACTTTTAAACTGTAACTTGGTGTCCTTTATTTCTGTAGCAGCTTTCTTTAACTACTTAATTGTAAATCTCAGAATGGTGCTTAGATTAAACAAATGATGAAAACTCAATAGCAGGACAGAATGGAGCCCTGTGAAATGATTCAGTTTATGCTTTTAGCAGTGGTTAAATCAGAAGAGTTCATGTTGACCTGTAAACTTTGGACTTTTTCATTCCTGCAGATGGCCCCATTTACTTGATGTGGCCCTGCTAACAAAACTGTTAGTACTGTCCATATTAAAAACAAGATAAAATTCTGATTATACTGCTCTTACTTTGTTTCTACGGAGACACAATTTTAAAATATTCTCATTATACTTCTGAATTCCTCTATCTGGACTGCCAAATTCAAGACTGAAATATTTCATCATCTTTAAACCTACCACATCACTTGATTTCAAAATGTTTATGTTTAACTTAGCAGGAACACCATGTTAATGGACTGAAAATACTGGTGTTCAGACATTTCAGTAACTTGTTGGACTTGATGATCTTAGAAGTCTTTTCCAACCGAAATGAATCTATGATTTTGAAGTTCACGTACAAGTGTTCCAGTATCATATTAATGGAGGACCTATTATTTGGGTTTATAGCTATTAGTATATTTATCCAGTGTGAGTTTCTTTTGAGATTCCTATCATACAGAAATTGTTATTGAAACAATGTAGAGAATTACAATTAACAGCTTGCAATTTCTTTCTTAATCGAGATAAGCTGACGTGAGACTCTACTGCCTGATCAAGAAACTGTTATAAGGTCCATTAACACAGGTTTGTGGGGAATATTTTTACTGACTGAACTAGGGTGTCTTGTTCTTCAAGAACATACATATTCTTAAAGGCTGTGGGTTTAATATTGCTATATCAGGGCTGCTAAAATATATTTGGGTTGGTACTGTTCAATTTTTTTCCTCTGGAAAAGTAATTCATAATATGAATGATGGTAAACAATAAATTAATTAAAGGAAAGGAATTGATGATTGACTGGTTTTGAGGGTTGTAACATGGAACCCCATACATTAGATACATTATTACTCCATTACAATTTGCATCATTATTTCAAGATTGGAGCCCACATAATCTAATGACGCACCAAACTGAAATTTTACCATCTTGTAATTTTAGAGTATTGACATCTTACCTGTTAATAACTTGAAACGAAGGTTAAAAGATGCTGAGGAGGGAGAAACAAATGTTGAGGGTCTGATTTTAATTTAAATTGTCATTTATTTGTGAAACTGGGCTTCTGAAAACCAATATGAAATGGTGCTAGTGGCAGCTCTATCAGAAGATGGGTCTGGAAGCCACAGAACAGTTCACTTACTTTGAAAAGACAGAGGAATCAGTTGTGTTTGTGGTTTGTGGCACACAATGTCCATGTAACTTCTTTTTGTAGGTGGTGTCACTGTAACCAGCTGTGATGGGAAAGAAAGAATTTAAAGAAGTAATTGATCATAGTTTTAAGCAACTTACTTGTGCAGCTGCTTAGTAAAAATGAAGCCAGTTTAAAAGAGAAGATAACTATAAAGAAGCAGTTGGAATCCTCATGTAAATAGTTGTTACCAGAAAAATCTAAAACTCCCTGCAGAGCATTAGTTTTCCACAGTCCAGCAGTTCTTGACTTATAAAACAACTACTGAACATCGAATAGTAAAAACATTACATTTACAATAATTTTCATGTTGCAGGAGTTGAAATAGTTGTTCAGAAAAAGCAGAAAAGATGCTTGTTTAGTTTAGCACAACTTTGGGGAGTGTGAAAACTGTGAGTGGAAATGTTTCATTTTCTCTATCTAATTGCTTCAAGTATTTGTTAGTAATGATCTAAATGAGCTGGTAATAAAAAGCTCACACTGTCTATCCATAATAGATCTGAAATCTTAAGACACTTCTTTTTTCTTACCTCTTCAACCTGCCTTTTAACCTAAATGTATGAAATTCGCATTTAGGAGCTGTGTTTGTAGTCCTATGGGAGCTACCTCTCAGAATTCACTAATCAAGGTAGAATGTCCCCATCTCTGTAGACAAAAAGTAAATTATATTAATTATATGTGAGTATAATAAATTACTGATTATAATGGAAGCAAACATGGATGGCACTAAAAAACCTGTTTCTTAGAAGATTTATTGTTTATTTTAAATTCTTCCCAGTTAGGGAAGGGTAATTTAGGATGAAATAATGTGAGTTAGCTGCTTCCCCCTTCATCCTGGTAAGCTTTGGTTTTTCAATATTCTCATTTTCAAGGACTCTGCAGGAGTTGCTTCATAGGAACTAGTTTGCATAAACAGAAGGCAATGAGAAACCAGAGTGTTCTATACAAATCTCATCAGGGTGAAAGCTGGAAACCATGCATGGAAGAAATGAGTCTGGAAGAGTGAGAATGCAAGAGATGAGATTTAATGAGATTAACTAGACATTAATTAGAAACCTGCAGGGTGCAGTTCTTTAAACTTCAGGATTAGGACAGAAAAGATGTTAATTTTTTTTCCTCCATGAAAGCAATGTTTTATTCCAGAAACTCAGAGCTGTGTTATTTCCACATCCTACAGCATGCTGGCCTGTTGGGCTTTAGAGAAAGTGCCCCATGTCAAAATCTGTAATACCCACTTTGATGTCCCCAGTGTGAGCAGTGAGGGGAGGTTAGGGACAGTCAGGATGCAAAACTCACTGTGAAACTCAAGTTGTTCCTGGCCCTAGTCCTGCGAAAAGAGCTGAGGGAGGCAGAACCGATGGGAAGCAGTTTGGCTAACAACCATAAATTAATAAGATGACCTGAACTGTACCCAAAAAGGAACTAGAAGCTGTAACATGAGCTTGAACTTGTCCTCAGGCATAATTCACCAAGCCTAAAGTGAGATTTGTACAAATGAAAAAAAAATCACCTGGGAGATAGCTACAAGAGTAGAGGAGGTTTTATGGAGAAATTTGTGTGTTTCTTGCTCAACCAATGGGTCAGTTACATCTAAAGAGATATGAGCACTGAACATAAGTTCTCTGAAACTGAAGAGCTGGGCCAGTGCAACCATGCCCAAATTAGTGTGCCCAGCTAGGAAAATAAAGCGTAGTTCAGCCTTTTTGCAACAAACAGCATGATGTTATTAGACCGGCCACTTCCTGAATGTTGCTCAGCTGCAGAAGCAGGAAAAAAAACAGGGAGCTGTTATTCCTGGGCCTGCTTGTGTCAGGATGGAAAAGCCTCAATTATTTTAGAAAACAGGTTTCAACAATTAGTTTAATTGTTACTCCTGTAATATTTTGTCAAAAGGAGGGTAGTTCTTCAAGGAGAGACAGTAACCAGCCAGAGCACAGTACTGTTACCCATAGCTGGTTTAGGATACTAAACTGGCATTCAGTTGGAAGTAGCAATATGAATTCATTTTATAAAAACCAGACAGGTAGCAATAGAGTTTTGCCTCAGACCAGAAGGCAAACTAGACCATATTGGTAGGTACAAAGAGGATAGACAACCTTTGCCTGGGTGTTCTGCCAAGATAATCAAGAGATGTTGTCCAAGACTGGTTTGTGTTGAGCAACTGAACACGTCCTGACAAAAATGCTGTTGCAAGTTTATAAAAATACATAAATACACAGGAGAAGGGGTGTCCCTCTAAGTTTGCTTGGTCAGATAGTATTGTGTGCTTTGGACTTCACTATGCAGTAGAGAAAGCTGAAATGGGTAAGTGCTTAAATTTTTTGTTTATTCTTAAGACAGACCTGGCTGAAGAGAGCAAATGGAGGGAAGAAATAAAATCTTCTTCCTTAGAGGTGCAAAGCTGCTCAGAAATACCACCTGTCAGGCTGGAGGAGTTATTAAATAGAACGCTTATAAATGCAGGTAGAGCACTGACACTGGCTGAAGGTGCAGGCAAGCCAGAGGGAATGGAAACAGAGCCATCACTGAGAAACAAAAATGTAAGAAAGCAAAGAATCTCCTGACTCAGCCGAAGTAGCTCTGAGAAAAGCTCAGTGAGAGCTGGAGCTGTGGGTTGGGAGCAGCCTGGTGTGCCAAGGGACTGTCTCCTCTCTCCCAGAGCCTCTCTAACTAAACCAGATGGTGTCAGGGTAGTTCTTGGTTTTATTCTCACCAGCTACTGACTGAAGCAACTGGCATTGATAATCCCTTTGGGCCAGGAAGTAAATAGATAAATGCAGTTTTTCCTCTTATCATTTTCATCAGTGCACACCTAGACACATGTCATCTCTCATTATCTGGGTTTCAGTGAAGGGTTCTGAAAAACCTAGCCTGATTAAACTTTGGGCGTGCTATGCAGAATTGGTTTCAATATCAGCTAATAGATATGTCTGGTGAGCAGTGATCCTGGGGAGCAGCTTCCAACAGGATATTGTATTACAGTGTTATTCAATGAAGCATTTTAAATTACGCATTTCAGGATTTTTATCTTGAAGCCTCTGCCTTCTGGGGAATCTTGTATTTAATTTTTTTAGCTGTATTTGACCTTGTGATTACATAGGAACTCTCACTAGAAATGTATACTGTAATGCTCTACACTTTTCCATTGCTTGAGCTACCGATGACAATTTCATTTCAACCAGCAACAAAAAAAGTTTGTTCACTGCAGAGAAACTCAATATGACTTTCACAAATAATTTGGGAATTACTGCAGCTATTCACTATGTTTAAGCACTTTGTTCCTTCCTTTTACTTACATGACCTTTGAAAGTCTTCAGTGAAGTGGAAGTACTGCAGGCAAAAGTATTCCTTTTTCCTGACAGTAATCCTAGGGAGTGTGCCAGCTCAGCACCTGCCTTTTTGCCAACAGGCATTGGTGCCACAATAAGTCCAGGAGTCACTTTCTCCTGGGAAGCTCGACTTTTTCCTTTCTTTCAAAAGACATGCTGTGTGTCCAGACTGGTTTTCAGGGGATATTTTCATCATCTTTTAAATTAGCTTGTGTCTAGAAAATGCATTTTTTCCCTATGACCTTCAGGGCAATCAGTTTTCTGTATGGAAAAGAGGCAACTTCCCTTTTCAAGGCTTAACTTAGATAATGAAAAAATGCCTGTCACTTGCTGGAACTGTAAATCTTTAGTCATTAAACAAAATATTAATTGAAACCCTGGTTGTAGTGATTCAGCAAACCAATAATAGGTGTAAGAGAAGCAAACAGAGATATTACCAAGTAAGGTCTCATACAGCTTCTTTCCCAAAAGATGAGCTCAGCTGTATCTATAGAGATTTTTGGCAAAAAAAATTTAATAAATAGTCTCCTGCCCCAAGGAAAAGAAACCTTTTTTCAATGCTGATCTAAGTCTTTGAGAATTTCTTTACCTATCTTCCTCTTTGAGAAGGATTTCTCCACCCACACCTATCACACATTCAGAAATACAATATGCATTCTTTCCTGTCAAAGAAGAAATCCTGATCTATTTCCTGCTCATCTGTGTATTCTACAATTGTCCATGGTACTCTACAGCAATTCTTGATACCTTTCGGAAAGAAATACAATTGTGCTTTATGCCTTGATCATATGAAACCCATTAGGTTCTTATGTAGTAATACATGTTGGCAGCCTGTGACAACCGTTATTATAAACATATTGACACAGTGTTGTGTTGTAACTGCTTTGCCTTTTAATGAGGAGCCTGTAGTCTTAATAGTAAATTAAAATATAATTACTATCACAAGAAGGACCAGGAAAAAAACATTCCCAGCAGCCAGCCCTTCCGTATGACAGTTGTTACCTCCAGCCCCCACAAGAGCTGATGTTGAAGCTTCATTCCCATATGACTAAAAGAGAAAACTCCACTGTGCTGAGCTCTGTTCCTTAGCTGCACTGCTGTGCTCCACTTTGCTCTTGCTCATTTCATCTATGAAGAATTTATAGTGGTAAGAAATAATTAAAATACAACTTCATTGAGTATTAATCTGGGTAATGCTCTTGAAGAGGGAGGTCACTGCTTGCTTTCAGATTATGGAAAATTATAATTTTCTTAAGATTTTTTGATTTCAGAAGAACTGAAGTGATTTTCTATGCACTGTAGGGGGTAACTTCTTTTTAAGAAGTTTCTTTCCACCCAAAAGCAAGTCCTGCTCCACTACCAGTATTTCCCAGCTGATGTCACTCTGACAATAGATTCAAGCACACCAGAGATCACCAGCACTCATTATAAAATCCAGTGATGCTCCTGAGTATGTCCTGGGGTTGCAGGAGGGAGATGCATTAACACACACAGCAGAGCTGAAGGCTGAGCATGGGTACCACTGGGCAGCTGAGCCCTACTGGGAGGGGGCAGAACTGGTGTGGGGAGGGGGCTGGTGCAAAGATGTATCACGGCAGCCTGACAGCCCAGTCCTTCTGCAGGAAACAGAAGGCCTGGGACCTCAAATCTGAATTTGCAGCGAGTCTGGCACAACTGTGCTGAGAAGTATCAATAGCTCATTTGTTTTTACTGGGTTTTTTTAATGCCACTTCACACTGTTTTGTCCCAAAGCCCAGCACAGAGCTTCCCATTTGTTGCTGCTGCACCTTCACCCTTCCAAAGTTGCCTGGTTGGGTTCCACCTTTCTGGGCAGATGAACATCTCTCCTCCTTTCCACCACCTCCTGCGGCTGGCTGTGAGCACAGAGCTTTTGCCTTCCTTGCTGCAGGCAAGATGTGTCTCCTGAGGCAGCAGGTAGTGAATTCAGTTAATCTGTTGAAAATGGCTATTTTCAATCCAGGATCTTTTCAAGTATATGAAAATTACTCACATCCTTCCCAAATAAGCACTTTGGTTGCCTGCTATGACACGCTCCAGAAATGGTTTGTCATGATTTCTGAGCTTTGAGCCGAATTATAGTAAGATAATCATCTGAAGTAAGACTAAAACCATCGCTCTCCTCTCTTCCTTTGGGGAAAAGTGTCAGGCTGTAGCATTCGTAGCAGCAAAGCCTCAGCAGACAGGACTGCTCTCTGTGGCTTCCCATGTGATACAGTTGTGCATCAACAGCACCCTCCTCTCCATGATACTGATTTGTTCTCTGGCATTTTCAGTGGTGTGATTGAAGCACTTCCACTGAATTAATGTGGGGGAAAAGGAGGGGTTGGGGGGGAAACTGTGAAGTTTCCTGTGCCTCCTGTGTCACAGAACTCTGCTCCCATGTATTTGCTGGAGAAGCACTCAGAATACCCTGTGACCGTGGGTGATGCTGCAGCTTTCTCGCTACTAACCTTGGATCCTTTCAGTCTCTTGCTGGTAGAATCCTGGGTGCATGTGCTTGACAAGATGGATGAAGGGTATATGTCCTCTTAAGTGCATATACAAATAACAAGGAAATTAATAGAAGATTGCAGTATCAATAATTTGAATGAAAAATTAGAACATAATCTTTTAAATTCCTACTCACTTGTGCATAATTCCAGCTTCCTAATGATCTGTGTCAAAAGATATATGATCTTTTTACCTCTTCAAAAGCAGAGCCATTTTTATTAAAAATACATTCCTGTTATGTTATGGCACAACTTGATGTTTTAGCAAATGGGGGAAGTGGGGGCACCGCTTGGGCTGCAGCTCCCACAGCAGCAGAAATGCACTGGCCTGGCTGGGCTGCAGCTTCACTGGACTGCAGCTTCTGCTGAGCGAGGCCAGACCCCTTGCCAAGGGCACAGCCCTGCCACCTTCAGCAGCTCTGTTTTGGGGAGGCTGAGAAGGAGCCACTCCCTGCTTTGCCCCTCTGCCTGCCTTCAGCCACAGAGCTGAGCAGGAGCACGAGCGAAGCAGGGTCCTCCACTG
>VWPU01003385.1:0-68982 GCA_013398955.1 Callaeas wilsoni | reverse complement strand
GGAGCGGAGCGCGGCCCCGCGGGGGGAAACTCTTTTGTTTGAAGGCGGCTGGGCGCTGCGGGAGCGGCCCGGCCCGCGGGCTGATGGGGGATGTAGTCCGGCCGCGGCACACCCCCGCCCGCGGCGGCGGGGACCGGGGCGGCGGGACCGGGGTGGCGAGGACCGGGGCGGCGAGGGCCAGAGGTCGCGGGTACCAGCGATATGGGGAGGGGGATGTGGAGACCCACGGTGACACGGGTGGATGTGGGATGTGGGGGACGGGATGTGACACGGTGAGGGGACTCCAGGGGGACCAGCGGTGACACGGGTGGAGAGACTGTACGGGCACCCGCGGTGACATGGGTGGAGTGTGATGTGAGGGACCGCCTGGGACACGGGGGGGATGGGTTGCTGTGGGGAGACACACTGTGCAGTGGGTGGAGGGGCTGTAGGAGCACACACTGTGTCACGGGTGTAGGGGCTGCAGGGGGACCACGCAATGCCACCACTGGAGGGGGATGCAGGAGGATCCTCCATGTCACCGGTGGAGGGGCTGCAGAGTGACATGCCATAACATGGGTGTGGAGGGTGGGGGGTACATGCTGTGACACGGTTACGGAGGTGCGAGGGGACCAGCCATGCAATGAACGGGTGGAGGGGACTGTGGTGGGACCCGTTGTGCAATAGGTGGAGGGGCCTGCAGTGGGATTCCTTGTGTCACATGAGGAGGGGCCTCTTGGGGGACCCACCATGTAAAGGGTGGGTGGAGGGAGCTGCATGGGGACCCACTGAGACACAGGCGTAGGGGGTGCATGGGGACCCACTCTGGGTTCCATGAGTGATTCACTGTGCACACCCCTTGTGCAGAGGGATCACAGGAAGGAGGAATCTGTGTGGGGACCCACTGGGTACACCCAGCATGTAGGGGTCATGACTGGAAGGGGTCTATGTGGCGACCCACCATGTGCCCCCCATTGTGGAGGGGTCATGGGTGAAGGAGGGTTTGTGTGGGGACTTGTTGCTGCCCACCCATGAGGGATGCTGCAGAGGTGTCCAGGGTTGGGATCTGTCCAGAGACCCACAGGGATAGCAGGGACTCCTGGGAAGAGTGGTGGCTCGGCAGGAAGACCTCGGGGTGGAACTGCTTGGGTACAGGCTAGCAGGACACCAGGGTCAGTGGGGTGAATGGTAGAACAATGGGGCAGGAAACCCCCTCCCATGGACAAGGAGCTCACTGCTTCGTCCTTGTGAAGGAGGACATGGCCTTCCAAAAGGGTTCCCCACAAACATGAGGGCTTCAGTCTTGCAGTGGGAAAACCCCCAACCACAGCCAAAAGCATTCGAGGGATAATACTGCATGTCCACGGGGCCTGGGAATTATAGAAAACAAGAAGGGGGATCCCCCCAGCCCCCCAAGGCCTTGTAGTGGCTCCAGGCTCAGCAAGGCCTGGCGAGGCTGCTGGGGCTTAGCTCCTCGTCCTTGGCTCCATGCCCCAGCAAAGCCCCCTTCTGCAGACTGGGAATGGTGGGGAGGGCCGTGGGACAGCCCTGTTCCCTGGGCTGGCCTTTCTCATTGAAATGAGGAGGATTCAGAGTGGAGGGAAGCATTGACAATCGCTCCCCAGCTCCCAGCCAGCCGGGCTGGGCGGTGAGTGTGTGATCGAGCGGTTCTCTCCTCGCCCCTTTCTTCCCTTTGAATCAAACCAGATGTCTCCCATGAAATGAGATTGCCGGAGCTCACAGTGGAGAGGGACAATGCGGAGGGATGCAAGGCTCCCGCCGAGCCACATCGCGCTGCAGCTCTGGCAAAGGCAACGGCTGCGGCGGGGGCTGGGGGGTGGTGGCACTGGTGCCTTGTCACTGGGGCTGGACCTTTCTACCCTCCACTGTATCCTGCAAGATTTGCTCTCTCTGGCTCTGGGATCCTTACAGGAAGGTTTTTCCTTTCCCTCCCCTCCCCTTTCTGGGTCTACCAGCAGAAGATCTCAGCTGCAGCTAAACTCGGCAGATGGGGCACTCAGCACAAGGAGATGGCTCATCCACTGACTCAGCCGGTAAGGTGGTGCTGGAGCTTTCGCTGTGAGTTTGCCCAGGCACTTTGGGAAGGGAAATTTTTGCGTTCAGTTTGGTTTTGGCATCCAAGTTTCCTGATGTGTAGTACAAACTCAGGGAGATGCTGGGACACCAGGTGCAGGGGCTGCTGCTGGCAGGTCCCCTCTGCAGCAGGACTTGGCATGGAGCAGCTGTGGGTTAGAGCTTGTGGTGGTTGTAGGTGTGCACAGAAAAGAGGGGGAAAAGTAAGCTAAGGGCAAGAGAACCCACCCACTGCTGTGTTTCAGGCAGCTCATTTTGGTCGTGGTTGTAGAACAGTGTCCTGAATTAGGCTTTATTTCTTTTTTCACCTTTGTGTGGTGATGGGACTCCTGAGAGTGTCAGTTTGGGATGTCTTCCTTCATGGCAGTTTGGGATATTCTTTCTTCTAAGAGGTAGTGTCTGTTTGTATTGGGATATGATGGATGGTGGCTCCATAGGATACATACTCATCACACGGCAAGTTTTAACACAGGTACTCGGCTGAGTGTACCCCATTATAAGGCCAAAAATGTGCATTTAATGCACATGGACGTTCACACACACACTGCTGGTTACCTTGCACACACCTGCTGGCTGTGGCTCACTTCACGCTTGCAACCAGGTGAAACCGTTGTGTGTGTCTGTATAAGAACATGCTACAGGTGCAAACACATAGAATAAAGTGCATTGAAATATGTACATAAACCACATGCGTTTGTATACAAGGTGTTTGTATGCACTCACATCTCCATGCAGGGGTGTTCCCAGTGTGAGTGAGGATCATGTGTGTGCCCACATGCTGGAACACAGGTGGTGGTGCTGGCGGGAACTATTGTGTTCTTCCCTGTAAATTTGGGAGTTTTCACTTGTTCAAGTTCTCATGCGTGAGGCTAATAGCAATGCCTGCTCTGGAGGCAGCACGTCGTTTTAGGAACATGGTTTTGCTTCCACCTCCATTTTAAGTTCTGTCACGGAGGTCTCAGGAGAAGAAAGTGCCCCTGGAAATCAGAAAGTGAAAGGAAAAAAGGGGAAAAACTATGGAGCTCCAGCTCTGAGCATTCCAGCAGCACGAGCCAGGGCCAGAAATCACCAAACTGACTAAAAAGTTTGTGTGACTCCAAAAAAAATATTGGAAATTGAGGGTTTTTTTAATTTGCCTTCTCCCGGGGCTGTCGGATTTCACTCTGGTTACATCACCTTGCTTTTCTGCACAGCCACAAGGTCTAGAAACTTACTTTAAAAAACAAAAATTCTTACTCGCACAGATTCACATGACTCACAGAGCTGAGAATTTAAGGCAACCAGGAACGCTCGTAGAAAAATCACAGAAATTGGCAACATGGGCAGTGACTAATCCTGATGGGTCCCCGATAGCAGTATCTCTCACTTCATACAATATTTTGGGGGCATAGCTGGGCTACAACCAAGACTTTGATGCTCTTCCCAGTGATAGCAGCTGCTTAGGAAAGATCTTACCTCCCGTCTGGCATCGCTGCCTCTGGGGAAGCTGGATTTCAGGAGTAATTCAGGTTAAAGTTAGCTCTGCCAGGTGGCTTGAACCAGCTTGATGAGCTGGAGTAAGTCATAGAGGCTCTTGTCGCGGGGCTGTTGGGGGCTGGATCATTCCCAACTCTCTGGAAAGAGGGGTAAAAAGTTATTTTTGGGGGGCAGGTAATGCCCCCCCAAAGTGAGAGTGAGGATTTCGCCGTGGGTGTAGTCTCTGCGCAGCTCCATCCACTCAGCAAACACCCCTGCCGAGGTTTTGGCAGAAACACAGTGTTTCTAGTTAAAAAGCGGGCATTTCCAAATGTTTTAAAATGCACATCCCTGAATTACTGTCGGGGCAAAAAAAAAGGTATTAATTAAAGCCAGGGCCGGCGGCAGAGTCCTCCGAGCGGAGAGGTCGGGCTCAGGCAGCGGTGTGACGTGCTCCTCGCCCCTTCCCGAGGCAGGAGGCTGCAGGACGATCAAAGAAAAGGGAGAAACTGCGCACTGTAGCTGCTGCCGGTGCCAGAACCGTCGGGGAGGGGTGGCCCGGCACCACGGCTGGTGGCAGAAAGTTCTGTGGGAGGCAGGAATAAAGCTGACATTGACTGAGGAGGTGCCAGCAGCCTATCCTTAGGCAAAACAGCGACTTAGAGTCACCAGCAAGAGCTGACGCAGAGAGAAACTTTCTGGATGAATTTGTGTCCTCAATGTGAAGCCGAATTTGGCACCTCCCAGTGCTGCATCCCCCTGCCCACCAATATGACCCAGGTCTGGGGGAAAGGCGGCAGCTGCTAAGAAAGGTTTAATGCTGTGGAAGCATCCCACGTCCCATAGACTGAGGTGATGAGCTGATGGTGGGGAGGACAGGGAGAGCAAACACCTGCTTGGAACCAGGACACCTCTTTTAGGCTTTTCTTCATTTTCATCTTGCATAGAATCATAGAATATCCCGAGTTAGAAAGCTCAAGCTGGGATACCATCAGCCCGAGTGCTTTGAGACGTCATATCCCTGTCCCTGGACAGCTCATTTCAAGAACCACTCAGCTGCATGTGAAATAGAAGTATCTGAAATGCTGGAAAGCTGGAAGGGCTCCCTTCCACTCTGAGCCCACAGCCCTGTGTGCTGGCCGCTCCCTGAAGTACACGGTTCCATCCCGGTCTGTGGCCGCCACTGTCTGTACAATTCATCTGCTGCCTGTTGATGTTAAACCTCTTTGCTTTGTCAATGGGACTGGCAGCAAGAGGAGTCTCACTGTCCGTGCAGGGATCCTAAAGTGCTTTGCAAACATTTGTTAATTAAGCTCTTCTATGAGATAAGTAAATTAGCACAAAGCCTGATCCAAAGCTTCTTGAAGTCCATTGGTTTTGGTGAGCCCAGGTCCATGGGATCAGGCCCAGGAGACCAGATTTTAAAACCCCTCAATTTTGTTAAGAGCTCAGCATATTGGCTGCAGATGAGTGCTAAGCTACAGGGACAATCTGGCACTGGGATTGCGGGTGCCGCACCCTTGGCAGACTCAGTTGCGTTCATAACGTGGAGGGTTTGGACTTCTGGTCACAAGGGGTTTTTTTCTTTAACCTGCACTAAGGTTGCTGAAGAAATTTCTGCTGAAATCTGGATAATTTTAGGTCTGGGATCAAAAGGGAGTGTTTGACTTCAAGGTCACACTCTCCTCTTATTCCTGCTGCTTATACATGTAGTTCATTTTCCAAGGAACCAGTTTTCCTCCCACTGGAATCCCATCTTCTGTAAGCAGATAATTCCCAATTTCAATTTCTAGAACATCAGCATTACCATGTGTTTCCTTGGGTATGTCCTCTTTTGAATTTTGTCCAGGGGCATGTTGTGGTTTTGGCACTTGCCTGTGTCTGAATCTCCATCAGCCCAGAAATCCCGGCACAGCCGCAGATCAGCTCCATGAGCATCACACCCACCTCCACCGTGGTGCCAGTGGGGCCGATTTCCTGCATGTGCTCCCACTGGCTGCCTGGTGCCTCCGCCCTCCGTCAGATGCTTCCTGGACTTGTCAAGCATGAGGTCCATGTGTTGGCCAGATGGTCCATGTGTGCCCAGCAAATCCAACACGTCCAGGATGTGTTGGATTTGCTGCACGTTCATTGTCAAGCTGTGCAGCGCATGTGCACATATTTCTGTCCAGGAAATCTTGAAGGGAAATATAGCAGCTTCATCCAAGGGACTTACCTGTCTCCTGTTATCCTGACAAACGAGCTCTGTCTGTAAGGGTGCACCTGAGAGAGGGGGATGGGCCCTATTCCAAGGACAAAGGGAAACGGTTTCAAACCAAAAAGAGGGGAGATTTACATTAGATATTAGGAGGAAATTCTTCCCTGTGAGAGAGGTGAGGCACTGGCACAGGGTGCCCAGAGAAGCTGTGGCTGCCCCATCCCTGGAAGTGTTCAAGGCCAGGTTGGACAAAGGTTGGAGCAACCTGGTCTAGTGGAAGGTGTCCCTGTCCGTGGCAGGGGGGATGGAACTTGATGAGCTTTAAGGTCCTGTCCAACACTAATCATCTCATGATTCTATGGTTCTACAATTTCCAGTTTCAAGACAAGGATGTGAGTCAAACCAACTTGCACCAGGTGCAACCAGAGTGGCACTGGCATTTCCGTGAGCTACACATGAGTTCCCGCAGCAAAGTCACATCTTCCCACTTGGAGGCTCAGTGCACCCACTTTTAATGCTCTTTCCAGTTACGAGTTATTTTAAATGAGAACAGGGCAAGTTTATAGGGGGGCAATGCCCAATGAAATCCCATTCTTTCAGGAACATGGATTTGGGTGGTGTTGGCTATTTTTAGCGAAAGAAGGCCAACAAAGTGTTTTGAAGCATGGATTTGGATATCTGCACATGGAGTGAAGGATCAATGCCTCTTCCCTACCGCCTATGCTGGAGAAGAGTGACAATGATTATTCACACTCACAACACAGACAGTTAAATACATGTGAAAGAGATTTTTTACCTTTTATCTGGGTGTTTTCTGGCTGTTTATAAATCTCAGGAGGAGCTGGCATGCATGATCCTTAAGTCTTTTGTGTCTTTCTTAGCAATTTGATCGAAGTCATGCAGCAGGTCCAGGGCATAGTCCAGCAGAGTCAGCATCCTGTTTTTTCTCCTCTGGACAAGTGCTATCACTCCAATTTTGTGTGGAAGCACCTTCCCCCATCTCACTGCCTCACTTTTCCCCATCATGTTCCACAACGGTTGTTGCACATTTTGACAGAGATGAGGAAAGTCATTACGTTGCAGGTGATGCCTCCTTTCCAGGGAGGCTCTAATCATCCTGTCGTGCTCCAGAGCTCTTCCTGTCGGTGCTAATTTTAGTCTCACGGTGGAAGTTGCTGCCGGGTGCTCGGGATGGGATGGAGGCTGAGCCACACAGGTGTGTTGCAATCCTAATGCTGCTCCAGCATCCTGCACGGCCCAGCAGTCTGGATGTCAGACCTTGCTGGGAAAAGTTTAAAGAACCCATCTCGGCACTTTTTTAGCGGTTTTGCACTTGCTTATGCCAGTCCAGGGATGGCTGATGCCTCTCCAGAGGCGCAGTAGGGACAGTGGGGACCTGCTTTTCCAAGTAGTTCGGTCTCACGCAGGCATCTAAGCCAGGGCCAGGTTTTCCCAGGCGTTCACCTCCTGGCTCTGCCTGTCTGGGCAGGCTCCTGCGGGAACACTGAGCGATTCTGAGCGAGCAGGTCCTTGCTCTGCTGTGCAGAGAAGACCTTGTCAGCAAAGGGACTCTGGGCACAAACAAGCAGGTGACACTCTCAGGTCTTCGCACTTATTTTCTCTCTGCAATTCCAGATCCTTTTGGAAGCATCTCACAGCTTGAAAAGAGGGCATTTTACCATGGCTCTGGGCTCAGCCTCGTGCTGCTCTGCTCTGGGCACTGCTTTTGGTGGTGTAGGTTGATGAGTGGGACACAAGGACCCAGTGTATCAGAGACAGAGCAGGGGGACCTAGAGAAGCTATGGCTGCCCCATCCCCTTGGCCGCAACCAAATTCCAAGGGAACTTAAAGCTCATCCAGTCCCTGCCCCTGCCATGGGCAGGGACACCTTCCACTGTCCCAGGTTGCTCCAAGTCCTGTCCAACCTGGCCTTGAACACTTCCAGGGATGGGGCAGCCACAGCTTCTCTGGGTGCCCTGTGTCAAGGCCTCACCTCTCTCACAGGGAAGAATTTCCTCCCAATAGCCCATCTAACCCTGCCCTCTGGCAGTGGGAAGCCATTCCCCCTTGTCCTGTCCCTTCAGGCCCTTATCCAAAGTCCCTCTCTGTTGGAGCCCCTTTAGGCACTGGAAGCAGCTCTAAGGTCTCCCTGAAACCTTCTCTTCTCCAGGCTGAATTCGAGCACATTATAAGTTTCTTAGAGTTCTCTTCACCTCTTCCTCCCAGGGGTTAACAATCTTGGAAGTACTCTGATTTCTAGTTTTAAAAACCAGGAAGAACAAGGTCTTTGTCCAGCCTGGCGTAGACTCCTGGTCTCAACCAAACTCAGTTTTGCTGGGGCACCACAGCGTGGTGCTGCGCCAAGCACACAGCAAGCCAGAATCAGGCTCTGAGCCAATTTACCCCTTCTTCTTATCAGTCTAGACATCCTCATTATCCAGATAAACGTCTGATCCCTCACTGAATCCCACTAAGCTCCTGCTTGTACAGTACTGAAGGCAGAGGGCAGTCGCCCTCACCCAGGACTCCCTTGCAGGTGGGAGATGCTGCCCCCGGCTCCAGTTCCTGCACTGGGAACAGGTCGTGGGGTGAGCGTATATTATTCCAAGTGCTTTACCAATTACAAGTCATTACTAATGCTTTTATTACCATTATTTAATAGATCGTGTTAATTATTATTATTAATTTGCTTTAAAAGCAGTGTTTCCATAGCAACAGGGAGATGTGTGCTGCTTTTCAGGCACATCAAGTGGACATGTTCCCATCTCTTCCCCAGTGGGCTGGCAGCCCACCTCAGGGCCGGATGATGGAGGAGGCTGTGCTTTGGTCTCTGTGGGGATGGTAGCAGCAAGGCCGTCCAGGAAAGATGAGAGCACCATCTCTGTCACTGGAGGGTCCCTTGTGCCATTAAAAAGTTCCTGTGGGATGCAGACTTTGTGTCTAAATGCTGCAGATGCCCCAAGAGAGCAGAGCAGGTGTGGCAATGTTTGTACCTCTGAGTGACCCAGAAGTGAAGGCGCTACTGTTAATTCCCACACTGCTGATTCCCTGGACTCCAGTGCTCCCTCAAAAGGTGCCTTGTCTCCTTTTATGTTTTCTAGTCAGCTGCAGAAGGACCAGGACCTGGAAGTCAGGCTGAAGTCCAGCAGACCTGGCTGTGGGATGCCAAATCCCAAAGAGGTCTGCAGTGAGTTAGGGACTGCTGCTGGCATGCAAGGGAGCTCTGAGCCTCGGCAGGTGCCGCAATGGTTCCAGGGGTGAAGGACCATCTGGGATGCGCAGGTGCCGCTTCCCAGTGTTGGGCTGTCTACAGGCTCCGGTACAGGTATCCCTGTAGTGAGAGGGAAACGCAAGGATTTGTGCTGGCTCCTCTGGGGTATGTTCAAGGCTTTGCCAAGGCTGGGAAGGTAACGTGCACATGCTGCTTTGTAGGTGGGGTTATACACTGAGCCCATGTTTAAAGTTCATCTCTGACCCATCATGTCCCTCTCACACTGTGCCCAGCTGGCCTTCACCCCACACTGCCACGTCAGTCGCTCCTCCCAGTAAGGATGTGCCTCACACACAGCTTCTGGGGGGCCCGAGGGGCTGGGGGTGTCATTTGCAGGGGACCATGTACCCCGTCGGTGGTGGAGGTACCTGCATGTTGGGCTGTGTCCTTGGGAGAGAAGTTTACAGCAGAGGAGATGCAAGAGGCCAAGGTCAAGCTTAGCCAGGAGTGGTGGGTTAGGGCATGTTCTGACCCCCCAGCACTGCTCAGGGAGAGCCCGTACCCAGCAATCACTCCAAAACAAGCTGGAACACTAATTGCTGGCAGCTGAAACACAGGGTCCAGCACTGGAGAGCCCATGGGGACCACGGCTCCATCTGCCCAACCTAAAGGAGTCCCTGGAGGGCTGGAGCCAGACATGCTGTCACCTTATCCCTGCTGGTCCAGGTGGCCCCAAGGGTTGCACTAGGAGCAGACACACAACCTCACACGTGCTGGGTGCCCTGCCTCTGCCTCCTGCTGGCAGGTCATCACCAATTCATTTGTGCACTGCTTTGTGTTGTCAGAGCAGTGGAAATCCATCGTTTTCATGAAGGTTCCAGCCAAAGTCTCGATCCAGCAGCTCCTCAACGGGAGTTTGGAAGCTGCAGCCTTAAGGAACACCAGCAGTGACACGCGGGCAAGCAGCAGCACTCAAGGCACTTGCTGTAAAGCAAAAAGCACTTGCTCCACAGTAGCACATCCCACATCATTCCAATTCACCCTGCTCTCCTGGGACGGTGGGTTCGCTAGGGCTGGGAGGGAGGATTACCCTGCTCAGCCCTGCATGTCCCTGGGGAGAGCAGCTCCCTGCAGCGTTTCGGCTGCTCGGGGTCAAAAATGGGGATGGCAGGTGGCTGGACAGAGCCCCATGTCACTGTCACCCCCCGTGCCAGCTGTGGCATCCCAGAGTTTGGGGGGTTCTGGCTGCCCTGATGTGGGTAGGTGAGGTGCAGGTATGTCTAGATGGGACCTACCGGGAACGTGGTGGCACTGCGGTCCTGCGGGGACACCCGTGCAGCTAGCTCTGCGCCGCACAAAAGCAGCCGAACGCGCCCGCGCCTCCCCCTGCTCCTCGAGAAGTGGAGAAACACAAAAGAGAGAGGCAGGAGGGCTGGGAGCGGTGGGAGAGGGGGAGGGAGGGAGAATCCCCCATGCCCAGAGCTAATCCCATCTCCTCTAGGAGAGGGATCTCGAATAACAACCGTCCGTGGTCGAGGCCAGATGGATTTGATTTAATAGCAAAGCAGGGGGGCTTGGGATCATTTCGGAGCCTGCCAAAGAGCAGGATCCTCGGCAAGCAGCAAAGGGCCGTCCAAGCGGTGTAAACCCAAGCGGAGCTGCAGACTGCTTGCATGCTTCCCAAAATGCCGGGATTGTCTCGGCTGTGGGAACATCTGCTTCTCGGGAGCGTCCTGAGTCCCGGCCACCCGTGTGGCACCGGGCAGGACCAAATGCACAGGGGCTCTGCGTTTGTCACGTGGACACAGCCAGGAGGGAGAGGGGAAGGGAATTGGGAGGCATTTCCTGAGGCTTCCACAGCCCCGGCTGTGGCGTGGTGTCTCACCACTCAGCACTGCCGTGGGCTCAGACCCCTTTATGGAGCACAGGGCATTGGTCTTGCACTTGCAAATCCAGGAAACCCTTACTGCACTGCACCCCACAGTGGCTGAAGCCTCCCACTCCTTAGTTTCAGCATCTTGGAGGCAGGGAGGTGGCTCAGGACGGTGTCACCCTGTCCCTGTGCCATACCAAAGGAGAAGGCTATGGGTTAGGAGTGGGGGTAGCACCCAGGGCAGCAATGCTGGTCCCAGGTTTTACCCTGCTCTTGCCTCAAATTCCACCCTGAATTTGCCTTGGAGAGGATGGGTGAGTGCAGGGAGGAGTTTCCTGCACATGGCAAGAATTCAGCATTTGGGCAGACCCCTCCATCTGTCTGAGCCTCCTCCCACCCTTCCAGGACACATGGGACCCCGTTCCTGACCCCGTTGTCAGAAGATGCAGTGGGCACATAGGCCGTGCCTGGCCTGTTCCCTTCCTTGGAGCAGTCACAGAGCCAGTGCCAGCGGGCAGATGCTGGGGACCACGCTGGCTGAAGCAACACCAAAATTCCCGTATTCATTCCTGTCCCACATGGTCCTTTGGGGTGCTCAAAAGGCGACAGTCCTGTAGCAGGCACGGTTGCAGCACAGCAGTGCAGCACCTCACTGCCGGGCCATCCCCACCGCCCTGCTTGCCACGTCTGCCAGTTGGTGCTTGGGCCAGCAGCCTCCCTGGAGATCTTGTTTCTGGAAACCGGAGCAGCCTTGGTGCTGCCCCGCCAGCTCCCCAAGCAGTGGGAGGTGCTGCCGTCAGCCCAACACCTGCAGCTCAGCCTGCAACTGTTCCCATCCAGATCGCTTGGCTCTCTGCCGTGGGAGCAACGAGATCCCAGTGCCAATGATGTGCCGGCAAGAGCAAGAGGGGTGTTTTCTGCTCAAGGGAGGATTCCTGGGCTGTGCAGCTGGGCTGGAAGAGCACCGGGAGGCAGGAAGAACTGTGCGTCCATCCCAGAAGCAGGGAGCCAGGAGCCTGGCTATGTGTCTGGCATGTTCTGTGCAGAGAGACCAGCATGCAGGAGCTATCGCTTGCATCCCATGTCTCCAATGGACTGTGTCCTGCTCCAATGGTCTCCTGCTCAGGGCACTGTGCTCATCTCTATCCCCATCCCACCCGCTCTTCGGTGGCACCACATTCACTCTCTCTGTGCGGGAGCTGCAGCTGGCTTCTGACTCCCGCTGCCGCCCTACAATGCTGTTGGCAGCATGTCCTGTCTCCTGGCTGGCTCACCGGGACTATCTGCTGTCCCAGGGCCCTTTCCCCCTCTCTTTGCTGTTGGCAAAAAGCCTGGAGGGAGAACCGGGTCAGCGTGGGGTGGCTGAGGGAGACACAGGCTGTGCTGCCATTGCTCTTCCACTGCTGGGACAGGACATGGTTGTTCTCCCCACGCCAGCGACAAGAGGATGCTCCTCCCAACACTGGGTGTTCAGTGCCTCAGGGGCAAGAGCTGCCGGTAGTGTAGACCCTGGCGAGGGATGTCTTCTCTCCTCATCCCCTTGGGAAGACGCCAGCCTGGTATGGGAGTTCGGGACCATTTATTCCCAGCTCTGTTTCCCTAATGAGAAGCAGTCTCTCAACCCTGGCCCCATGCCTGTAAAAATGAATCTATGCTTGTGCTTTCTGTGCCACGTGCTCTGCGGCCAGAGCAGGGGGTCTGTGGAGAGAGGTGGCACGGGGCAGAGAAGGGGTGGCATCCCCGCGGGCGAGCACTCCTGGGCTGCTGCGAGCCTGAGGGCTCTGGATGACAGCCGGACGATTCCCACGCTACTCCGAGTCTCCAGGCTGGGACTTCGCAGAGCCGAGTGACACCTCTGTCCCGAGTCCCAGCCTCCTTCAGGAGCCACAGGGTGAGGCTGGCCGTGGGTTAGGGCAGCCCCCCGAGCCCACCCGCCCCCGAGGACGCGAGGCGAGGAGCGTTGTCCCGGGGCTGGGCTCCCCGCTCTGTACTGCGGGCGTCAGACACGAGATGGAGCTGCCGATCCCTCCTGTGCCCTGCCGGGACTCGGGCTTTACTCAGCTGAGCCTTGGCCCCCGGCCCGCCGGGCCACCCAGCTGCAGAGCATAGGCGGAGTGACCTTGGCATCACCTCCGGGAGCTGGAGGTTCCCCTTGGCCGCGCGTCTGGGGGTGCGGGCAGGCGAGGGCAGGGTCTGGGGATGCGAGTCCGCGCGGTGAGAGAGGGTTTGGTGCTGTGTGTTTGCTGACGCAGAGTCCCATGGGGACTGCGCCTGGGCTGGCCTCTCACTGCCCAGGGGAGGGGAACCGGGGTCGGCCCAGCTGTGTGTCACAGCAAAACCATACGACTGGTCGGACCCTGGGGGTTACAGAATCACAGAGTGGTTGGAGCTGGAAGAGACTTTAAAGTCCATCCTCTTCCACCATGCTGCCATGGGGAGAGACCCTTTCCACTATCCCAGATTACTCCAAGCCCTGTCCAACCTGGCCTTGAACAATTCCAGGGATGAGGCATCCACAGTTTCTCTGGGCACCCTGTGCCAGAGCCTCACCACCCTCCTCCTTTTATCCTTTGACAGAGCAGAGTGTTGTGCAGAGCCTGCAGTGTGGATGATGCTGTATAATCATTAATAATACATAGCTTTATTTGCATTATGGTAATTTCCAGCATCCTCATAGGAGAGTAGGGCTTGGCTTTGCAAGGGGCCATGCACGGAAGTCCTGCCAGAGAGGGTATGTCACTGGACCTGTTGATCACCAATGCAAGTGAGCTCATCAGATCAGGAGGCAGCCTGGACTGCAGTGACCACGCACCAGTGGAGTTCACAGCCTTGAGGGATGTGGGACAGGCAGAGATCCAAGTTAGGACGGGGCCCTGAATTTTAGGAAAGCAAACCGCAAGCTGTTCAAGGAGTTGGTCAATGGGACTCCTAAGAAACTGCCCTGAGGGACAAGGGGGCAGAACAGAGTTAGCAGGTTTTAAGGACTCTTTCCATAGAGTGCAAGAACTCTCAATCCACACGAGTAAGAAATCAGGAAAGGAAGACAAGAGACTGGCATGGCTGAGTGGAGATCTGCTGGTCAACTGGAAGGGCAAGAAGGAAATGGACAGGCAGTGAGAGCAGGGCAAATGGCAATGGCTTTAAACTTTAAAAGAGTAGGTTTAGATTAGATATTAGGAAGAAATTCTTCCCCATGAGGCTGGTGAGGCACCAGCACAGGTTGTGTGGAGAAGCTGTGGCTGCCCCATCCTTGGAAGTGTTCAAGGTTGGACGGGGCTTGGAGCAACCTGGGATAGTGGAAGGTGTCCCTGCCCATGGCAGGGGGGTGGAAGGAGATGGGCTTTAAGGTTCCTTCTACCCCAGTCCAGTCTGTGATTCTGAGACTCTATATGCTTGAAGAGACCATCTCTATGCAGACAAACCCCCAGGTGTTAAGACAGTAAAAGAAGAAAGGAAAAATAGAAGAATGTGCTGAACCCAGCCTGGCAAATGGAGAAACCGAAGCACGGACCTGCACATCATTGACAGATGAGCTTTGAACACCCCATACCTCATTGGAAGGTGGAGGGGATGTTTTAGCACTTGGGCTGAGCACTGCAGACCAGGCAGATCTAAGCAACCAGTGAGTGGGGCCAGGCTTTGCACAGAGAAGGGCAAAAGGTAGAAGTGGAGGCAGTAGAAAGAGGAACTCACCTCCAGCATGGAACAGGAGGGCAGTTTGGTGCTCTCTGTCTTTGTAGCCAAGTGTGTTTTCTGATTGTCCATGAGTCATTCCCAGTGGGATCTGTCCTCTAGCCCCCCTTGTATAGTGGTTCTTGGAGCTGGTGTGTGTCACAGCACCCTCTGCTTCTGCTGCCACTGGCCCCCACTGCCTCCATCCTACTGCTCTCTGCAGCAGTTGGGGTCTCCAGCCAGCACAGTCCCCTTTCCTCATACCACAAGCTCCATCCTGCCCAGTCCAACTCCATCCTGTGGTCTCATCTTTGCCCTCAGATCACACAGCAGGGATCCCTCGGCTTCCCCATCCCAAACTCTCTTGAAAGAGTGGCTGAACCACAGGGCACACAGATCCCAACCCGCAGCCACGGGGCCCTTGGCAACAGGCAAACAAACAGCCTGTCACTGGCTTCGTCACCACGGCGTGATTCATGGTGAGGTTAGGAGGGCCTATTTGGCCACTCGGCCTCTCCTGCCTGGGACAAACTGGGATGAAGCACTTTTTTATCACATCTTTCCTTTGATGTTAATCTGCTCATCTCCAGCCTCTACTGCCTTTTACATCCAAACCCCATTAAGAAAACTCAAACTGCTCCTCCACCCACTGCCTTGGGGAGGCTGCAGGAGCAGCTCACACGAGCAGCACAGGTAAGCCTGGGCCATGGGGCTGCTCTGGCTTTGCCCTGTGCTGACAGCCCCGGATTCCCCCTGCAAACCACAATCCGGGGTCTCCCTGAGGACATTTTGGAGCTCCAGGCCCTTCCCTGGAGCCAATATCCAGAGCTTGCCCCATAAGGCAGATTTGTTCGCCCTGCTTTGGGAAAAGACTTCTACCTCTCAGCTTGGATGAGAGCAGCCTCAGGGCTGTTCTAACTGTGCAGGGGTGATAGTAAGTCCCACACCGCCCCACTGCACCATGCTCTGATTCCGGCTTTATGCAATGTCCTGCTCTAATTTCTACAACTGAACTCGTTTTAATTTTCTCCTTTAATCTGAGGGACTCCCCCAGCACTTAGGTTTTGTACTATTTTGACTGCAATTTTTTTTTTCTTTAATTTGGCTTTTTGGATCACTAAATGTGGTAAAGCCAACCAGTCCCATCATGCTGCCCTCCATCTCAGTAGGAACACTGAGGGGGCCAGGAGGGAGAAGTGTAGTGAATAGCAGGAAAACAGCCCTGTTGCAGAAAGCACTGTGGAGGGAAATGAATGGAAGTGGCTGTGGACATACCTGTCAGGGCTGGCAGGGTTTGCCCTGTGCAGCTTTTCCTGCTGATGGAATATGGGAAGCAATGGTGCATCTCCAGGAAATATAGAGTGTGGAGAGAGGGAAAGGTGCTCAGCAGCCCTCAAGGCCCATGCCCTGGGATGGTGTCCATCAGTGCCTGGCAGTGCAGGTTCTCTCCTCAGAGGCTGCAGCCCCAAGGCTGAGATCTGGCTGCTCTGAGCAGCTCCTCTGCTCCAGAGGAGCCAGGGGATGTTCAACACGCTGAGTGCATAGGAAGCATGAGCCTTGGGACAGGGAGAGAATTCCCCGAGGGAATGGCTGGAGCTGTGCCAGAGGAGGGTTAGGCTGGATATCAGGAAAAGGCGCTTCCCCTGTAGAGTGGTCAGGCACTGACCTGGCTCCCCAGGGAATGGTCAGAGACCTGAGGCTGCCACAGCTCCAGGAGCATTTGGACAATGCTGTCAGGCACAGGGGGGGATTGCTGGG
Organism: Callaeas wilsoni; assembly: GCA_013398955.1. Lineage (NCBI taxonomy): Eukaryota > Metazoa > Chordata > Aves > Passeriformes > Callaeidae > Callaeas > Callaeas wilsoni. Next base: position 52,743 of record VWPU01003385.1, on the reverse strand, counting down.
GTGTCTGTGCAGGGCCCGGAGTTGGACTCATGATCCTTGTGGGACCCGTCCAACTCAGGATATTCCATAATTCTATGGTTTTTTCCCATGGAATCCTGCTCTCTGAGCTTGTCAATATTGCTCGGAGTTGCCGCAGCAGCAGCAAAGGTGGCAGATTTGGAAGGAAAGAAGGGAAGAATGGAGACTTCCATGTCCCTGTCATTCTGAGCTGAAATAAGCTAACACCATATTTTATATGAGAAAATATCTGGGATGTTTCTGCCAGGATGTGCTGACACTGAGGTGTTCATTGCTGTCAGATCCAGGGTGGCCAAAGGACAAACAGGGATAAGATGCTGGGTTTGGAGGAGCAGTGAGTTTATAAAGTATCTCTGGCATAAGAAGACCTCAAGATGCTGACAGCTGGATTTGCTGGGGCTTGATTTCCTTCTGCCAGTGTGGAATGGTCCATCCACTCTGCTCCCAGGTGGTCACAGACATCTGCAGACATGGCCCCTTCCCTGAGAAACTGCCAAGGACAGAGAAGGTGGCACCACCTGAGGAACCGAAACAGCATGAAGACTGCTGGGGAGATGAGATGCTGTTTGGAAACATGGAGTGTGTCTGCTCTGTCCCCTCTGCACGAAGGATCCCAGAGTGGACATGCCAAGGCCTCTAACCCTTTCCGCCTTTTAAAGGCAGTGAAAAGGGATGTGGATATCTGCACAGCCAATGTGGGGCTCCAGGTGTTTGTCCAGCTCACGTGCCTTGTCCCTGTCCCCATCCCTTCCCCAAGGCAGCAGGAATGAGGGAGCCAGGCCTGGGGGCTGCTCTCCACTACAGCCCCCAGTCAAAGGTGAGCTTTAATCCCTGCAGCTGGAGCAGAGCTGGACATTGTGCACATGGGCAAAGTGTAAAAGAGGAAGATGTCACTCTAGAGGTGGGAAAAATTCAGCCAAAAGCTGCTCCTGGAGATTATTTTTCTGGTGAGATCCTTCAAGCCCCAAGCAGTGGAGACCCTTGAGCACGTGGATGTTTTACCGCAGGAGCAGCAGCAGCCTCGGGCTGTAGTTTCTTACATCAGAAGATGCCCATCCTGGGGCTTCCCCGGGATAGAGTGAAGGTGCCTGGAGTCCTGCCAACCCAGGGACTTGGGCCCTCAGGCCAGATTTGGGGCTGGGCTAGCATCCTGGAGGATGCTGGGCAAGTTCAGCAGGGCTGTGGTGAGCCCTGGAGGCAGGATGGCTTTTATCCACCTTCAGTGTGGCACTGGGGAGGGCTGAGCCCTGCCAGTGGCCTGGATCCTCTCCAGCTCCATTCTGCACAAACATCCCCTCGGCACCTCCACTGCCCGGCAAGGAAACTGGTGAGGTGCCGGCAAGGAAACTGGTGAGGTGCCGCCCCGCTGTCAGCCGGGGATTCCTCTGGCCCGAGATGAGGGCAGGCAGATCCACATCCTGTCCGTGGTGCTGGCTGCCAGACCTGCTGGGGCTCGGCATCTCCAGTGTTCTGCATGCCAGGGTGAGCTGGCAAAGACTGCGGGAGGAAAACCTCCACTGCCCTGCAAACCACATCTCTGTCCTGGCATCCCTGGCTGTGCCACAGGCTGGAGAGGCAAATCCACGGGACTGGCTGGGGAGCTCCAGAGGAGTTCCCAGCCCCCGCGCTGACCAGCTCATCCCTATCTGAGAGTATCCCGAGGGACATCCCATCCCTGCCTGGCAATTTCCTAAGGGACATCCCTGCTTTAGGCCTTTTCTAGCACAAACGGTGAGAGTGGGCAGGAATCACCGCAGGCAGCTCTGCTGGTTTATTTGTGAAGCCTCCGGTCCCTGCTCTGCCTCGAGGCACTGTGTGCCCACGGAGAGCACCAACTGCTGCAGATTCCCCGCTCTTTCCATGGCCGAGATGACTCTGCTGCTGCAGTAGTGTGGGAAACGAAGACTAATTTCCAGCTGTGCTGAGGTTCCCCTAATTTGCCCCAGGTGTCTGGGCAAAGCGCAGAGGGATTTTTTAACTCCTTTGAGTCCCGCCTCTGGACTGATGGGGGTGAGCCAGGGTCCCGCCAGTCACTGTGGATTTGGGGGCTGTTCCAAGGTGGCATTTAATGGGGCACATCCCGGGCTGGTGTCTGTGTGTGTGAGCCCCCATCCCTCTGCCACACTCTGGCCTGGTCTCGCGCCAGCCCATTGTCTTTTGGCTTTTCCTGCAGGCGCCAAGCTCTCTGCTTTGGGAAAACTGGTCATGAGAATGTGAGCGTGACCCCAACCCCGCAGTGCCAGGGGCTATGGGGAGCAGGAAACTGGTTTGTTTGGGATCTTATATTCAGAAACACTTCTCTCAGTGAAATGGGATATTTTGAGCAGATGTTTGTGTGGTCTACTGACTTTATGGAAAATAGGCTGATCCTGCTCGACAGAAGGATCAGCAAACCTGGAAAAGGGGTAGGAGGGCTCAGCATCTCATCCCTGATCCCTCATGTACTTAACCCACGAACTGAATGACAGAGCCACGGAGCAACACGGCACCAGAACAGCTTTAAAGCCCTCCCCCTGGGAGGGCTCATGGGAAGCCATGAGATGCATTTTCCACTGGGTCACGTCTTGCCACTTGGCAGTCTGACTGCAGCACCCGTGCTTGGGGTTTGGGAGGGTCTGGGAGAGCTTGGAGCAGGCGGCACACCCCAGAGTACACTCCCCTCTGCCTGGCACTGTGGGTGGGCTTCCATCTCTGCCACTGCATCCATGGGTCCCTGCACCCGTGGGTCCCTGCTATCTTCTAAAGAGAGATTCAGACACTGGATTATGGGGATGGTTTTTTCTCCTGAAAGTGAAGTGTGAGAATGTGGGGGGACATGGGCATCTCCATAACCGTTGCTGTGGGCAGACATCTGCCCCAGCACATGCAGACAGAGCTGTTCCCATCTCAGGATCTTCAGCAGAGCAGAAGTTCCAGTGTCCCCAGGGGACATGCCAGGGACCCCGTGAGCCTGAGCCTGCACCTGCAGAGCCTCATCCTCCCATTTGGCCTGTCTGTCTGTCCATCTGCTCTGCCTGGCTGCTGGTCATGGGGCAGTTTGCTGGTGCTGGCGGTTCTCAGGTTGTCCTGAGCGGAGGGGCAGGATCCATGCCAGAGAGGATTGGCAGCTGCTCTCCTTCCCACTGTTGGATATCAGAGCAGAACCACCAGCGCTGCCCTGGCTGCCGCACGCTGCCAGTCGCAGCTCCTCAATAAATACAACTGGTAAATCTATTAATTTTACAGCTCTAATTGATGTATTGCTGTAATTACCTTTTATAACAAGGCAATTAAACCCTATTAAAGATTATTAGCTAATTACAACTCCTCTATGCACACACCCCAAGCCCCTTATGTGCACAGATTGTTGGATGGGGGGGAACTGGAAGCCCATTGCAGCTGGGTCTTGAGGTCAGCGTGGTGCACAGCATGATGTGATGGGTCAGGATGCTGGATGGGGAGATCATGAAATCACAGGCTCATTTGGATTCAAAGGAACCTTAAAGCTCATCTTATTCCACCTCCTGCCATGGGCAGGGACACCTTCCACTATCCCAGGTTGTTCCAAGCCCTGTCCAACTGGGCCTTGGACACTTCCAGGGATGGGGGATCCACAGCTCCTCTGGGTGACCTGTGCTGATGCCTCACCACACTCACGGGGAACAATTTCTTCCCAACATCTCCTCTAAACCCTCTCTTTTTCAGTTGAAAGCCATTCACCCTTCTCCATGTCCCATTCCTGCGTGTACCACCATCTGTCTCTTCATACTTGGGCGTGTCACTTAGCCAGGGCTACAAGGGATCAGGACTGCTGCGTGCATCCAACCCAGCAATTTTTAGCTTTCTGGGATCAGATGGGAAAAAATTTTGAGGCTGGGATCTTCTCCTCCTGGTAGTGAGGTGGGTGGGGGTGTAGGGCTAAGGATGCTATGTCTTCTTGGCCAGAAGAATTGGTTTAAAAGGGCAGGTGCGTCTGCCCTGGAAAGGAGAAATGGCCCCGTGCTGGGAGCAGGACTGAGGGGAGTACATTGGCTGGGGAGAGAACTTGGAAGGTGTCTGGGAGACTGGGGTGGCTCAGCCCTGGGTTGCTCTGCATCTGCGAAAGCAGGTGCCAAAAGCTGTACAGTCTAGGAAGTGACCCCGAGGATTCTTGCAAAGAGCCTAAAAGACCTGAAAAGCCATCAGAAAAGCAGCCCAAAGGGGTCCCCCCAGGGACAACGCCTGACCCCATGGCTCATCCCCTTCCTGCGTCCCTCCATGTGGAGCAGCCAAGGAGTGGGAGTCCCTGGAGTTGCAGCTCCTCTTGTCACTCCCAAATCCAGCTTCATCGCTGCCCACGTTGTTTGTATCACGAAATTGTATCATTTACAGGCCCCAAAACTGCGCTTTTTTGGAGGCTAAAGAGCTGGAAGTGCATTGAAATTCCAGGGATGTGGCTGCTTTTTGCCTTCTGAGTCACACAAGTAAGATACAGCCTCTGCTGAGAGCCTCTCCTCAAGCCCCAGCCTCCTGTCCATCTCTTGTCCCTCACCTGTCCAGTGCTCTGCTGCAGCGTTCTGCACGCCGAGTTCCCTCAGTGCCCACAGAACCTGGACAAATCCATGTTAGCGGGTTGAAGCACAGCACCGTGCCTGTGCCGGAGCTGTGGAGTGCAGCCAGTCCTCCTGGCTCATCTGGTTTGAGTTAAGCCCTCCTGCACAAGTGCCAAGTGCCTCTTTGCCAGACCCAGTGACCAGCTCGGGGCTGTGCTGGGGCTGGGCTCCCCGTCCCCATGTTGGGTTGAGATGCTGCTGCCCCTGGGGGCTGGTGGGGAGTCTGTGTCCAGGAGAAGGGGGTTTGCAGAGGAGCAGTGTGGGAGCAGCACTGTCCACCCCGTCCCGGGGGAGCTGTGTGCGGAGCAACTACTGCAAAGGAGCTGAAGTCTGACCCTCCCTGGGGGCTTTTCACTCCAGGCTGCCAACAACCCATGCGGGCTCCGGAGCAAGCAGGCTCCCCCAGGTGCCCCATTTTGTCCTGGTCGCCCAGCCCGAGGGAGCCCTCAGGCTTGATTCCCCCGGGCAGTGAAGCGTGGGATACTGAGCCCGTTCACAGCAGGAGCTTTGTGGGGAGCACGAGGAGCCAGGAGGTGCCAGGAGTGCCAGATCAGGGACAGGCTGTGCCAGTGACCCTTAGCTGTGATTTCCAGCTGTTGCCCAAGCTGGTCCCTCCCTGCCTTTACCCTGGATGCGGTTTCCCACATTAAGGGAAGGAAGCTTTAGCCCCGCTATTCGTGACCCTGGAAATGCTCTGTTCCGTGTCCCCGTGGATGCCCGGGGTAGGCATCTCCTGCAGAAAGAGCACCCTCAGGGTAAAGCCCGTTTCGCTTTCCCTCCCACCCAGGGGTTACTTTTTAAAACAAAACAGAGCTGCGCAGTTGCCGGCGGCCCCGCGCGTCCCACAGTGCCCCGCGGCTTGGCAGCCACGGCCGCCGGGCCCGCCTTCCGCGGCGGCGTCTGCCGTGCGGCCTTCGGGGGCCCCCGTGCCTCGCCGTGGGGCCAGGGCCAGGCCACCATCCCTGGCTGTTCCCTGCCTCATGGCCGTCCTGCGTGCTCTCGCCTGCCTTGGTGTGTGGCACGCATGGGGGTTCCCAGGGCTGTGGTGTCCCCCCACCAGGGAAGGGGCTATGCGCATGAGAGGAGGAAGGAAAGGTGTGGGGAAGGAAAGACAGGCCGGGACAGGCAAGGAGGCAGGAAAGGAGGAATTTGTGTGGGACTGAACAAAGGAGTGAGGTGAAGGAGCGCAGACCCCGCTGGAGACGGAGGGAGATCAGTGCTGGGTGGGTGGTGACACAGTAACCCCCTGGCTACAGCACTCATGGGGGCTTGTGCTTCTCCATGCAGAGAGGGTTCCCCTGCGAGCCCAGGTCGGGAAGGAGGTGTAGCCAGGCCGCGGGGAGGGAGAAGGAGGGGGAACCCCAACCTCGTCCCCGTGGCAGTGCCAGGAGGGCTGTGCCTAGCTGACACCGCCCTCCCTTCCCCCCTCCCCCCTTTCCCCTCCCGTCTTTGACGTGGTGCTGGAGCAGATTCCGGGCATCGAACTGTTGGTTTTTGAAAGTTTGACCCTGGATTGTTGCCAGGATCCTTTCCCTACCCCGCTACCGTGCACCGGAGCTGGGACTGAGCGGCTGCCAGCGGGTTAATCATTGACGGAGAGCGCGCACACGCGTGTGTCCTGTGGGTGCTCTGCGTGTTTGCGTGTGTTGCTCCGTTGCTGTGTGAGTCATTCTCAGCCTGCCTGGGGCTCTGCTGCGCTGCCTGAGCTGAGAAGCAAATAGAGCTTGGATTGCAGCATGGACAGGAGGAGCCGGGCGGCCGTGGCTCGGGAGGCGTCTCGGGTTGGCTGTGCCCTTGACCTTGGACCCCTCTGTTCGCAGGGAATGGTTAGGGGAGGTTGTGCTTTAGGGTGCTCTGGCTCTCGCCAGTGTCCCCAGCTTCGAGGTGCAGCTGCCTTTCCAGCTTTCCTTGCCGGCAGAGTCCAGCTTTCCAAGCAGGAGCTCACAAGGAGGAAGCTGAAGCCCCCAGGACCCCCACCCACCTCTCATGTCTAGGGTGTAAAAGGGTTGCTCTTCTATTCCCATTGTCATTTTATTCCCATTTCTCACACATAGGAGGGTTTGGCTCCACAGCACAATGCAGGGAGGGGGATGAAGTCCAAGGAGGGGACACCCTCTCTGTGGTAGCACTGGGAGTGCCTGGAAGCATTTGGCACATCTGGAAATCACGAGCTGCCCGAGCCTAGGCAGTGCTTCGAGGGAGACAGAGCACCCTGCATCCACTGGGAGGACTGGGAATCATCCCTGCTGGGAGCTGGCGATACTGGAAGGATGGTTGAGTGGGACTGGGAAGGGCTGGAAGTAGGAGGCAGGAGAACAGGAAACAGCGCAGGGAATTGGGGTGGAGGCTCAACTCGTGCTCAGAATTTGGGGAGTTACAAACTGGCACAGCTGGCACTGAGGAGAGCTGGGGTATGGGGACAACCAGCGCTGAGGGAACTGGGCAAAACCAGTGCAGGAAAGTGGGTAGGTGGGTGGGGACATTCTTTGGTGCCCCAGAGCTCTTTGTGTGGGATGCCTCAGGAACCCCGACCAGGGTGTTTTGGGTGACCTGGGACCGTGTTTGGGTCCCTGGACTCCAGAGTTTCAGGTACCCCAGGGTCCTGTGCAGCCTGTGGCTCCTGCATTCAGGGTGTGCCAGGAGCCCCCACACCCTGGGGTCAGCTGCTGAGATGCTGCCTGCCCTGTCCTATGGGACAGTGATGTCCTGGAGGTGCTCAGCCCAAGGGTCCTGAGGGTGCCTGTCTGCACCCCCTTTACTGCAGGCCCTCTCAGGGTGCACTTTTCCCTGGCCGAGTCCCTTCAGTCTGCAATCCAGCCTCTGTCAAGGGAATCGCCCTAGAAAAGGGCGTGGAAGGGGGTTACTCCGGACTGTGCCCCCAGTGACGCCCTCTCAAGGCCCCTTTACCCAGGGATAATTTCCCAGCCTTTCCTAAGGAAGGGCTAGGACTGATGCGAGTTGTCTCCACCCAGGTTTTGGATAACTCCACCCGCCGCCGCCTCGCAGCTCCTCCTCCCAGTGAACAGCCCAGTTGGAATATAAGCAAGTCACTCAGACACCAGGAGCTGCCGCGACAGCTGTGCGGGTGGCGTGGGGCATCGCGCCGTGACCTGTGCCGTGTCCTTTGCCTCGACGCCAGACCCTATGGCGACGCCTTCGCAGAAAAGGAGCACCCGCAGCGGGGCTTCGGGGACCCCCTTGTCCCCCACACGCATCACCCGCCTGCAGGAGAAGGAGGACCTGCAGGAGCTCAATGACCGCTTGGCCGTCTACATCGACAAGGTGCGCTCGCTGGAGCTGGAGAACGCCGGCCTGCGGCTCCGCATCACGGAGTCCGAGGAGGTGGTGAGCCGCGAGGTCTCGGGCATCAAGGCTGCCTACGAGTCGGAGCTGGCGGATGCCCGCAAGACCTTGGATTCGGTGGCCAAGGAGAGAGCTCGGCTGCAGCTAGAGCTCAGTAAAGTCCGGGAGGAGCACAAGGAGCTGAAAGCCCGGTGAGTGCCCTGGGAATGGGGGGGACTGCAGTGGGACGGGTGCTGTCGTCATGCTTGGCAGGGAGCCGGGAGGGAGGAAGGACCTGGAGGAGGCAGGGAGAGGAAAAATCCGTGGCCTGGCCGGGGCAGGAGTGTGTGTGGTAGAGAGAGGAGAGAAGCGCTTCCCACTCTCCCTCCAAGCGCCATCTTTGGCCAGGATGCCCTTGGAGCGGGGATTTGGGAACAGAGGTGGGGGTGCTTGGGGCTGGGGCTGAGCAGACATCCCCTGGGCCCCCGGAAGGGTCCGTGTTATGCGGGGCGCAAGCGCTGGGCTGGCAGTCCCTCTGCCTTCGTCATGCTGGAGCTATTCCTAAACACGCTCCGGCACAGCCCGGAAAGCGGTGCCAGCCAGCTGGCTCTGTCCTGCCTACAGATTTCGCCTGCTCGTCCTATTTTCCTTTGCTGTCTTTGGCACCGGTTAAAGAACCTGCTCCAGGTTTTGTTTGCCTTAACCCTCCCTGTGCCAAGCTGCTCCCACTCTGTGGGGTCCCTGGCTTTGGAGGAAGCAGTGTGCGGGCAGCACTCATGTCCCCCTCCCACCAGCTGTCACTGGGTGATGTGCGTCCAGTCCGCATTGAGGCACGAATTCCTCCAGCCGCTTCCCATCGGGTTCATTTCTTTCCCTCCCTGTCATCAGAAATGCCCCCCTCGTGGACCCCTCCCTGCTGCCACTGGGTACCCCTGCCCTCCTCAGGGCTGTCACCGGTTACCAGCACAGGTCCCCTGAGGACACGGGGCTCCCTGGCCAGTATCGCTGCCGGCCATGCAGGGGCTGGCACCGGGCTTCCCCCGGGCTCTGCCAGCCTGTGCAGCGTCGGGACGTGTCCCTGTAGCGCTCAGTTCCCCGAATCCCGCTCCACGCAAGGAGCGAGCGGATCCCTTTCCGTCATCAGCTTTGGCTCGGAGCCGGATCCGGGCAGTGGTGGGACAACCCCCTCTTACTCCATTTGATCTTTTGCCTGTTATTCTGGACGACTCATTTTGAGCCTGTACCAAATGAGGCTAAAATTAACTTTCTTGGTAGATGCCATAAATATTTTACCTGGGAGGGAAGGAGTGTGCTGCCTGTTAGAGCCGTCTCCGAAAGCCATGTGGGGTTATATTTAGCTTTCTATTTCCCGTGCGCTGCTGCAGCTCCGTCCTCGGATAAGGCGGTTTGCTGCTCGCCAGATCCCTGCTCCCGGATCCCAAGGATACGGATGCTGGTGAGAGGAGGAGCTGAGCTGTCTAAAGGCTTTTTCTGCCTTATGCAAACTCAGAACTATCTTGGCCACGATCTCTCGAGAGCAGCCGTGGCTGGAGGGGAGCTGGGAGCTGGCTGCGCTGTGGAGCCGGCCGTGTGGAAAACGGATGTGGAATTTTTCCCTGCAATGGGCTGCGCTGCGGGAGCTTCTGTGCTTGTTCCTGGGCGCTGACAAATCCCCGAAAAAGTGCTGTAACTCGCGGGAGTTCGCAGAGAGCAGCTTGTGCTTGAGAGATGGGCTTCAGTGGATTTTGGAGAGCAGTTGGTGCGCGGGGCTCTGGGAGACAGGGGTGTTTCCCTGTTGAGTCATCTCTGAGTCACGGTCGGTGAGATGGAAGAGCGGAGATGTGGAGGAAGCCGGTGCTGTTCATTCCTGCCTCTAGCTTGTCCCCGCTTCCTAGGGCGCGGTATGAGGGCTGCTCTCCAACCCCCAAAACCCTTGCAAGGAGACTGCAGCTTATCTTCTGTCCCCGGGGACCTGCTCGATGTGGCAGGGCTGCTCAGAGAGGATCACCATCAGCTGTTGAGCTGCGATGCTGCTTCTTGGGCTCAGTTTGACTGGGGTGTCCCGAATCTTTGGGGCATGAGAGAATGGGGCAGCCACGAGCCCAACCCTGCGGAGGGGTCAGAGCTGTTGGCGGGATCAGGAACGGCCTGTTCAGACGTTGTTCTGCTCCCTGCCATCCAGCTGGGCAGGGATGTGCCTGCTCTGCCGGCTCTCCCCGCCCACCCTGAGCCCTTGGGTCAGCACCTGGTCTGGGGACACTTCACTGCCCTTGATACAGTGAGACTTTGCCTAATAAGTGCTCTCTGCACCCCTTGCTGTGCCCGTCAGCCCTGGGGAAGCGCTGGGTATCTCCCGCAGGGCAGGCGCCCGGGGCCGCGTTATCAGCAGCCACAGCATCGCCACTGCTCGATGCAGGGGTTGTCTCGCCGGCACAGAGGGAGGGTGGGGGGCCGGGATGCCAGGGCATGACATGTCTGGATGTGACACAGTCCCAGGTGCTGGGTGCTCTGTCTGGGGTGGGGAAGGAGGTGCTGACTGGAGGGGGACAAGGTGTGCAAACAGGAGACCAGTCTAACCAGTACCAACGCACGAGTGCAAGAGCTGCATGGGTGGAGGAAGGTCTGAGCAGAGCTGAGCTGCCTGCCCTCTGCCTCCTACCACCCCTCTGTCCCTGGCAAACTGCTCTTCCCTTTGGGGAAGTTCCCAGTGGGATCTTCCCACTGCATGTTTGGCTGCCTCCAGTGGTGATCCAGGAGGGATTTCCCAAAGTGCCCACCTGGCTTTTTGCACGGGGACCCTCAGCCCTGTGCAGCCTGATACTGGTTGTGCCCTGGAACACAGGACCCCCCTGGGCAATCCTGCCTGTCCCCGTGCCACATGTGTCCCCAGCCTCTGGCTATGCCGTAGCCAAGCTTCAGGCAAAGCAGAGGGTGTGGTGAGGGTGGCTGGTGACTCAGGGGTGCTGGCAACACCAGCATCATCCCCTCCCAGGCCATGGGTAGAGACAGGACTAGTCTGAAATGCCCCTGTGCCAGGTGTTCTCAAGCTTCTGTTGTCCTCCTTGGAGGACACCTGGATTCCAGCATGGCACCAGAGTTTGGAGACACGCTCTGTGCTTGGTCCTGCCCATTGCCCCCTCTCCTTCAGCTGGCTTCTAACAGGAGCCATAGCCCTTGCCTTGCTCCATGAGAATTCGTCCCATCCCACAAATGGGAGACATTTGTCAGTGCAAGCCCCAGTCTGGGGGCACCGGGGTGTAGAATACAGCCCTGGGGCACCTTCAGTCCCAGGAGAGGCCCCCTGAGGAATTCAGTGCCCACTCCATGGGCGAGGAGTGGCCATGTGGTGGCCATACAGTGGCCAGCTCCCTTCTCCAAGGCAGGAACCAGCCCTTGTTAGTACTGCCGCTGATGGGCGATGCCTTCCTGAATTGCAGCCGCTAACCTGATTAAGCCAGTGCCTTGGCAAGTGCCTCCTCCTCTCAGGGCCCAGATCTCATCCCTGGCCCTAATGAGGACAAATCTCTTTCCCAAACAGCGTTGTGGAGGGAGGAAGCTCGTCCAAGGGCAGAGCAAGGGAGGCAGCAGTGGGGTGCCAGAAGGTGAACCCCACAACCCTTTCCCAGCCCAGGGGGGTTTTGCCCCATGCTTTGTTCAGTGATGACCCTCTAAGCAGGAGCAGGTAAACAAAACCTGTTTAGTTGAAAAAAAGGGAGGAAAATGAATTAAGGCTCAGTGCTGCCAGGGAGGGCAGGCACTTCCTTTAGCAGCGATGAGCTTGTGCTGGAATATTTTGCGTGGGGTGAAACCTCAGGCTCCTGGGCTGCTCCCCCATCTGCCTCATGGAATCCCTGCCAGGGAGGGAATGCTTTGGCTGGGAGGAGGCTTTGCCCTTTCAGAGCAAACAAAGAGCAACTTGTGCAGCTGGGGATGCTTTGAGGGAGTCAGCAGCACAGAGTTGGGCTGGTCTAGACCCCTGGGACCCTCTGGGACCCTCTTAAACATGCCACCCTGAATCTCCAGCCCTGTGGACACATTGGTTGTCCCTTGACATCTGCAGCCAGCAGCTCGGGATGGCTGGGCATGCTGGCCCTCCTGGCATGCTGCAGGGCTGGAGGGCTTCATGGCAAAACATTTCTTCGAGGCAAAGGTTTCCGTTAGCTGTTTCCAGTGGAGAGGAATTCTCACCTGTGCAAACATCCAGCCCCTCTTTTTCCAAGAAAAATTGTGGCAGAGAAACGTGCTCCAGCACTTTTGGTTTGTGACCTCGCTCCCATTGCTGTGTTTGCCAGTGTCTTCCAGCCACAGCTCATCCCCTCACTTTTCCCAGGGATGAGAAGAGTGAGAGGAAATCCTGTTGCCTTATATATATTTACAGCGATAGGATCCACTCTGGTAAATTAAGAACTTTATCCTTGGAGCTGGGGATTATAAAGAAGTGATTGCAAAGAGAATCAGGGTTGCATTTGGTGTGGGAAGGGATCCATCCCTGACAGCCCATCCCAACCTGCCCCGGTCCCACATGCTGCCACAAGTGTTCTTAGCCTTGTATGTGTCACTTCACTTGTCTGAATCCCATCAACACTGAAACTCTGGAGCCTAGAGGATGGGGAGTTGTTTCCAGTGTCATGCTCAGGGACGCAGACAGAGAGGGTGGCACAGCCAGGGTGGGACATGTGAGGTGGCTGCCAGCTCCATATTCTGCTGAATTTGTGCCCTTTGGGAGATGTAGTTTCCTTCCGTGCTGCTGGCAACCAGGAAAGGAGGAAGTCACCAGAGTTCTCCCTCTGGTCCTGGCTAAAATTAGGGCTGGCATGGAGGATTCCCCAGGAAGTATCAGCCCAGTGGGTTCAGAATGAGCTGGGAATCACCTTCCACTGTCCCGCCACTGGCTGCATTACCTGTTTCGCCATCCTGCTCTTTGTGAGGTTGTTTGCTGAGCCTGTTCCTTTGGGACCAGCTCAGCACGTTCCCAAACAGCTGAGGCTGGTGCCATGTAAAACCTGTCTCTGTCGACAGCTGCCATCAGACAGCATGGTGTCGGGGCTGGGTGCCCACCTGCCTCTGCTCCCTTCCTCTCTCTGCCCAGGGTTGAATATCCCCAGTGTGAAGCTGAACAACTGTGGGGGCTGGCGTAGCCCCCCAACCCCACCTGGTGCAGTGGCAGCTGCAGCCCTGACTGCAGAGACATCTGTGTGACAGCCAGGCTCTCGGCCACCCGGGAGAAGCCCTATCCTTCCAGGGATAGGGCAGACACAGCTTCTCTGAGCAAGCTACGCCAGGGCCTCACCACCCTCACAGGGAAGAGTTTCTTCCTAATACCTCATCTAAATCTGCCCTCTCACTTTCAAGCCATTTGCTTTGCCCAGTCACTCCATGTCCTTGATAAGAGTATAATAAAATATCCATATTTTTCCTTGTTCCTGTATGTGAAGGATGTTGCAGCATGTCCATGAACCATGGTGTGATCTAGGGCTGTGGGTGTTGGGGAAAGCCAGAAGGGTGTGGAAGTTGGTTAATGAAGTGCATTGAGCTCAGCCCATAGAGATACCACAAAACCAAGCTGGGGCTGGGACACCTCCATTCCTGGCGAGGCTGAGTCAACATTTCACGTTGTCTATCATAAACTAATTACCTTTTCCAATGAAGGTGAAGGTGCCCTTGGCTTGAGGTGTCCTCCAAGCTGCAGCCAATGCTCTATTTCTGCCTTCCATGGTTAGTAGAGCTAGGAAGTGCGGCAGGGACAAAATTCCTCAGCACAAAGGGTGGAAGGTGGGTGCTGCCCTGCCTGTACTGTACCTTCCTTAATTATGGGGCTGCACCATTGCAGGCATTGGCGCCATGTCCCTGTGGAGAGGTGGCAGAGCCAGGGTAGAAGCAAACATGCGCTCTCCTGAAGCTGTTGAATTTTTGTGTTGGAGCTGTGAGTGGCTCAGAAGCACCTCTGTAGGAGCAAGGTTCTGATAGCAGAGGTCTCTCCTCCCTCTTGCACAAAAGCCATCTCCAGACACTTGCTCTGGCTGCTACTTTCCACACCCGCGTCCTCCTGCCACCCAGTCCACTGCTGCCATCCTGGTCGGGCAGAGCTTGGCATCTCCATGCCGCAGTGCTCAACTGGAGTTCAGAACTTTCAGTTTGTTGGGGTTTTTATTTATTAACAGCTTAAGGACACAGTTTCTCCCTAAAACCCTATCCGAGTCACGTGAGCCCTAACAAACACCCAAGCTCTTGCTGTGATTGTGTAACGTGGGCTTCAAAAGGGGTGGGAGCCCAAAGGAAACTTGGCCCCAGTGCCCATCGCCACTGAGGGGTGGCCAGTTGCCCCACTGCAGCTCTCAGTCCCCACTGTGGAGAGCCCTGTGTCCCCCTGTCCTTGCAGTGTGGTGGGCTCGCCGTGGCTGTGGAAGGGCTCTGGATCAGTCCTGGCAGAGCAGGGAGATGAGTCATGCTCAGCCATGTGTCTCTGGACTGGAGCAGGGTGCGGCACTGCGGGGCCGCGCTTTGGGGGGCCCTGCCAGTCCGGCAGTCACGCTCTGCCCCTTCCTTCCTTCCTGGCATGACGGCAGATAACCCTCTCCCCGGCAGCATCCGTGGGGTGCGAGGATGCTCCCCTGCAGGGCACCAGGCTACACTGGGAGAAACTGGGGGAGTTTTCTAAGTTGAGCCTCCATGCCGTGGGCTTTAGCGGGGAAGGGGAGATCTGAGGAGAGCAGCCTCACCCCTGGGCATCGTACTTTGCTGTTTGGGTGGCTGCCAGGCTCTCATTTCAGGGCAGAGACGCAGCTTTGTGCAACCCAGCCTCTACTCTGCAGTTCCAGTGCAAAAAGCCACCAGACTGGGGTTTGCCTGGTGGTGAGTGTGTTGCGGGCACGTGAGGCTGAGCAGGAGGGAGGTGGTGGGGCGGCTGGGGCGTGTCGTGGTGGTCCTGTTCACAGGCAGTTCTGTGCAAGCAGCAATTGGGGCTAAATTGTGCTTTCTAGGGATGCCACATCTGCAGTCCTCGCTCTGGGGAAGTGCTTATTTCCTGCCCACGTGCCAAGCAGGTCTGGGCTCCATCTCGGCACAGTGCAGGCTGGCAGGGAAAGTGGGCAGAGGTGTGCTGGCAGCTCTGCGCATGGCACAGCACAGCAAAACATAGGCGTTCACCTTGGTCGCTGCTCATCTCTGTGCTGAGCTGCATTTTCCCAATGGCATCCTATCCGTACCCATCCCCACAGCCACCCCAAGAGCAGCTGGAGCTCCCGGTGCCGGCAGTGACAACATCGGCAGTCGGAGCGCGCAAACAGGCGGCCCCAGCGCAGCCTGCGCCAGCCTCGCTGCCACCGCCACACGCAAACAGACCTTGTGGCAATGTAAACACCTTGTCTGCCTTTATCTGCGCTGCTGGAGCCGGGATAGCAAACCCTTTTGTTCCCAGGAATATGTGTGGCATCTGGATCCAACAATCCCCTGCTTTGTTTCTTAAGCAAATGTTGCTGGCTGGAAGCTTTGCGTACCCAATTTATGAAAAACGGGGTGAGCTGCTGCTGCTTCTGAAGAGAAAAAGGAGGCCTTGAACTCGTGTCATTTTGCCTCTCTTGGCTCCTTTCTGCCTTGTCCCGCCTTGCACTGCGACCTGGTTTCCATTGTGGATCAAGATGCAGCAGGTACAGAGCGACCTCGTCATCCCTTCTCAGAACCCCTTTGGGCTCAGGAATTGCACATGTGAGCAGAGGAAAGGGGAGTTACAGCCACATCTGCACGGTGGCAGCGTGTTTCCTTGCTCCTGGGGCTGGGATTGCACCCCTGCTCCTTCTTCACTGCTCCACATCTTGGCTGTGTTGCCAGTTCCTAGGAGAACACGAGTTTACGGCCGGCTGTTTTCCCCCAGTGCTCCTGGTCCTGAAGACATGACTAATACGAGTGACTCAGCTGCCTGTGTTTAACTCCGTTTGTAAGGCTCCTGCCATGCCCAGTCTCCCAGGGAAACACCGGGAATCTCCGCTCTGCCTTCATCCTTTGAGGTGGTGATTTGTGGGCTTAGCATTTCTCGTTCATCTGGAGAAGGATGTATTGAAGTGAAAGGAATGTTCTGGGGTTTCCATGGAGGGGCAACACTCAGAGATGTTCTAGGTGGAAAAAAAATCAAACCCACAATTTTCCCATTAAGTTTTAGCCCAATTATTCAAAAACTAGGTTTTGCTATGTCAGAGTAAGATAGTCAAGGCTGGGCAAAATGCCTTAAATTTCATCCAGTCCAAAACTTAATTGTTAATTTGTCATTACATTACATATAATTTAACTATATTGATGATACAAAACTCACTTGTTACCATGGTGAGTGTTCAGAGTAGTGCCATGAAGACTTGGAATTTCCTTCTTCCCTCCTCTTCCCAAAGACTTTGGCTTTAGTCAGCGATAGACAACACCGCAAACTGTTAGCAAATTCTGGATTAGGAAAACAAGCTGACAATGGCCTTAAGCACATGGTGGGATTTTTGGGGCTGTCCTGTGCAGGAGTTGGAATCGATGATCCTTGTGAGTCCCTTCCAACTCAGGATATTCCATGATCTCAGAGCTTTTTTCTCATGTCTCTCCTACTGAAATCTTGCCCTCAGAAGGTGGAATTGAGCAGTGTGGAAGGTGGTGTATTGACATATTTGAGTTGTGTCTAAAAATTTCTATTTCCAGCACAATTCCAAGCTTTTTAGGGCAAGTTTATTTTTCTAGATAAAGGGTGTTACTGCTTTAATCTATATTTAGGATGGTTCAATTCCAGGCCATCAAGTGTCTTTTAAATAACCCAATTCAAGATTTCATGGGAAGCTAGGAAAAGGCAGGCTGGCATGTTCAAAATGGATGGGTTTGGGTTGTGCCAAGCCTGGGCTGCGAGTGGGGTTGACCAGTGTTTGATCATGGTGTTCCAAGCAGTTGAGGTGTTCAGGTTTATAAAGAGATAGAATCACATAATAGTTTAGGTTGGAAAAGCCCTCCAAGATCATCATGTTCCCCCAGCCCTGCCAAGGCCACCACTAAGCCATGTCCCCAAATGCCACATCTACATATCTGTTAAATCTCTCCAGGAAGGGCAACTTCACCACTGCCCTGGGCAGCCTGTTCAAGCATTTGGTGACTTTTTTCAGTGGAAAATGCAGTTTTTTCAAGCAAGGAACTGACCTCCCTCTGGAAACCCCAGGCTCAGCCCATCCCCCTCAGGACCTGCACAGACACTAGCCAGGTTTTCCCAGTGCCGTGCAGACAATTCCCAAGCTCTTCAAGAGCAGCTCTGGTGACAAACCTGGGACTGGGCCAGGTTTGCTAAATCAAGTTTCAACTGGTAGCACTTTGCATGTCACCCCAGCCTGGAGGCTTGTTCCAGGTAACCCAGAGCTTGGTGGTAGACATTCCCCATAGGGAAATCCTGCCCTTATTTTGCTCAGCCACAAGCAGCGCTGGGCTCTCTGTGCTCCAGCACTGGAGACTTCACTCCAGTGGCTGATCCTCCTTGCACTTTGCATCCTCTTTGCATCCTCTTTGCATATGTCTCCTGGGGCTTGCTGCGCCCTGGAAAAGCTACTGGCAGCTGGGAAAAGGAGTTCCATGGATAACAGGGGTGTCCTACAGGCAGCAAATGGGGTGCCACAGGTGGCAGGGGGTCTCCCAGGCAGCCAGGCACTGGCAGACCTGCTGGAGTGCTGTGATGCATACTCCAAGCTGGGACACTTGTGCATGGAGGATAAATCCTGCCCTTTGTCTGTGCAGACACATAGATTTACGCCTGATACAAACCTTCCCCAAAAACACAACATGGGCTGTGGAAAACCAAGTCCTTCCCATTCCCCTGATGACTCCCACATGGCAAAAGGGCAAAAACCCCCTTTTCCAGTTCTGAAACCCCTCTAGTAATGCCATCTACCCTCCAAAACCACGGACCATCCTGTTACTATGGGGGACTGACCCCAAACAGGAGCGTCAGTTGGTGACTTGGGATTTCCATTCCGAGCTGCTGGTGGAGGCTAGGATGAGTCACCAGCTGGCGTGACAGTCCGGACAGGGAGTGAGCAACACTGGGGCTCCCCGGCCAGCACCGAGCTGCAACATTGTTAATTCTAAACAATTAATACACTATTTATTCTCAGAAATGGGCCTTAAGCAGCGTGTGGCTGTTCCATGCTGCAGCCACCTGCATCAGTTGGTTGTGAATCTGCCGAAGCTGAAGTGCTTGTCCCATGGTGAGAGGGGAGGCTGAAAGGTGACAGGTCTTTGCTCTGGTGCATCCAGGAGAAGGAGAAAAGCTCCTTCAAACCTTCAGAAGGGATGTGTGTGGTTGATTCCTGGCGGTATTGCTGTGGTCAGGTTCCATCACACTCGAGTTTATGTGCACCCACTGCTCCCAGCAGTGTTCCTGGCGATGGGAGCTGTGGAGGGACAGGAACATCTTGGATTTGGAGAATCCTAGATGGGGAGTCCATTTGCCTCCCCATGAAAGGCTTTTTCCTGGTTCACAACAAAGCAGCAGTTTTGGTTGATTTTAAGGGTGCAAGGAAAAGCCAGATCCCAATTTCAGGAGGGGAAGCCCAGCTCTTGGGAGATGCCAGTGAGCTGTTTTTGCTCCACTGGGGCCACGTGGAACTGGTCAAGCCCCTCAGCCATGGATGAGCATGTCATGAGTGTGTCAGGAGTGTGTGGCAGGGCCAGCACTGACCCTGGCACCAGGACGAGTCTTTGCCACCACTGATGCCAGAGAGTGGAAGCTGTTTCCATGCGTCTGTGAATATAGCTGGTGCTGGCATCCCCAGCTGCCTCTGGCAGGGGTCTGGTGCCCAACAGGATGCCGGCTCCGTGCAGATGTTGTCCTCGCTATACATCATGCTGGCTATTTCCAGCTCCCCTGCTAGGAGACCGGCCCATGTTTATCCTGGTGATTTGGCAGAGGCGCTGCGGCACAGATGAGTCAGAAGCTGGGAGACGTTGCTTTGCCACATTCCCATTGCCCCACTGCAGAGGTTTTCCAGATCCGCCTCCTCCTGCTGTCTCTGCTGCTTGTCCCGTGGGGCCCCAGTCCCTGGGATGGGGGGAACAATCCTTGATGGAGAAACAGTCCCTGGGATTAGGGAACAATCCCTGCAGTGGAGCGGTGATCCCTGGGATGGGGGAGTGATCCCTCGGACAGATCTCTGGCACTGGCGGCAGCGCCATGGAGAGCAGCCTGCCCAAGGTCGGGCAAAGCAGATTTTCTGGGTCCTCCCAGCAATCAGGGCCTTCCATGGGCACACACTGCCACTCCTGCCTCAGGTTCCCAAGCTGTAAACTTGTCAAAACCTTTTCTGGGATAACGTTCTCAGCCTGCATGGCCAGGAGCAGGCAGCTGTGGCCCCTGGCAGCCAGGTGGGACTGAGATCTGCAGTCCTGGGGGATTTGCAGATGTCCATAAAGATTTATGGATGGGGCAGGAGCTGGCTAGTTCCCTAAGTTGGCACATTTTCCAGGGTGGGGCAGCTGCAATTTGGAGGCGGGGAAGGAGGGGAACGCCTGCGCCTCCACGAGCTCCATCCCACTCATTGGTCCTCTTCCAGTGTATGAAGCCCAGTGCTGCCCAAGCTTCGGGAACACTTGTGGGGATTAATAGTGGAGAGGGAAACCATAGAGTGTTTCCTAAAAATGCATTGAGTGGGCTCTGGCATCTCAGAGAGGGTTGGCATTTTTCCAGCAGCCTGGTGGGCTCATGCCTGGATCTGTTCCAACGAGCTCTGATGACTCTGTCCTGTCTTGACTTTTCCAGAGGGAGAGCCCAGACCTGCCAGGTTTCCTGGCTGGGATTTTGGGGCAGAGCTGGGGGGAGCAGTAGCAGATGCTGCTCTGCGGGGTTGTCCCTGAGCCCTCTCTGAATCCATTGCGTCGACTTCCCAGCCTCACGTCTGTCTGTGCTGAGCACAGCCAGAGCAGATCCAACTTTCCATTAACATTTGGATTTTCTGGCAGCTCAGCTGCAATTTTCAGTCTTTTTTTTTCCTTCTTCCTGCTTTTAAAAGCTAAAAATAAAATGTCTTGAGGCCCCTTTTTCCTCCATCTTTTCTCTAGAGACATTTGTTTCTTGAGGATTTGATGCCTCTGTTGTTTTTTCTCCTCTTGGATTGTTTTTACCCCTGGCTCGCCCAGCACAGGGCATCAAATCGTGTGGGATTTGGAGGCACCCAGTCCTCTAGAATGAGGTGCTTCCCTTTGCACTGGGGAATTTGGGATCTTGTAGGCTCTAGCAGGCAGGATGGACAGGCCAGTGAATCCCTCTGGGGAGGAGGAGGAAGGTCCGTCTTTGTCCTCCTCTCCAGGGAAGTGAGAGCGACACAGCTGCCATGGAAGTTTTTATTTTTAGCCCAGTGCCAGCTGGAGCCTGTGAGGCTTCTGGGGAATAAAAGCAGGACCTGAGGGCAGGAGAAGGGAAAACTCAAACCTTGGCTGGGCTGGAGCAGGCATCAACACGGCTGGCGTGAAGCAGTGGGCTGGGGGTCCCCAAGGCGAGAGAGGACTTGCCTGTGTGCTGATACCTCCTCCAGAGGCTGCTGCCACGTTCAGGGTCAGGGTGTGTTTGGAAGGAATATGGGGGGAGATGTTCAGGTCCTGGGGAGCCAGGTTCTGCAGACCACTGGACCCACCAGAGCAGAGGACAGGAGAGGATTTGTCTCACCCCTCTCCCTCTGGCAGAACTACCCCCAGCTCAGCCCCATGGCTGGTGAGCTCTGACCTTCTGGCTCTGCTCCTCACTCTGGAATCCAGAGTTGAGCACAGGAGGCTTCTAAGGAAAAGAGATTTGTCCTTGAGTCATCTGGGATTTACTATGGGGCTTTCCAGGCATTGATGCCCAGAACCCTGGATCCCTCTGGTCCCTGGAGAGGGCAAATCTGCTGCAGACACAAGTGCAGCATTTTTCCCTCCGTTTGTCACTTATCAGTGGAACTGCTGTCCCTTGAAAGAGTCATACAATTCAGGTCATGCTGGAGCCCCATCCCATAGAGCCGGCATACTCCAGCTGTACCCAAACCTCCACAGCTGACACGGCAAGCAAAGAGCAGCAGCAAAATACCAGGGGTGAGCTCTTCCTGGAGTCACATGGCAGTTCACTCCATCAGGAATGACAGGACTGGACCCTGCCAGCAGTGCTGGGGTGGCCATGCTGGCTGCAGGGATGAGCCAGGGCCAGATGGGAAAACTCGGCCTCAAATGCTGGTTGCAGTGAGCCTTGGAGCCTCAGATCCGCTCCCACTTGGCATTCTTGTCCTATGAGTCACTGGCACAAAAGGAGTGGGTTGAACAGGAAGGACCCAGCACAGAGCTCCAGCAGCAGCTCCGGCAAGCAAGACTCTGGTTCCCTGGAAAAGGGGGACCAGCAGCATTTCTTGGTCAGTTATTCCACTGTGGGCTAAATTCCAAATTCTCTAGATGGCTTAAATGCTATTTAGACATAAAAGAGGCTATTTTATGGAATTTATGGACTATGAAATCATACTCTATGCATATCATTGAGACCCTCTTACCTGAGAGCCCCAGACATGAAAATATGAAAATCCGACCACAGAAACATTCTAGAATTCGTTAGAGATCCAACATGTTATACTGAGCCTTTTACACCACAATAGTGTTCTGGGCTGGGAAAGGAACTTTCAGAAATGGAAAGAAAGGCAGGAGATAGATCTTCACACACTTCCAAGAAAAAGTCTGCAAGCTGCTCCTGGATTCCCAGAGGCTCTTGGGCTCTGCTTTTCCTGACAGCAGCACTTTAAGTGGTTTTGAATTTCATTACTGTGCATGTAGGAATTGTTATTTTTTTAAACTGTCCTTCAAGTGGAATTCCTGCTCTTTTAATATGGAATATCCTGGGATTTGAAGTGAGGTTTGCGCTTAAAAACAGTAGCCTGGGATTTTGAAACCTTTGCTTTAGTCTGCAAAATAACAGAATAACTTCTCCATGCTGGCTCGGATCAGGAAACAGAAAGAAATGCAGGAAAATCTGCTGTTGGCCAACCGAGGAGCTTCCGACATCCCGCATCTGCGAGTCAGGGAACGTCGTCCCTTCTGGTCGTGGGTCCCGTTCCTGGTGGTCTGGATCCTGCCCTGGGATGGGCTGAGTGCCGGCGCTGCCGCAGCCGCTCCCTGGTATTTGTGACCCACGATGTCGCGGCGCGGGTGCGCCCTCCGTGCCCCAGGAATGCGCCGCGCGGCCGGCGTGCAGCCAGTGCTCGCCCACGCCAGAGGGGCTCCGCGGCTGGTCCTCGGGCGCGTTCCACCTCCGCCAGTCCCACACCCCATTTTGAGGGAGGAGGGGTGACAATCCCACCCCGGGGTTGGCGGCTGCTGGTGGGCCGTTGGGTCTTTTCTTTTTATAGGACATACCAAAATAGCTCCAGGCTGTGTTTTGGTGGTGCAGTCAGATCAGATTCCCTGGTCATACGGTGGGTCTGTAAGGAATGGCTTTGACCTGCTGTCAGAGGGCTGGAAAAGCGAGGAGGGCAGTGGGGGCCAGGATGGTGCAGGAATGTGGATGGTGATACCAGAGGTCGAACTGGGGGACTGAGGCACCACAGCTCTGCATCGACTGAGCAACAGCTGAGCTCATGGCAAGGCACAGCCACAGCAGTGTGGCCCCCAGCCCCCACTCATCGCCTGGTGCTCCCTGTCCACTCCAGGAGAGGCATCGAACTCTTGGCACTGGCAGGGTGCCACAGACTTCTCTGCCTGGCCACCTCAGGTGGGCAACACTGGCTGTGGGGCAGTTTCAACTCCTCCCCAACTGCTGCTCCAGCATCCAGCCCCTTGCCACATGATGCCACGCCGTGCTGAGCCATGCTACACCACATTTGACTGTATCACGCCATGGTGGGCTCTGCCACACCGCATAGTGCTGCTCCACGTCATGCCGTACCACATTGTGCCACGCCACAGCATGCTTTGCAGTGTCCCATCAAACTGCACTGTGTCCCACCATGCCACGCTGTGCCACCCCGGCCCCAGCCTCGTCAGCACTGGTCTCTTGCAATGCAGCCATGCCGTGGGTGTGCATATTGCATATGGGTGCTCCACTCTGAGACTCCTTCTGCTCCCCCAGTCATTCCCAGCCCTTCCTGCTTTCCAGTATCCAAAATAAGGGCTGGGTGTGCCAGGTGGCTGGGACGTGCTGGTCCCCTTGGTGGGTGGTTGTTAGGGACAGTGGTGCAGCTCTTTTGGGAGTGATCAGAGGGGGGCAGGTGCGACAGTCTTTGTGCTTGGGGTACAGTGCACGAGCTTTTCTGAGAACAGCCCTGAGGAGAAGAACTTGGAGGTGTTGGTGGATGAGAAGCTTGACAAGACCAGAAGAGTCCCTTCCAGTACCTAAAGGTACTCCAAAATTTTGAGAGGGACTTCGGACAAGAGTCTGGAGTGATAGGACAAGGGGGAATGTGTTCCCACTGCCAGAAGGCAGGGTTAGATGGGATATTGCGAAGAAATTCCCTGTGAGGGCGGTGAGGCCCTGGCATAGGGCCCAGAGGAGTTGTGGCTGCCCCATCCCTGGAAGGGTCCAAGGCCAGGTTGGACAGGGCTTGGAGCAACCTGGGCTAGTGGAAGTTGTCCCTGCCCATGTCAGGGGGTGGAACGAGATGTGCTTTAAGGTCGCCTTGAACCCAAACAATTGCATAATTTCCTGATGACTGTGATTCTTCCTGCCGCACCACTCACCTGTGCCACCCTTTGCCCTGCAGGAATGCCAAGAAGGAAGGAGACCTGCTGACTGCCCAGGCGCGCCTTAAGGATGTGGAGGCTTTGCTTAATTCCAAGGAGGCTGCGCTCTCCACGGCCCTGGGTGAGAAGAGGAATCTGGAAACTGAAGTGCGGGACCTGAGGGGACAGGTGGCCAAGGTGAGCAGCAGCAGCTCTGTCTCCAGCTGACCCAGGGGTCCCTCTTTACCCCCCTACCTGGGGGCTGCCAGGTCCCTGCCATGCCAGGGGCTGTGGGGCAGATGCAGTTGGGTGGTGGGTCCCCAGCCATGCTGGGTGCAGTGCCCAGAGCCCGCTGTGATGGTCGTTCTCAATTCCCTGCCAGCTGGAAAGTGCCTTGAGTGAAGCCAAGAAGCAGCTGCAGGATGAGATGCTGCGCCGTGTGGATGCCGAGAACCGGCTGCAGACGCTGAAGGAAGAGCTTGAATTCCAGAAGAACATTTACAGCGAGGTGAGCTGTGATGTGCTGCGATGGGGCTGGGATCACTTGCGATAACCCCCACTGCATGTGTTCTGTCTCCTCCCTGAGGTGACACAGTGTCCCCTGACCTGTCCCCAGGAGCTGCGGGAGACCAAGCGGCGCCATGAAACCCGGCTGGTAGAGATCGACAATGGGCGGCAGCGAGAGTTTGAGAGCAAGCTCTCTGAGGCCCTGCAGGAGCTGCGGAGCCAGCATGAAGCCCAGATAAGGCTTTACAAGGAGGAACTGGAGAAAACCTACGGGGCGAAGGTGAGCTGCCTCCCCATGCCACTCTCCTCTCCTTCCAGCCTCAGGAGCATGGGTGGGTTATGGGTGCTGAGATGCTGATCCCCCTGTCCTGTCTCCCAGCTGGAGAATGCCAAGCAGTCAGCTGAGAGGAACAGCAACATGGTGGGTGCTGCCCATGAGGAGCTGCAGCAGACCCGCATCCGCATTGACAACCTCTCCTCAGAAGTCAGCCAGCTGCAGAAGCAGGTGAGTTGAGACCAAAGGGTTCCTTGGGATGTCTGGCCTGGGGATGGTCCCCTTCTGGACATGGCCTCGGATGGGGTGGCCACCCTCACCTTCCCTCCCCACAGTTGGCTGCCAAGGAAGCGAAGCTGCACGATTTGGAGGATATTCTGGCCAGGGAACGCGAGACCAACCGGCGCCTGCTCTCCGACAAGGAGCGGGAGATGGCCGAGATGCGGGCACGCATGCAGCAACAGCTGGATGAGTACCAGGAGCTGCTGGACATCAAGCTGGCTCTGGATATGGAGATCAATGCCTACCGCAAGCTGCTGGAGGGCGAGGAGGAGCGGTGAGCACAGGGTGCTGTGCACAGCTCTGGGCTACGCAGGTCCCAGCCCTTGTGTCCTCACTGGCTTCATATCCTCTTCTCCCCCTGCCAGGCTGAGACTGTCCCCGAGCCCTTCATCCCACAAAGGTGCATCTCGAAGCCACCTGTCCACCCCGGGCTCCTCCAAGAAGCGGAAGCTGGAGGACAGTGAGAGCCGGACCAGCTTCTCCCACCATGCCCGGACCAGCGGCCGTGTTGGTGTGGAGGAGGTGGACTTGGAGGGCAAGTTCGTCCGTCTCAGGAACAAGTCCAATGAGGTGAGTTTGCCTTCAGGAAGATCCGTAGAGTCCTTGGGGTTGAGTTTCAGCCATGCTTCACCCTACGGGCAGGATGCGAATGGGACAAGTTGGAGAGGAACTGGGGTTCTAAGGGTCGCTACTCTCTCTCACAGGACCAGGCGATGGGCAACTGGCAGATCAAGCGGCAAAATGGGGATGATCCCCCCATTACCTACCGCTTCCCCCCGAAGTTCACCCTGAAGGCTGGTCAGGTGGTCACGGTGAGTCACTGCCTGGTGGAGGATCCAGGCAAGATCCCAAACCCTGCCAGGTCACTGGTGACATGGAGTGGCTGATGTATGACTTTTTGTGGTGATAGACCCCCATCCCTGGGCTGTGGAGTCTGCAGACCTGAGAAGTCACTTTTCTCCTGCTTTTCTCCCTAGATCTGGGCCTCAGGAGCTGGAGCAACCCACAGCCCCCCCAGCAATGTGGTGTGGAAAGCCCAGAGCAGCTGGGGCTCCGGGGACAGCCTGCGCACTGCCCTCATCAACTCCAATGGGGAGGTGAGAGCCAGTGGCAGGTCTGGCATGGGGCATGTGAGGTGGCAGGCAGTGAACCTCCCAACTCATCTCCTGTCCCCTGCAGGAGGTGGCCATGCGGAAACTGGTCCGCACTGTGATCATCAATGATGATGAGGATGAGGACGATGATGAAATGAGCATCCACCACCGCCATCACCATGTGAGTAGGGCTCTGGGGATGCCGCTGGTTCCAAGGGGTCCAGAGGGGTGCAGCTTCAGTCCCAGTCAGGGTGGGAGGCAGCTCAGCATCACACAGGATCAGGCATATAGGAGAAGGCAGTGGGGAGGCTGCTGTGGAAATAACTGCATGAGAGAAGCCCATGGACCTCTGGCATCTGGAGGAGATTGCTGCTCACTAAAAAAGCTCTGAAGACCTTGCTGGAAGTTGTCTCCAACCCTAAGCAACCCTGACATGCCATGAAAAGGGCCAGAGGAGTCAGAGGGAGACTGGTACCCAGCATTGCTTGGAGGATAGGATGGTGGGAAGTTGATGGACGACACTTCTTGTCAGCAGCTGCTCTGTCCTCTCTGCTTCATGAGGGTGCTGGAACAAATCCAGAGGTGTCTTTGTTCTTCCTCTAAGCCCATCTTTCCCTATACAGAGCTGCAATATGCACCAGGAGGAGCAGCAGGCAGAGAGCAGTCAGTGGGCAGAGAGCAGGCAGCATGCCAGGAGCAGAGCTGCAGCCGCTTCTCCCAAAGAAACATCCCTGGCTGCGGCCCAGCATCCCCCACCAGCCCATCCTGCAGGGTTTGTGTGTTCTGCACACAAGATGCCCACAGGAGTCACGTGCAGAGAGGTGCCATTGTGGCCAAACCGTGCCTCAAGGATGGTGAAAGATCTTCTGGATGCTACTTCCAGAGCTCTGCAGGAGCAAAATGGGGCATCCATCATCCCCTTCCCTTGGAGTTCTCTGGATCTGAAGAGCTGTGCCGAGACTGATATCAGCACATTGAGCTCATGGATTGTCCTCCTCTACTCTGCCCTGTGAGACCCACCTGCAGTGCAGGGTCCAGTTCTTGGGCCTCCAACACAAGGACATAGAATTGCTGGAGAAAGTCCAGAAGTAGCCATGAAGATGCTCTGAGGCTGGAGTCTCTCTGCTCTGGAGGCAGGCTGGGAGAGTTGGGGGCAGCCTGGAGAAAAGATTTCAGGGAGACCTTAGAGCTCCTTCCAGGGCCTAAAAGGGCTCCGAGACAGCTGGAGAGGGACTTTGGACAAAGGCCTGGAGTGACAGGACAAGGGAGAATGGCTTCCCACTGACAGAGCGCAGAGTTAGATGGGATACTGGAAGGAAATTGTTTGCTGTGAGGGAGGTGATTCACTGGCACAGGTTGCCCAGGAAAGCTGTGGCTGCCCCATCCCTGGAAGTGTTCAAGGCTGGGTTGGACAAGGCTTGGAGCAGCCTGTGATCGTGGAAGGTGTCCTGCCCATGGCAGGAAGCTGGAGTGAGATGAGCTTTCAAGTCCATTTTGACTCAAACCATTCCATGATTCTGTGATTCTCCTCTATATTGACTGTCCCTGGACAGAGGAGCCAAGCTCCTGCATTCAGTGCTGCCCGTTCGTCTGGAGGCTGAATGCTTTCCAAGAGCAACTTTCCCATTGGAAAGCTGCCAGCTCACGAAGTGGTGAGGAAGAGGATGTTTTCAGGAGCACAGTTCAAGTGTCTCCCATGTGCCGGGAGCTCAGGGCAGCAGGGCAGGTCACCTACAGGCAGTGTGCTGGCCCCAGTCACTTGGGATTAGAAACACATAATAAGGATTCTATTTTATTATTTTTAAACCATGTGATGCAGAGGACAGGTGAGTCAGACTCTCTTTAATGCTGCGTGTGAAGAGCTCTCCTGGGTCACACCGGTGTTGCCACCACCCTCAGGGCAGGGGCTCAGGGCAGAGGATGCTCTGGCAGGGGCTTGAGGTCATTTTGTCTGTCCCCCCCCCATGTCTAGGGTAGCTGCAGTGGCTCTGGGGACCCTGGTGAATACAACCTGCGCTCCCGCACGGTCGTCTGTGGCACGTGTGGTCAGCCGGCTGACAAGTCGGGCACCCAGAACGCCGGCATCAACACCATGTCCTCGGGCTCATCCACCTCCAGCGTGACCGTCACCCGCAGCTACCGCAGCATGGGCGACTCTGGCATCGGCCTCGGGGACAGCCTGGTGTCCAGGAACTACCTCCTGGGGAACTCCAGCCCCCGCAGGCAGGTCAGTGCCATTCTCAGACCCTGGGTGCAGTCCCTGGCACTGGACCAGCGGCTGTCTTGGTGCTGCTGGGTCTCCACCCTGTCCTGGCATCATCCTTTCCCAACAGGGCAATGCTGCGGGGGTCCGATCCCCTCCCACCTCTCCTTCTCCCTGCTCTTCCTCTTCGTCTTTATAAGGGATGGGAGATTCTGAGAGGGATTGGAAAGGGATGTGGCCATAGCAGCTTCCCACCCCATTCCATCTTATGCTTGGCCCCCTTGGTGCCCCAGAGCATTCCCCGTCCTCCACATCACTCATTCCACTGCTGCTAAGTGTTCATGCTGGTAATGTGAATATTTCAGCACTTGAATATATATATCTATATATTAGATTAATATATAATATATTCTATCTTGATAGTCTTTGTCAATATTATAATCCTCATATATCACCTACCACTAATTCTCAAATTGTGGAGCTATGAACATCCTAGCTTGGGGGGATTTATTTATAACGCCCTAAGGGCCAGGATGGAGGAGAGCCGGGGGCACTGTGGGCATCCAAAGGATCCCGCTGGACACTTAGCAGTCAGAGCAAATGGATGGTGACGCTGGGGTCTTCTTAACTCTCTTCTTTTTCTTTCTCCCTCGCAGGCTCAGGCTGTGCAGAACTGCAGCATCATGTAATTCCATGGCGCATTCCTGTGGTTCCTGCCCGTCTCCAGCTAGGTTTTTTTTTTTTTCCCTAAGCAACAGAAATTTTTTTTCCCTTAAAAACAAGATATCACAAACCAAGGTTGTTTGGTTTTTTTTGTTTTCTATAGCAGGAATTTTATATATATATATATAAAAAATGCTAAAAGATGCTTTGATTTTTTTTTGTAAAGAAAAAATCTATTTCTATATAAAAAAAACCAAACCAAAAAATAGCTTTTCAGCTTCAAATATTTTTTAGAACTTCATCCAAAGACAGCAAAGAACTGTGTTTACAGAGCAGCCATGCAGGAGGAGTTTGTAGTTGAAATGCTCCTTAGATTGTACCTTTTTTGCCAAAGCTTTTTACATAGGACAGGGAGAAGTGCAGCCATACTCACTGGAGCTGCGTGCCACAGGGGCTGCTGTCCTGTCTCAAGTGGAGCACAGTGCCTTTACAACCTTTTTTCTTGAGATCTGAAGCCAAAATTCCCTTTTTTTCTCTTTCTTTGAATTGTGATTCCCGGCAGTGCTGGTGCGGGGGCTCCTGGCAGCTTGCGGGCGATGCCCAAGTCTCTCCGTGGCCATTGCCCCCTCCCCAGCCCCCTGCCCGCCTGCACTCCCGGCGCTCTATGTACTGTATTCCCCATATTCCCCACCCCAGGCACCTCTTGCCCTTTGGGTTCCCTTTTTCTTAGTCAGCCGAGTTGTGCCTTAGCTGAGGCGGGGGCCGGGCTGGGAATCCCGTTGGACCCTGCCTGGCATCGAGTGGAGATGGAGTAGGGGAAGTAAAAACACACCGGAGCTGCATTCTGGGACCAGATGGATTTGACAGCTGGGGTGATGGACCTCAGTCCCGCAAGCTCGGCCCCAGTGGGGCCCCCCAGGCCTCCTCTTTGGGAGCCATTGCATCCAGCGGGGTTCACCCCAATTTTTCTTGGCTGCGGTTATTAGGGCTCATCTCTGGTGGCCGGAGCTCAGGAGCTGTTTCAGGGATAAAGCGAAAGATTCTTAGTCCAGGTCAGAGCTGGTTTGCCAGGAAAGCACCTAGGAAGGCTTTTTGTTTGAGTGAGGCGGATTTTGGGATCTGGCAGGGGCAGCTTCCCCCTTGGCAAGAGTCCATCCAGCCATTGACAGATATCTTGGCTTTTTGCCTTGATTGGGAAATGCCCACAGCCCCCCTGACCTCAGGTGCAGCAGGGGAGTGGGGCTGGAGCAGGTGCCAGGACAAGCCTCCCACTCCAGTGGGTTTTGGGGAGGTTGTGTATGTATCCATGCTTGCAAAGCTTCTGTATTACTGCCTATATTTTCTTCCAGAGTCAAAATACAGCTGAACCCTTCCCATACTGTGTGCTGTCATCATTGCTGTCCAGGGGGATTTGGGGGTACTGTGCTGCACCCCAGCAGCAAAGGGACCCCCCAGGGATCTCTTTCTGGCAACAGCCAGGACTGGGGCTCAGCACCCACCGTGGATGGGGGGAAGCAGGGTGGCCCCTTACACCATGGCTCACCCAATGGTAGGTTGCTAAGAACTGGGCCAGCTGGGCAAGGAGCCCCCCAGAGAGGGACTGGACAGGGGATGGAATTTGAGGTAAGGACTCAGAGATTCCTCTTGGGGTTTTAGGGACCAGACATTCCCTGGGATGGGATGGGATGGGATGGGATGGGATGGGATGGGATGGGATGGGATGGGATGGGATGGGATGGGATGGGATGGACTGGGGGGTGCAGAACCTGAGTGAGCCCCTGAGTGAAAGTTTGTTCCTACCATAGGGATAACCCTCACACTCTGCCAAGGGGACCCCCTGTGCCTCCAGCCTGTGCCAGGCACTGGAGCGAGGCAGGAGGGGATGCTGGGGAGAAGGAGAGCTGTAAAGCCGATGCATAATCGGCTTTACCAGGCACAGAGCTGGGGAGCCGCGATGTGAGGGGACACCAGCGGGCGGCCAGGGCGCAGGCACAGCCAGGTAGGTGCCCAGGATGCCTAGTCTGGGGGTACCCCCTGCCCCAGTGCTTGGATGCCTGGGTCCCCCCGTGCTGTGTGGGGCCTCATCGCCACAGGTTTGGGTGCAGCAGGGCTGAGGCTCGGGAGGGCAGGGGGTCCAGGGCATGGCTGCAACCTCCCAGCTTCAAGTGAGCCTGTGGAGACCTAGCAAGGTGCCGTCTCCCCTCCCAGGAGAGGGGCACAGGGAGGTGTCAGAGGCAGGTGCTCACAGCATGAGAGGGGACACACTGGCCCCCTCCCTGTGCCCTGTTTGCCTCCCATTTCTGCCAGCTCAGGGATACCCATGCCACAAGGCTAGGGCAGCTACCCCCACAATGCTGCAGCCTGTCCACTTTCATGGGGATTCAGCCGTACTCCAGGCCTGGTACTGCCAAAAGTCATGAGGTTGTGCCCAAAATAGTGGGTTCTGGAACGATGGGGGAAAGCCAGCCATGCTACTGGCATCTCATGCTGCTGCCTGTATGTGTTCTTGGGAGGAGACAGGTCAGGAGACATGGGAATTGCCATGGGGAACTGCCATGGGGAAATGCAACAGGAAAATGCAACAGGGAAATAATGCCCTTGATTGTCTCCATATCCCCCACAGGACCCCAGTGTCCTGGCACTCCTGGGCTGGATCGCACTGGGGAAAGGCTGAGCTGGAGACCTATGGGGTCTCTGCACAGCCCCCAGGGACATTGCAGAGCCCTGTAGGGACAATACAGACATTGTGGGTTCCTTACAGAGCCACATGGGGCCCATACACTCCCCACAGGGACCCTGCACACCCCTGTTGCATAATCCCATGGGCACCTTTCACAATCCCTATGGAGCCATGTGCAGCTAATGGGAACCTTGCACAGCCCAGGGGGGAGCTATCGCCCACAGGGACTTCACACACCCCTATGGGGACTTTGTAAAAGAGCCTGTGAAAGAGCTCCAGCCAAAGCACTGGCTCAAGGTCAGGTTTCTCCCGCTCCTCCTGTTGTCCCATGGGGCTGAGCCCTGCTTCGGGTCCCCCAGAATCTGGCAGGAGGGAGATGGGAACCCAGAGCAGGGACCATGGCCTGGCCTTGCTCACTTGTGTGCTGAATGTTGGAGTCTCTTCAGAGGCACGGTGGGTGGGCAGGAACACCAGTGTTTGGGCACATGCTGAGGAGCACCAGGTTTTTGGGGAGAAAGTCTAGTACTGGAAGCCTTGGAGCAATCACTGGGATGGGATAGAGCTGGGACTGACTCCGGTGTCAGGCAAGCCATCAGAGTTTACCAGCCAGGGTACGGCCCTGGGTGCTGAGGGCCCTGCCAGCCCCACACCAGCCCCTCCAGGCCCCTGCGTGCCCAGGGAGATTAAGGTCAGGCCACCTCGCTAATCCCAAGGGGGGGTTAAGATGTGAGCTTGTGCCTGCTGCTACCCCCAAAGCTGCACCCCAAGGTGCTGCAGGTCGTAGGACCCCCACAGGGCACCCTGGGGGTCAAGGCAGGGCCTGAGGGGCTGCAGCTCAGCCTCGGGGTGGGAGGAGTCTCCACAGCAGGCTCCAGCTGAGCTTCCAGTGCTGGTGGGCACTAGGCACAAGCTTCTTACAGATCCCTGTGAAAGGTTCCAACCTCTCGAACCCTGTGGGAACTGCAGGGGCACTTGGCTCTGCTCTCCAAGCCCTGGCAGAGCAAGTACTTCAGGCAATGGGCCTGTTGCAGGCTCGTGGCTTTTGAGGGTGCTGATACTGCACCCCAGCTGGTGCAGAGGCTGGCTGCGGTTGTGCAAGCCTGAGGGAAGGTGGTTGCAGAGTGGGGAGGAAGTGGTAGCAGGGGATCCTGTTTTGGGGCTCATGGCACTGTGCTCTCACACAGCTGGGAAGGGGAAGGGGACAAGTTCCACAGGAGAAGTGAGGTCTGCAAGCACCAGCTAGGCCAGGCTTTCTGGCAAGGGAAATTCCAAGGGGGGAAATGCCATAAACCAAAATTTGTGGATGCTAGGTGGGGGACACACACATGTGGCTTGGTGCCGCAGCTGCGCCCCGCCCCAAGCCTCCTCCTGGGACCACCCAAATCCAGGTAGCATGGGAAGCCAGAGCCAGCAGCACTCATCTGGGACGGGTGAAGTGGAAGGGCTGAGACAGGGACGGGGATGCAGGGATGGAGTGTGGATATGCGGGTGCATGGATAGGGCGTGACATATGGAAGTGCAGGCATGGGGTGCAGGAATGGGATGCAGGGACAGAGTCTGGATCTGGAGGTGTTGAGATGGGGGTGCAGGGACCCCCTTTTTGTTGCCAAAAGCTGAGAGCAAAACTAGGGTGAAGGGCCCCAGTGTAGTTATGGGGGCACAGGAACATCTCAGGAGAGGGGTTGGATGGAACATGTGTGGGGGCAGAGAGGTCCCTGCACCTCATGGGGGTGTCGGTGGTGTGTGTGCAGTAAGGGGAGGTAGTGCCCACACGTGTGCCGGTGGGCGCCTACCCTCCATACGCGGAGCCGTGTCTGTCTCCCGGTGCGGGGGGGTCTCGGGGTCTGCAGCCCCGTGTCCGTCCGTCAGGGTCTGTCGGTGCGGGGGGGCCGCGGACGGCCGAGGTACAGCCGTAGCCATGGCGACGTGAGCCGGATGCGAGGCCGGGGGATGCTGCTCCCGCCCGCCGCAGGTCGGTACCGCCGCACCGCGACCGGGGCTGGGGACGGCCGGGGGCCCCGGGGGGCTCTGGGGAGGCTCCGCGTGGGCAGAAGGTCGAGCGGGAAGGGGGAAGTCACCGTAGTGGGGCTGGGCTTGGGGGACCCCCAGCGCTGATGCTGTCAGACAGCAACAAAGCGGCTGAGGTCTCGGCCCTGGGGAGACCCCCCGGCACCCCGCTGGCAGTCCCCTGGACTCCCTGCCCTCACATTCTTCCCAACCCCCCCTTTCCCCTATCTCCTGTGCACCCCTCCACACCTCCTCCACCCCTCGACTCCTTCCTGCTCATCCTCCTCTCTCTTACCTGCACCCCCCCAGCTCTCCCCACCCTTTGTATTGAACACTCCCGTGAATCATCTCCCATTACCTCTTGTGTACATCCCTCAAATTCTTCCCCTTCATCCTCCCATGTCCTTAGTCCACCCCCCACCCCGGCCTCACTTGCTTTCCATCTCTCACACTCACACCCTCTGCTCTGGATCTGGGGGGGGGGTCGAAGGAGCTTCCCTACAGGCTGAGCTGCCCCAGCCCCTCTTGGGTGTTGGGAGCATTCCTGCACCCCCCACACCACAGGGCTGCTCCTGGGATGTGACATGTGCAGTGGATTGTAGTTCAGCTGCAGAGAAGGACCAAACTCTTTTCTACTGTGAGAAATTGAGGCACGGGGAAGGTCTGAGCAGCTGGGTGATCAGTGCCACCAGCTTCACACCTGCCCTGCAACCATCACAGCTCACCTTGTTGAGCGCAAGGGCTGGGCCTGGCTACATCCCGTGGCAGGTGACGTGCTCTTTGCAGAGAGTGTGGGTGTTCACTGACAGCACAATATTCCCTGGCTTAGAGGGAATCCTCCAGAAGGAGATCCAAGCAGGAACAAGACCCATGAAGCCACAGCTGTGGTCAACCTGAAACCACCAGGGGAAACTAAAGCACCCAAGTGCTGAGAGACCCTTGGTGGCACTCACTCCCATGTGCCAAATCCTATTTAGGGAGGCTGTAAATTACACCCTCCACCATGTCCCCAGACTACTGTGACCAGGGGACCCAAAAAAGAGGAGACACAGGGCTGAGAAGGGATTCCGGCTTCCCACGCTGCTGGAGC
Source organism: Callaeas wilsoni (assembly GCA_013398955.1). Classification (NCBI taxonomy): domain Eukaryota; kingdom Metazoa; phylum Chordata; class Aves; order Passeriformes; family Callaeidae; genus Callaeas; species Callaeas wilsoni. Next base: position 18,403 of record VWPU01003385.1, on the reverse strand, counting down.
AAGCAGCCTCGAGGCTGCTGTCACCTCACATCCTGTGTCAGCCCTGGCTCATGCTGGGGAACACACTGGCAGTTTTCCTCAGCCTCGCCACAGCCCCAGTGAAGCCTTCAGCCTCGCCAAGGAGCCTCTGCTCCCTTTCCCATCCCTCCTCCCCCTCTGTGGCCTTAGTGGCTCTGGCCCAGGGCAGAACAATGCAGCCGGTCCAAGGCTCCGTGCGGCCCCGTCCCTCAGCCAGCCCTTCGCCAAGTGGGAAATCCGGGGCAGAGTAACCTACTTTCTCTGCTCACAAGGAGCTTCTGTCCCAGCCAAGCAAGGTGGTGAGGACAGCGCTGCCCTCCCAGGGCTTCATGTCCCAGTGGGCTGCTGTGGGGACGGGAGAGGCAGGTAAGGAGGCCCCTACAGGGCAGGATGCTCCTCAGCCTTGCCCAGAGGGATATTGGGGTACCTCAGGTACAGCTATGATGATGAGGAACTCCAGGGCTTTGGCTTTGGGGAGTTTCTTGCCTACAGCTATCCCAGAGCAGCCTGGGGTTAAGGATGGAATCTCCAGGGAGGCAGGTTCCTGGAACAGCTGAGGAAGGTTTGTGGAGGTGATGCTTGGCCCTGGGGGGCTGTTTATGGGAGCAAAGCTCAGCCCTGAGGGGCTGTTTATGGGGATGATAGTCAGCCCATGGGGCTGTTTGTGGGGACCACTGCTCAGCCCTGGGGGGCTGGTTTTCTGGGTGATGCTTGTCCCCATGGGGCTGCTTTTGGGGGTGATGCTCAGGCCCGCTATTGGTCCACACAATCCACAGGAAAAATGCCGTTGTTTTCCTCACCCCAAAGATTTCCCCAGCAAGCAAACCCAGGCATCCGAGCACATCTTTCTCCCTCACTGTCACCCCCTGGGCATCCAGTCGGAGGAGCTCCCTGGTTCCCATCCCAGCTGCCTCCACCAGGCTTCGCTGCTGTCCCTGTGGGGGTGCCAGGCAAGGGAGGCAGGCGCAGGCGCCCACTTGCCCCAACCTGCCGAGGCTCGTCCTCTTCCAGCAGGACTTTCAGGTTCCCGCAGTCTCGGCGAAGCCACGCAGGGCTGGGCTGGGCCGGGCTGCAGCGAGCCCAGCACGAGCCGGGCTGGGATCTTGGCAGCACGGCCACACTTCAGCTGGATGCAGGGCATGGGCCCACGGGGGTCTGGTGGCCACAGCCCCCAGGGCTCAGGCGCCTGCCGGGTGCCCATGCTGCAGGGGTGGAGGTGAGCGGCTCTGTCCTCGCCCGCCAGAGAGGTAATGCCGCTCGCTGGGGACACGGTGGCCGTCAGCAAAGGGGTCCTGGGGACCGTGAGGTTCTTGAGACGTGGCTCTTTCCCCAATGCTTCTGGCATGAGCTGCAGAAAGAGCTGCAAGAAGGGGGTTGCCGTGTGTGTTCCCCCCATTTTGTGGACATTCTGGTAACTGATGGAGCCAGACAGAGGAATCCCTGATGAGGATGGGCTCTGAGGCTCTGGGGGCCAAGGCAGGAGCATCTGAACACCTCTGTGCCGGGGTCCCCGGTGCAGGAGCCCCAGCGGACGAGGGGACGTCTCTGACTGCCGGTGTAGCAGTGGGAAGTTCGTGCCCAAACTGGGGGGCCACGTGCGGCTCGAGGCACTGAGGCCCTCCCATCCCCCACCTCTCTGCTGGGTGCTGCTTCCCCTGTCTTGTTTCCGCCGGGTGAAGTGACGCGCAGCCCAGCAGCGTGTGCCCTCACCCTCGCCCTCCCCGCAGGGATGGTGGTGGGACCCTTTTGGGGCGCATCCCTGCTGCCCCCCGCCATGCCTGCCGCCCTTCGCCTGCTCTGTGGGGTGGTGGTGCCAGCTGCCATGCTCTGTGCAGAGCCCCTGCCCCGCATCACCTTCTCCAGTGGTGAGTATGGCACCGGGAGCAGGAGGACTGGGAAGAGCTGGGACAGTGGGGGAGGGGGACACACAGCATCTGCCTGGGAGAGTGTCCATCCCTAGGGCTGAGCGTCCAGCATCAGGAGCCTTGGGGTGCCCCCCATCATAGCCCCTCCACCCCATCACTGACCCTCATGTGAGGTTGGAGACAGTGCCAGTGGTTGCAGGTGATGCAGTGAGAGATGAAAGTAGAGGAGGCTGCTTGGCACCCCAACACCCAGTGGGCCAGGCCCAACAGCTATTTTGTCACCCACCTGGCACCCAGAGTCTGCTCAGGGTCACCCTGAGGGGAGGAAAAGCTGCCTCTGGAAGGGACAGGGCACAGCATATCCAGTTGAAAGGCAGGTGGCAAAGAAGGAGCTTGGGGGGGCTGTGGTGTGGCAATTGGGCTGCAAGAGGATCTGTACCCCATGGCAGGGTTGTGCCTTTCCAGCCCTGACTGCACTGTCACTTCCCCTTCCCCATGCAGCCATGCCCAGAATTGCAAAAATCCCCCAGTTTTGGTGCCTGATGGGGATGAACGAGAAGCTGCAGTGCCCAAGGGCACCCTAGGGGCTGGTGACACCCCCGGTCTGGCACCACAGGGGCTTGTAATCTCTCCAGGGTGGCACCCTGGGGCAGTCCATGCCCCAAACGGAGCACTGCCCTTGGCCATGGCCCCAAAGCATCACAGGCACAGCTTGGAGGAAAATGCACCCCATTTCTGAGGGTCTGCAGCTTGGGGATGTTCAGTTCTTGCAGTAGGACCTGGAGGGGACAGGGGGAGGTGGGGACCTGGAGGGCGAAGGGGTGATGGTGATGTGGGCACTGAAGGGGAAGAACTGTACCCCATTTCCTGTGTGAGATGTGACACGAGCTGCAATGGCAACCGCTGTCACGTCCGCCCCTGGATGATGGTGGTGGGTGGGTGTGTGACCCCTTGGCCTCCATCACCCCCTTTGCTCCTGCCAGGAGACCCCCAGCGGACCCTCACCCACTTCAGCCAGGATAACGTCTCCCATTACGACATCTTCCTCCTGGATGAGAGCAAGGAGGAGCTGTACGTGGGGGCCCGCGACCGGGTGTTGGCCCTCACTGTCAGCACCTCTGGCAGCATCCGTGCCAAAGCCTCGGTGAGCAGCCACCACTTTTGGGGAGGTGGTGGGGGGAGCCTCCACTGTGTTTCTGTTTCTCCACTGTGTTCCTGGGCTCAATAGCCCAGGAACATCTCCATTCCCTTTGCAGATAATGTGGGGACCCACAGCTGAGAAAACCTCCGAATGTGCTTTTAAGAAGAAGAGCCAAGAGGTGAGATGGCCCTGTGGGGGCTCAGGGGTCCCACAAAGCTACTGAGGTGCTCAGCACTCAACTCTGCTCTTTCCCCATCAGACCGAGTGCTTCAACTTCATCCGAGTCCTGGTGGCCCTGAACCAGACCCACCTCTACGTCTGTGGGACCTACGCCTTCAGCCCCGCGTGCACCTACATTGTGAGTGTCCTCCCCAGGATAGGGTGCAGGGAGTCTCCGGGCAGGTTGTGCTGTTGCTGTGAGGATCCACAAAATACGGTCCCAGAAGTGAATTGCATCATGGGGTGTCCCCAGGATGGGGGTGCTGGGTGTCCCCTCCAAGGGACATCTTTGTGTCTCATCTGCTAAAGGAGCCCTTGGTGATCCTCACTCAGCTGCCAGCAGGTCTTCCTCTGGCAGGGAAACCCCAAAGTCACCCCTCAGGTGACTCCAGGCTCTCTGTCCCTGCCTCAGTTTCCCCCGTGCTGAGCACGTGGTGGGGACTGCTACTCTCCAAAAAGAAAATGAGAGAAGGTGACAGGAGCTGGGTACCCCCAGCATCCTCTGTCATCATCCCCTGTCATCATTCCTGCACCCACCTTGAAGACACAGGCCACCCCATGTCTGCAAGGTATTCCACAGTCATTCCCTACAGATTTGGGGTTGTTTTCACTCCTTTGGTTGATTTTTCTCCCCTTTTCCACAGCACCTGGAAACCTTCACACTGGTGTCCAGTGGCAGAGGACAACCCTTCCTGGACGGGAAGGGCCAGTGCCCCTTCGATCCCCAGCACACCTACACAGCCCTACTGGTGGGTGAGTATGGGGCCAGTGGCCTCACGGGTGGGCACCCACCCCTGGGATGGAGTGGAGGGTGAGGGTGGGGGGTCCTCGCCGTGGCTCACCCCCCACTCTGTCCCTGAGCAGACGGCGAGCTCTACGCTGGCACCATGAACAACTTCCAGGGAAACGAGCCCATCATCTCCCGCTCACTGGGCACCCGCACCCTGCTCAAGACAGATGCCTTCCTCCGCTGGCTCTCGGGTGAGCAGAGGGAGGGTCCTGGGGAGGATTCCTGGGGAGATGCCTGCAGCCCCTCCCAGCTCCAGCTCCTCACCCACCTGCCCTGGCTGTGCCTGTAGCCGATGCCGCCTTCGTGGCCTCCTTCAGCATACCTGGGGACGACAAGGTCTACTTCTTCTTCGAGGAGACAGCGGACGAGTTTGACTTCTTTGAGCGGCTCCTGGTGCCACGGGTGGCCCGTGTCTGCAAGGTGGGTGCAGGGAGGACAGCAGAGAATGACGGTGGGCTACAGTGGGAGTATAGTGACGGGGGATGATGATGATGTGGGGACAATGACGGGAGATGATAATGGGGACGATAGTTGGACTGTGATTGGCAACGATAATAGGGGGCAATGACATGGGATGATGACACCGTGATGGGGGACAATGACAGAGGACAAAGGAAGTAACCGGATCTTGTCACCTTAATGAGCACCCTCCGGCTTCTGCAGAGCGATGTAGGGGGGGACAAGGTGCTGCAGAAGAAGTGGACAACTTTTCTGAAGGCGCAGCTGATGTGCTCCCAGGCTGGCCACTTCCCCTTCAACGTCATCCACCACGCCTTTGCCCTGCCCCGCCGTGGCGGCCGTGCAGACTTCTACGCTGTCTTCACCTCGCAGTGGTGAGTGCCCAGGGATGTGGAGGAAGTTTGGGGGCCTGTGCCCTGCCACTGCCCACCTGGCTGTCCCTCCCCACAGGCAGGTGGGCAGGGCGGGCAGCGCCGCCGTCTGTGCCTACAGACAGGAGGATCTGGAGAAGGTCTTCGAGGGCAAATACAAGGAGCTGAACAAGGAGAGCTCTCGCTGGACTGTCTACAGTGGCCCCGACATGAGTCCCCGGCCTGGCAGCGTGAGTGCTGCCCACTCAGGGGGACTGGACTCTCTGGGGGACAATGTTAGTCCCCAAGAGACGAGGTCTATGTATCCCAGTTTGCATTGTGTGCTCGCACTGCAAGCGAGATGAGAAAGAAGGAGGGTCCCTCTGCACCCCACTGGTGTTGGCACAGGGCAGTGCGGTGATGCAGCACATCCTCCCCTCCCCATGCCTCAGTTTCCCACACCAGCACAGACCCCTCTCTCCCCCCACAGTGCTCCATGGGTCCCTCCTCAGACAAAGCCCTCACCTTCATGAAGGACCATTTCCTGATGGACGGGAAGGTGTCACCCATCCAGGGGCGGCCTCTCCTGGTCAAGTCGGACGTCACCTACACACGCATCACAGTAGATGAGACTCGCGGCGTCTCAGGGACCATGTATCGTGTCATGTTCCTGGCCACAGGTGGGTTTATATGGGGGTGCACACAGGGTCACTCCTCTGGCCCTTCCCTTGGCTCCAAAGCCTCGGTGATGTCCCCTGTGCCCCACAGCGGAGGGTCTCCTGCACAAGGCAGTGGAGCTGCCTGAGGGTCCCCACATCGTGGAGAGCATCCAGCTCTTTGCGATGCCAGAGCCGGTGAAGAACCTGCTGCTGGCCCCAGGGAAGGTAGGGCAGATGTGATCACCCAGATCACCCAACAGCCATCCCACGCCAGCACCAGAGGCTGGGGGGAGGCTCAGCTCTGCACCTCTCCTTCCCCAGGGCATCCTCTATGTGGGCTACTCCAGAGGCATCCTGCAGGTCCCGCTGGCCAACTGCAGCCTGCACCGGAGCTGCGCCGAGTGCGTGCTGGCACGGGACCCTTACTGCGCCTGGCACAGCCCCGAGGACTCCTGCCGGCCTGCCCGCTTCGCCACCGAGGATGCGTGAGCAGCGGGACGAGGATAGGAAGGGGGTGTGGAGGTCACCAGGATGCTGACCCCACTCTCTCGGCTGCAGGAGTGCATGGCTGCAGGACATTGAGACAGGGAGCCCAATCACCACATGCCACCATGGGAGGAGTGCAGCCATGCCCCGAGCCTGGGGGGCACCAGAGGATCCCACTGTACAGGGTTGAGTATGGGAGCACAGCGGGATGGGGCACATGGGGTTGGACGGGGCACATGGGGTGCACCACATCACTCTGTTCTCTGCACCCACAGGGCTCAGCCCCCAGCCAAACACCATGGTCCAGCTGCCATGCCCCCGCCACTCTGCACTGGCCACGTACAGCTGGCAGCAGCCTGGCAGTGGCCGAGGGCACACGATGCTGCTGCCAGACCACACACTCGTGGTCATCATGCAGCAGGGTATGGCCGGCACCTACAAGTGTCAGGCCACAGAGAACGGCTACACCTGGACCGTGGCTCACTACCAGCTCAGGGACTCTGCTGGAGGGGCCCTGGGGGATGGGCTGGATGAGGAGGAGTTGGCCTGGGGGTCCTCGGGCCCTGGCACTCCCCGGTCATACTGGCCACAGTTTGTCACAGTGACGGTGCTGCTGGCGGTGACGCTGACCGTGGCTGCCTGCCTGGCCCTCCTCGCCTACCGTGACCAGCTCAAAGCTCGGAGCAAGGTGCGGGGCTGCAGCACGCCCCACAGCCCCCCATCCCGCCACCGGGAGAAGGTGCCCCTCAACGGGGGCACTAGAGACCCCCCAGCACCTGGAGCTGCCACGGAGGAGGAGGAGGAGGATGAAGGCTCCCACGCTTGCTGCCTCCAGCTTGATGGGGACATTGATGTTGACAACAATCGACTCCATGTGCCAGCAGGGGACACAGCATGACACTGCCAGCGGGTCAGCGGGACCCTGGGGAGGGGGAATATGGGGAGGGGTGTGAATGCAAAAGGGGGTTTGTTTTGTTTTGTTTCATTTTTATTTAATACACCTGTTTTAACATAAGGTTCACATTCTGGGGCAGGGCGTAGAATGGGCCCTGGGTACAGTGGGGGTGGGATGGGGCAAGGGAGTGGCACGGGAAGAGAGTGGAGGGTGAAAGAAGGTCATGGAGACAGGGAAAGGATGTGGCACAGAGGAGAAACATGGCCGTGGGGCAAGGATGTAGGGTGGGGATGGATGGAAATGGTGGATGCCGACACTGGTATTACCCCAGGAAAAAAGTCCCGGTTCCATAAAAACCTCAACATGGGGAAAGCTGTGCTCAGTGGGCTCCATAAGCCAACCGCATGGGCACCCACCCTGCACTGCCACCTGCCCCTCAACACTGCGTGATCCCAACCCTTGGGTCCCTGGGGTGGCAGAGCCCCTCACTTCTCCCTAGCTGTCCCCCCCACCGCATCCCATTTCCAATGTCTTTGATCTGCCTTTTCAAACTAGCTGTAAATTTTCCTGCTCTTTGCTTTTTTATTAAAAAAGGAAAACTCAATGCCTCACATTGCAGGGTCCATGGAGCAGCTTCGGGGGGCTTTTGGCCAACGTGCGTGGGGGCGTGCAAGGCCTCCGCCAGGGCAACAGTTGTGTGCACGCGTGTGTGTGCAGTGTGTACCAGGTGTGCACGTGCAGTGAGGGGCAAGGAGAGTGGGAAGTGGGGGACAACTCTCTCACACTTGCCCATCACTCTCTTCCTTTGGGTGCATCCGTGCTGTTTTCCCCTCCTCGCCCTGCATTGCCCCGGCCCCTCCAGCACGTGAAACACAGGACCCGCACGCAGCCGCTAACAGCCGCTGGCCCTTTAAAGGCTGTAATTCGGCGTGGTCCCTTTAAGGCGCGCGCACACCCACCCCTCACACCCCCCCCACCCCCCGCCGCCCCGGGGCACCGCGGCCACCGCCCTCTTTACTGCGGGCCGGAAGCGCGCGGGGCACTTCCGGCGCGGCCTCTGCCCGTTCCCAAGATGGCGGCGGCGCTCGGGTGCTGACGCCGCCGGTCACTTCCGGACGGGGAACGGCCATGGGGCGGCGAGGCCAGGCCGGGTGGAGGGTCGTTGGGGGTCCCTCCCGCCGGCGTGAGGTGAGAAGGTGCCGGGGCCGGGCCTGCGGCGGGGCGGGGCGGGGCGGGGAGAGGCTTGGCCTGGGCCAGCAGCGGCGTAGTAGGGCCTAACGATGGTGGCCCGGCCCGGCCCGGCCCGGCCCAGCGCGGCGCCGGTGTGGGCGGCGGCGACTGAGCGGGGACCTGGGCATATGTGGAGGCCGCGCGGCCGGACGAGAGGGCGGCAGGTGGGGGAGAGCGGGCGGCTGGCGAGGGGTGCAGGCAAACCGAGGTGGGGGAGGGGGTTGGTGCGAGACCCACTTGGCCTTGAAAGACCCCGGGAGACGGGGCCGGAGGGTCCCAGGGCAGACGGGGAAGGGCCTGGAACCCCCCTCGGTGAGGCCCCCCGGGGCAGGAGGGGCAGGGCTTGAACGGCTGCGGAGAAGGAGGCTGGAAGGTCCAGGGATCCTCCCCAGGGCAGAGGCCGAAGTTCCCCCCGGGGTGGGCGGGGAAGTGGCCGGAGCCTCCTGGGGCTGCAGGGGTAAAGCTGCTTGGAGGACAGTGGGGACACCCCCGCGACACGGAGCCGTGGTGCTGGAGACGCGTCTGGCCCGGCAGTGACCTTGAGCGGATCCCGGACCGAGCTCTGCCCCATTCACGGACTCAGAGCACGGCCGAGCTTTTGTGGACCAGGGATCAGAGTTGATGGTTTCGCTCGGGGGGTAGGAGGGTGGGAGGGCTCCTGCCCACGGGGCTAGGGGTGCTGGGGAGAGCAGTGCTGGCATTAGAGTGCCTCTGCCACATCGGTTACAGAACGAAGCTGCTCCGAAGAGCTGCAGGTTGTCAGCGGGGCTGAGGTTATAACCAGGACTCCCTCGCAGGTTTGTATCCGCTCCCACTGTGGGGTAAATTTAAGGAGTGAGCAGTGGATTAGCTTACCTCGGTGGGTTGGATATGGTGCTAATACCACCAAGGTCAAGGTTCAATCCCCGAATGGGCCATTCACTCAAGAGTTGGACTCGACGGCCCTTCTGGGTCCCGTCCAACTCAGACTATTCTGTGATTCTTTGCTGAAGGAGATGCCAGGCAGGCTCGGCGCTGACTCCGGATGGTTCCCAAGCGGATGCTGAGGCATTAGCATGCTGGGCAGGACGCATCCCTGGCCAGGGGACACAAAGGCCTTGTCTGTGTTTGCCAGAGAATCATCTTTAGCTCCAGCTGCAGCAAAGAGTGGTTTGGGGACCAGACTGACAGAGTGGCATTAAAAGGACATAAACCGGGGGGTGGATTTATACTAAGTTGAGTTCTGTGTATAGGAGACTGAGGCTGTGCCCAGACAAGAGAGCAGGAGCAGGGACACCCTGCTTGGTATCCCCTGCTTGGATTTCCTGGCAGAAGTTCAAGAAATGCTGTTTTGTGCATGGTAGGAAGGAACCACTGAGGGATGGTTTTGGCACGGAAACTGCTCCAGAGTTGAAGGAAGCGTGAGCTGTAGTGCGCTTGTACCTTGGTTTGGAAGGCAGGTCACTTCTTAGGAGATGGAGCCATTGCTTTTATATTGATTGCCCTAAAATTACTTGAAAGATCATCAAAGAGTTGCTTAATGAGTGTGATGGGATCCCTGCCCTGAGAAAGGCCCTGGTCTAAATTTCTGAAAGAGTAAATGCTCTGAGCAAAACTCTTTATGTTGGCAAAGTAAGAATTGTGGCCATGCTGGTCATCCCTGGAGCTGCCAGGATGCCTTCCTTCTTCCATACAGGAGGGACTTTGAGTGCCTCAGAGCCATGGGGTTAAAGTGACTTTGTCTAATTCAGGTGCCAAATGAGGGGAGTTATTGGTAAGAGTGTAGAGAAAGTACAGCTGTTTCCTCAAGAAGTTGTGGCTGAAATTGTAAACTCAAAGCACTAGAGCACATAAAACTAAATAAAGATCAAGGATACTTTATTATTATTATTATGATTATGATTATTACTACTATTAGTTTTCCAGATTGCAGGAATGGGGATGGTTTTTGCAGGCAGCCTTTCCCTTCCCTTTCCTTTGTGGGGAGCTCAGTTCATTCTCTGGGTGGCAGAGGAATTTGGAGTATGGATAAAGCCCTTAGGGCTTCACCAGGGAATCATATTGGCTAGACTATTTTATTTTTTTAATGAAATATTAAGCTAGTGGGACTCCTAACAAGAACCAAGTCATGTTTTCATAGGTGCTGTGTGCAGATAATTCCTGTGCAGGAAGCTATGTGTGTCAAATCATGCCAGTATTAGCAAACCCAGTAAAGCTGTAATTGAACCTAAAGGAATCCAGACTTTGTTTAGCTAGGCTGTGGTGTTTGTCGTGCTGGGAGGGTAAAGTGTAGCTCTCTTTACAGTGGTAAAAATGTTGGACCCAGGTGCCCTTGGCTGTTTTTAACTCCCCTGTCTATCTGCAGGAGCTGCGGTAGCCTGTGATGCTGTTTGCTGCTGTTCGGCAAATATTCTGTTGGCTGACAGGCAATGAAATGGTCAGTTAATGGGACACCCATCCCTGATCTGCCATAATTTCATAACTGTAATTTCTTCTCTGTGCCAGAGGTAAACAACTTCGAGTTGTTTTGTTACTGTGTTTATAACAGAATGTCTCTGGCTTGTGTGAGTTCGTAATGAATTCTGAAGTGTGGAGACATTTCCCCAAGAATCACAGACTGGTTTGGGTTGGAAGGACCTTAAAGCCCATACCATCCCAGCCCCTGCCATGGGCAGGGACACCTTCCACTTTCCCAGGTTGCCTCAGGCCCTGTCCAGCCTGGCCTTAAACATTTCCAGGGGTGGGGCAGCCACAACTTCTCTGGGCACCCTGTGCCAGGGCCTCACCACCCTCACAGGGAAGAATTTCTTCCCAATATCTCATCTAACTCTGCTCTTGGTCAGTGGGAAGCCATTCCACCTGTCCTGACACTCCAGGCCCTTGTCCCAAGTCCCTGTCCCTTGGAGCTCCTTTAGGTCCTGATGTTGTTGCTTGGTAATTTAAAATGCCCCCAAATTGGTGTGTGGTGGTGACTGCCCATCCCTTCGAGTTCTCACTTGGTGAATCTGTTTCCAGATCTCAGGTTTCGGCCCCCTTGTTCCTGTTCCTGCTTCTTGCTCTGGCTCTGCTCTGCAGTAGTTCAGCTCGTACCTGGGCACACGCTTCCGGTACCCATTTGCCAGCGCCTGGAATACAAGTTATGATCCAGATGCAGTCAAGCCTTTCCCAAAAGTTCAGCCACCCAAACACCCCAGCTTTTTTTTATTTTTATATGGAAAGCAAGTCCTTACAGGCAGTGAAATGGTCAGTGTTGCATTGGGTGATTCTCTGAGCTGCCCTTCTCTTGTGGCCTGGCCCTATGTGTAGGTTCCCTTAGCCCAAGCTTGGTTAATCATGCAGCAAGTTAATTTACTAATTACAGCAGCTGAAAGTATAAGGAGCTTGGTTGTGGAGAAGCAGTTGGTGCTTGCTGGGACATGGTGATGAGCTGCAGCAATCTGAGCTGGGGGAGACTGAACCAGCACCTTCCTCCTTATCCCCTCCATTCCTGGTGCTCTGAGCACAGCCAGCAGTGGAAGGGGGGTTATCAGACCAAGAGCAGTGATGGAGTGTTGGAAGGGAGGGTGAACTTTGCTCTCTGTAGCTGACAAGCAGCTCAACAGAGAGATCCTGGGCTGTGATTTAACCCTTTCTTTTCAGGGTCTTGGTCATCAGTGTGGAGACTCTACATGGCTGTTCTGCATTGGCCTTGTTTTCCAGTTGTTCTTCTTTTCACCTTCTCATCACCCTTCAGCTTTAGGAAGATCAGAATGGAAATGCCCGAAGAAATGTGTCTTACTTATGCAGGGAATCTAGGAACACAAAAGGACTTGTCCCTTTCTTCTTTGTACAGATCCTGGAATTGAAAAGTGACGTCCTGACACCTGGGAACATAACAGACCTGGAATGACTGGGGAGAAGCTGCTTTGGTTGGTCATCCCTGATCTTGCATGTCCATTAAAAGGTGTGTGTGCTGCTGGAGTGGTGCTCATCTACTGGCTCTTAGCCTGCCTCCCAAAGCATGGGAGCTTTGCTTTCCCACAGAGCAGCCTGGGCTGTGGTGAGAGCTGCCACGTGTGCCAGCTGCTGCTGGAGCTCAGAAAACAGCCACGGTGACATCAGAAGGTGTCGCCATCAGCCATATGGTAGGGCCCTGCCTCTGGAGGTTACAGCCCCTCTGCTTGGCCAGCACAGTGCTGTGCAAGGGCTTGCTGTGTGCTCGAAGAGAGTCAGCAATGTTTGAGGCAATGTGGGCGGCTGTAGTGAATGGGGCTTTGTCCTCTACCCAAGGGGTCTCTCATTTCAGGTGCTAGCACTTGCAGTCTAGTTGGTCAAGGCTGGAAGGCTGGGCCTGGATCTGCTCTGTACCTTTGAGGGAGATCTGGACCTCTCCTGCCTGACCCCAAGGAGCCATGGAGGACAAACGCAACATCCCCATCATTGAGTGGGAACACCTGGACAAAAGGAAATTCTATGTGTTTGGGATTTGCATGACTATGATGATCCGGGTGAGCGTTTACCCCTTCACGCTCATCCGGACACGGTTGCAGGTTCAGAAGGGCAAGAGCCTGTACAATGGGACTTTTGATGCCTTTGTGAAAATCCTGCGGACAGAAGGGGCGGCTGGGCTCTACCGTGGCTTTTTGGTCAACACCTTCACCCTGATCTCGGGACAGTGCTACGTGACAACATACGAGCTCACTCGGAAGTACGTGTCACGGTACAACAACAACAATGCTGTGAAGTCTCTGGTGGCCGGTGGCTCAGCCTCCCTGGTGGCCCAGAGCATCACGGTGCCCATCGATGTCGTCTCTCAGCACCTCATGATGCAGAGAAAGGGGGAAAGCATGGGCAGGTTCAAGGTGCAGAACCAAGATGGCAAGCGTCTGCTGGTCTTTGGCCAAACCAAGGACATAATTGTACAGATTTTCAAGGCCGACGGTTTTAGAGGCTTCTACAGGGGTTATGTGGCCTCGCTGCTCACTTATATTCCCAACAGTGCAGTCTGGTGGCCCTTCTACCACTTCTATGCTGGTAAGTGAAAGGAGACTTGAGACATATCCTATCCCAGGAGACCCAGAAGCCCCTCAGATTGACTCTTGATACTGTGGATTCAGTGTGATTCACTTTCTCTCTGGGGGTGGGAGCAGAACCTGTGCTGAAGTGAAGAGCTGTATCTGGCTGTATAGGAATTGCACAGATGTTGAGTGGAAGTTTAACACAGCAGCAGTGTTTCAGTGCAGATAATGACAAGGGGTCCAGGTGCTAGAGGACTTCAAACTGGATGGCTCTAGGCAAGTGGGGCTTTATGCATCTGCTTTAACTTTCTCTCCCACTAATCCCAAATAATGCCTTCTCCATGGGAGTGAGGAAGGCTCTTGTGTTGGGCAGAGTTTTGGAGCCACCATGTAAGTATAGTTCATCTTTCAGTTCATGTGAACTCAGGAATCTCATCTATGGCAAAGGGACTTTTAAAGTCACAAATCTCATGGCAAAACCAAACAACAAGCAGAGACAAGGGCCAAATCTTCCCTGGATTTCTGTCAGGTGTTGCTTCAGTTTTGGCAGCTTTAAAATTGGCACCAAGTCTTGTGATGAAAAACTGCACTCAGCAGAATGTTCTTCCTCCCTAGCTCAGTTCTCGTACTCCTTAGGGTGTTTCCAAAGGCTAAAGGTGTTGGCCAGCTAGGGTTTATTTCCACCTCTGATGATCCTTTAGATTTCTGCCGTGCAGCTTTGCACATGGTTTTTAGGCGTCTAGTTATGTAATTTCTGCCAAAAGATGGTGGTAATGAGCAGTTTGTGTTTTTCTGTACTGGGCCTAAAGTGTATCTTGGAGGTGACCTGTTCTTCAAAATCCAGATGTCTCAAAGGTCCCATTTGCTTTCCAAAGTTCTGGTAGCTACAGGGAACATTGGTTCTGCATCCGGGCTGCATTTAAATGACAGTGGCAGCTTGGTGTGTTGGTCCAGTCTGTACTTTGTGGGAGTGCTCCCATCAGTCTCCATGTCAACAGTTTATAAGACCAAAACCCACTGTATTAACTGTAAGAGTTTCATGCCAAAAGGGCTCAAAGGAGGGCATGTAAGAACAAGGTAGTTGATATGGAGAGACCAGAGCTCTCCGCTTCTAGGTGTTTGCTCTTTCCCTGTCTTCTCAGTGGAAATTGAGATTATGGGAAACATAAGCCCTAGCTGTCAGTGAATCTCTGCTTTGGCTGCATTTCCCAGTCCTCTGTCACTGGAGCAGCAGCGGGGGTTACTGAACCCTCCTTGGGTTCAAAGGACACTGCTGGCTCTGATTCCAGTCAATGTTCAGGTTCTCAAAGAGAGCAGCTTCCTTCCCTCCTGCCAGACAGGCTTCCTCATCATCCAAAAAAAATGGGGCTTTTGAACAGTCTTCTGTTCAACTTTAACCACTAAAATATGGGAGATTCAAATCCTGTTGGCCAGGCAGTAGGAGCAGAGTGAGGAAATCTTGGATGAGCACTACATGGTGCTTTTCTCCTTAGGGATCTACAGTGGGATACCACGATATCTCCTAGACAGTGTGCCCAGTAGTGACAGCTTTGTGTGCAAATCTCTGCAGACACCTTCCAATAGAACCTTGTCTTAAGGCTTCCCCTACCTTCTAAAGAGGGTGGGTATTTTCATGCCCTGTTTTGGGGACATGGAAGCTCATTCTGTCCAGTTTGCCCCACAGGCCTGGGAGCCAGTGTGGCAGCTGATGGGAGGCTGTGGGACAAAGCATGGGGAGTGTCCTGGAGCCACTGGTGTGATGAGTCCTGCTCCCTGTGCTGTGCCAGCTTTCTGGCTGGTGTAGGAAGCAGCACTTCAAGATTCTGTGGGAGGAGGTGGCAGGCTGTAAATCAGAGATTCTGCCCACTGCAAATCAGTTGGAGTCAGGGGGTGGAGTTAAGGAAATGATAAGCAGCCACTGAAAGTCTGAAACTTTCCTCTCTCTCTCTTATTCCCAGAACAGCTTTCCAGTTTGACTCCTAAAGACTGTCCCCACCTCCTTCTGCAAGCGATATCGGGGCCACTTGCGGCTGCGACAGCTTCCACACTCACCAACCCCATGGATGTGGTGAGGGCTCGGGTCCAGGTAAGAGCTAAGCATGCTTGGCACAGTGCAGGGTGGAGTTCAGCCTCAGCTCTCTGATCTCTGTGGTTTCAGGTGAGCTGCTTCCCTGCTCTCCCTGGGCCTTTCATCCTAGGTAGTAGCTGCTTAATTAGCCCTAAGCATTAGCAAGAGGAGCCCAGGGAGCAAGGCTGGCCTGGCCTGCTCAGACAGGCTTTCTCTTCAGAAAGGGAGAAGTGCTTCCTGCTGCCTCCTTAGGACTTTGTGCTTCTTTTGCTCCCCTCCTCAAGGAGTTCTGGAGACCAAATCAAGGCTGTTGGACTGGCCGATCTGTCATCTCCAGAGTCTTCAGTTCCAGCAGAGCCCCAGAGCAGCTCAGTATGGAGTCTGGCAGCTCTGACAATGTTTGTTCTGGCATTGCAGGTGGAAGGCAAGAGCTCCATCATTCTCACCTTCAAACAGCTCATTGCAGAGGAAGGTCCCTGGGGGCTGACTAAAGGCCTCTCTGCCCGCATCATTTCAGCCACTCCTTCCACCATCGTCATCGTGGTGGGGTATGAAACACTGAAGAAGCTGAGCCTGCGCCCAGAGCTGGTGGACTCAAGGCACTGGTAGAGGCAGCTGGTGGAGGAGAACCTTCCTGTGAACCCTCTGAATTTGGACTGTTGTAGGGGAGAGCCTGGGAGGCGATGCAGCTGCTGTGCCTTTGTCTCTGGCTGGTTTCACAGCACAAGGCAGATGCAAAAGCAACTGCACTTCACCTCTTTAGATTTAAGTGTCATACAATGCTCTGCTGCTGATTTTGCTTAAACTGACCTTTGGCAGTGCTGTTTGCCTGGGACAGTCCATTCCAGGTGTGTGAATGCATCCTGGCAAGTTACTAATTCCTTTTTTTTTTAAATTAAAAACTTACTGGCTTAAGCAAAAAGCCAGTTTATCCTCTTTAAATTATTTTCATCTTTGCCAAACTTCCAAGGAGACAAGTCTCACAGCCTGCAGCAGGACCCTCTGGTGGGATGTCTCTAGTGGCAGTTGTGGTGTGGGAAGCTGGAAGCAGAAAATAGACAAGTGACTTTCTCCAATTACCTGCATTTATTTCTAGAAGATGTGAGACGAGAGTAACCTGGAACCACTTCAGACCTGACTTCCTGCGTTTTGAATAGATCTACATACTTGTTTTGTATATTCTTGGAAAATGTTCCCCATCTCTCATCCTCCAAACAGCAAGCTGGCTGACAGCGAGTCAGGAGCTGAGCTGGGTGTTTGGAATTAGCTGATAGCGGTTTTGACACCTAACCTGTGTTTTTAATCTGTTGTAATTTAATTTTTTTATTTTAGGGAAGCGTCTTCTGATTTCTGGGGAACTGAATGGTTGTCTTGTGGCCTTGTTCAGTGTGTCAATCCTGCATGTTCAGAGTGGCTGTGGCCACTTCCCACCTTAGTTAGTTTAAAGCCCAGAAATGCAGTTTGGAAGTGTCCAATTGTGGTGCTGCCAGCAGCTGGATGAGAACTGAATGGGGTTTGAGCTACAATTAGATGTGAGGTGGGGAAGGAAAAACGTTGTGCTGGCTTTTGATCCAGTTCAAACCTGACCAGCATGTTCATATTGAATAAGAAATGATGGTTCACTTCATGAGTTTAAATTCTGCTCATCCAGTTTGGGAAGGGCAAGGATAATGTTTTGCACAATTACTGGATCAGAAGCTTGAGCTATGATTTGTGTATTTTACCAGGTGAAAACTTCCAGGGGATGAAACCAGAGGCTGCTTTTTGGGGAGGAGAGGGAGAGGGAAGGGATTGTTTGACTGTACTCTGCTGCTCTTGGTGATTGAGATTTGCCTTTCATGCTGCCAGCCCACACTCGTGGTGCTCGTCCTGGTTAGCCATGACCGGGGCGTTCAGGATGCACCTCCAGACAAGAGAGTGCACCGCCTCCATTCCCCTTCTGCCATAACCAGGAACTTTGGTCCAGGTGATCCTGCCGACCTGTGGCTGTTGGTGGGCTCCACTTGGCTGTCTCTTCCCGTGAGGACTCGCCAAGTGTGGCTCTGTCCTTCATCCCAGTGTTGTCCCTGCCCAGCAGGCACTGGATATGCCACCATGTCTGTGGGAGATGGAGAATGCTGAAGCTGCTGCTGAGGTGGGAGAAGCTTCTCTGCTAAGGGCAGAGCTTGATTCTAAGGTGCAGTGCTGTGACGGGGCTGCAGGTGAGTCATCAAAGCCCTCTTCATCCTGTTTTTGTTTCTTGCAGTGCTCAGAAATTTAGCGGATGCCACAGCCACTGGTGCAGTTGTTGGAGCAGCACCTTCTGCACCTGGTCTGGTCATCTGTTTGTTGTTTAAAAGTTGACACCATTCGGCTCTTCTCTAATAACAGATTCTGCTCTGAAAAGCGAAACAACAGCACCCCAAATCGCAGGGCAGCAGTAACACTAATATTAACAGGAACGCTAACAATTGACCTCTGCCGAGTGCAGCAGAGCCAGTCGCAGTGTGTGTCATGGAGGGGCGGCAGCACCAAGTATGGGGAGACATTGTCAAACTTAATGTTCCTCTCCTAACCAGCAACGTTCTTGACAACTAATAAACTTCAGAGACCTTCAGTTTGGTGCCTGCGTTTAAAAGCACATGACTCTCCATGGCAAGGGCAGCTGCTGCTTTTTGTTGTGTCACAGAAAGGGTTTCACCCTTTGCTTTTGGACTAGGAGAGGGACGTGACCTGCCTGAGAACGCAGTTACAAGTGGCTGAACGAGACGAGGGAAACCGGTGGGAGTGCCTGGAAGCAGCTGTGACCCAGACCCGCCCTGAGGACGCGGGCTGGGTCCTGGTTGGCTGTTACATGGGAGATGTCGCTTTTTTTCTTCTCTCACGGAGCTGAACTTTGCTTCTTCTTTCCTCGTTGAATTCTTCAGGCTCGATCGTTTTATTTCGCTAAACGATGGAGAGCCCCCGTCGCTGAGGGGCAGGGCGGGCATTTCTACCGGGACTGGGGAGAGAAGGGCGATTTGTCACGCTGCTCCGCTTCAGGGCCGGGCGCCAGCCCCGCGCCAGGAGGCGGCAGCTTCTTATCGCGGTGGTTTTTATCGCGTTTTGGGTTCGAACCCGGGAGCGGCCGGGCAGGAGGAGGCACCGCCCGGCTCCGCGCTGCCGCGCTCACTTCCCGCGCCTGCAGCCGGCGGGGGCGGGGCCCGGCGCCTGGACCAATGGGCAGCGGCGGCCGCCGTGGCGGCAGCCAATGGGCAGCGGCGGCCGC
>VWPU01003384.1:0-18355 GCA_013398955.1 Callaeas wilsoni | reverse complement strand
TGTCCGGGACCTGGGAGCCCTGACACGGAACCCTGTCCGGGACCTGGGAGCCCTGCTGAGACCTGACGCTCCTGCCTGGGAGCCAGGAGCCCTGTCCCGGACATGGAATCCCTGCTGGGATCCTGTTCAGGACCTGACACCTCGACCTGGGACCTGGAACCCCTCCATGTCCCCCCACCCCGCAGCCAGCTCCATCCCAACTCCCACATCCCTCTGTCCTGCCGGGAGGAGCCGCTGCCTGTTGGGGGCCCCCAGGCACAGGTGGGAACCCCTGTGGGACCCTCATTCCGGGGGTGTTCATCCCTGGGGTCTCCAAAAGGTCCCGTGACCGCCCTGGTCCCTCCCTGTCCCGTCTGTGTCCCGGTGGGAACGCAAACCCCGACCTGCATCGCCTCCCCTGGCTGCATCCCAGTGTCTCAGCGTCCCAGTGTCCCAGTGTCCCACCTCCCGTCCCCTTCCCCGTCTCCTGCCAGACCCACGGGTCCAGCCGTGTCCCCTGCCACCCCCCGCTCTCCTGGAGCCGCCTCTCCCATGGGAACGGTGGATCCATCCCTGTGGATGCTCTGGAGGCTGCAGCCGTGGCAGCCCCGCGGGACCGGTCCCTTCCTGCCACCGCCATGGGAAGCCCTGGGGGAGAGGGAGGCACCGCATCCCTTCCTGCCACAGCCACCTGAGGAATGCGGGAATTGCTCCGCATCCCGTCCTCAGGAATTCCCGGCGGATTCGCGGCCGGAGAGCCCGGTAAGAGAGACCTTAATAACACCTGGGAATCCCAGCGTGTGGCACAGCCAGGGAGCAGGGAACGGTGTGGACATGGGAATAATTCCTCGTTACCCACGGGAGCACTGCGGGGGTCACCAGTGACGTGCCTGGAATGTGGGGAGGGTTTCCCTGGATTCATCCCGCCCCCAGCTCCCGGCTCAGCGCCAGGGAGAGGGATGGCAGCTGCAGCTCCCTTGGGTGCCTGTTTGATGTCCTGACGATCCGACAAAACCTGTGACGAGCAGGAGTGCTGGATACAAGGAATGAGACACTTAAAATTCCTACGAGCCGAGTGCGTAGGTGGGGAAGAGGAGGGGGAACGGCGCAGGGAAGGGGGAGCATCGGGAGCGCCTCTCTGGCAGCCGAGAGCCGCGTCCCCTCTGCTGCCACCTCCATCCCCGCTCCCCTCACAGCCTTTCAGGAATGCCGGCGTTTGGGGCTGACGCTGATGTTTGGGGAAGATGTCAGAGTTGGGAGATGATGCTGATGTTTGGGGAAGATGCCAGAGTTGGGGGCTGATGCTGATGTTTGGGGAAGATGCCAGAGTTGGGAGATGATGCTGATGTTTGGGGGTCTTGCTGATATTTAGGGATGACGCCGATATTTAGGGACGACGACGTGTTCGGGGGTGATCATATTTGGGGATCACACTGATGTTTATGCTGGTGTTTAAGGGTGTTGCTGGTTTTTGGGGGTGATGCCGATATTTGGGAGTGATGCTGATGTTTCGGGGTGACGCCAGAGCGGCCACAGCTTGCTGGCAGTGTCCGTGGCAACTGCTGGGAACCATCCCAGGTGGTGAAGCCTCCGTGGGAAGTTGGGATGGGGACTCGGGACCAGGATTTGGCCCCCATCCCAGGATCCCTCCTGCTGTGTGGGGCTGGGGACAGCCAGAACCCGATGTCCCTCCTGCCCCATGCCCAGCACCCCGTGTTCCCGTGTTCCCACAGCTCCGGGCTCCTTCCCGCTGGGATGCGGGCAGGGAAGGCCCAGGCTGGGAGCGTTCCCTGTTCCGGCAGCACCTTCCGCCGCGGTGGGAAGCAGCCGTTGGCTCGGGAATGCTGCTGCGGATTTGCATGGGGCCGTCATTAGGCTGTAACTCTCATTTAAGGCAATAAAGGTGCTTAATTTCACAGGGAAAACTTAATGGAGCACTCCGTTCCCAGGCGCTGCTTCCCTGACATTTTACAGCCTGTGGAAGTATCACTTAATAACGGCCACAATCCCGAATCCCTGAGCTCTCCAGACCCTCAGGAGACAAGATAAAGCTGCTTGGACAAAAACAACAAAAGACAACAGAGCAGGTGTTGTGGAGAAGTCGGGAGATGCAAATTCTTCCTCCTCATTAATGATTGTATTTATTCCACGATTCCACCTGTCCGGGTGACGTCTCTCCCTCCCGGAGCCTTCTCACAGCAGATTAAAGTGCACTTTTATCATGATCCTGAAAGGCATTTCAGGAGGGAACATTAGTTCTCCTACATTATTCCCGCATGTTAGAAAAAGTGTCTTTTTAAAATATTAGACAGCAATCGAGGTTAATTTAAACCACATCAAACACGCACGGCTGCTCTGCTGGAATCTTCTCCCACCAGCAGCAGCTCCGGGATGCTCCGGCCGCAGGCAGAGCTCGGCGGGGCCGGGAGCTCCGGGCTCTGCTCCCAGCACAGGGGGAGAGGCAGGACTGGGATGGGGGAGCCCAAACTCCACGCAGAGGAACACGAAGAGGTCCTGGAGCATCGGAGCAAACTCTGTCAACTGGCCGGGGCTGCAGCCCCTCGGGAGCTCATCCGGGTGTCTCCTCATCCAGGTTTCTCCTCATCCGGGCGTCTCCTCATCCAGGCTTCTCCCCATCCAGGATTCTCCTCATCCGCGTTTCTCCTCATCCGGGCGTCTCCTCATCCAGGCTTCTCCCCATCCAGGATTCTCCTCATCCGCGTTTCTCCTCATCCGGGCGTCTCCTCATCCAGGCTTCTCCCCATCCAGGATTCTCCTCATCCGCGTTTCTCCTCATCCGGGCGTCTCCTCATCCAGGCTTCTCCCCATCCAGGATTCTCCTCATCCGCGTTTCTCCTCATCCGGGCGTCTCCTCATCCAGGCTTCTCCCCATCCAGGATTCTCCTCATCCGCGTTTCTCCTCATCCGGGCGTCTCCTCATCCAGGCTTCTCCCCATCCAGGATTCTCCTCATCCGCGTTTCTCCTCATCCGTGTATCTCCTCATCCGGGTGCCTCCTCATCCGTCTTCCCCCTCCTCCATGGTCCGCCTCATCCAGGTTTCTCCCGATCCAGGTTTCTCCTCATCCAGGCGTCTCCTCCGAGCACCACACCACCTCTGGACACTCTGGACACTCTGGGCTCCCTGTGCAGAGCCAGAGGCGGGATCAGGGCAGGGCCAGGGGCCCATCGCTGTCCCCAGGAAAGCGGAATCCTCTCCCTGGCATCCCTTCCATCCCTAGCACTGCTCCTGCTTTCTCCCACTCTGGGAGACACTGGGGCTGCGCTGGTGGAAGTGTCCAGAGAGGCGGTGGCTGTTCCGTGCCTGGAATGTCCCAGGCCAGGCTGGACGGGGCTGGGAGCAGGCCGGGACCGTGGGAGGTGTCCCTGCCATGGCAGGGGTGGGACGGGATGAGCTTTAAGGCCCCTTCCCACCCAAGCCACCCTGTGATCCCGTGATCCTCTGATCCGCCTTCATCCCAGATCGTTCCTCCGGGAGCCAAAGGTTTATATCGCTTTTAAATATAAATTGTTCCTCCTTTATCACCTCGGAGAGCAAGGGCTCGCCGCTGGGCCCCGCGGGGCCCCCCGGCCGCAGCCTTTCAGAGCGCCGGGAATCTCCCGATTCCCGCTGCCCCGGGGCGGATCCAGCCGCGCATCCTCCCCATCAGCCGCACACCTGCGAAGGCATTTTCAGCTCCCCTGAGCGCTAGCCTCTCAGAGCTCGGGGTGCTGTCAGCATCTGCTGTGTGCGAGGGCAGCAAACTGCGGAGAGCCGGAGGGGAGCTCCGAGGGGGACGCTCCGCTTGGGTTTCCACACCCTTTATGGCTGGGAGGCGGAAAAACCGGCAGGAACTTTGTCCTGCTTCGTTTGGGAGTGTTTTGTTGTTGGAGCGTCTTCCCGTGGGTACCGGGAGAGGCCGGACACAGATCTGAGAGCTCAGAGCCCCTTCCAGGGCCGAAAGAGCTCCAGGAGAGCTGGAGAGGGACTGGGGACAAGGGATGGAGGGACAGGACACAGGGAATGGCTTCAAACTGCCAGAGAACAGGGTGGGACGGGATATTGGGAAGGAATTCCTGGCGGTGAGGGTGGGCAGGCCCTGGCTCAGGGCTGCCCCTGGATCCCGGGAATGCCCAAGGCCAGGCTGGAGCAGCCTGGGACAGTGGCAGGGGGCCCTGCCCATGGAACGGGATAACGTTTAATGCCCCATCCCAGGGTTCTTTACTGGGGCAGCACAACCCGCAGCCGATCTCTGCCATCCCGTCCGTGGGGATGGGAAGCTGCTCCGCCACCAAAGTGTTCAGGGCAGCACTTTCATCTGGTAAATAATTTATTATGGATTTGCATGAGGGTTAAACTCCTGAGCTGTGCCTGCTTCAAAGGGCTGTGCCCAGCAGACTCCGGAGTGGGAATTCTGCATCCTTGGAGCAGCCCGTAACCAGTCTGCCCTGTTTGGGAATGCCAGGAGTATCCGAGCTGCTTATTTAAAGCTTTAAAAAGCACCCGACTTCCTTGAAGTCATTAAAGTCTAACCTTTAAACTCCAGGAGTCTAATGGTTCAAGCCAAGCATAATGTTGAGGCACATCTGTGATAAATCTGCTTTTAATCTGCACAAAGTGCTTTCCGTGGATTCCAAGGTGAACGTATGAGGTGTTGGCTGAACACACTGAGTGCCAGTAAAATCCCCCCGATTGTAATCTATTACCTTTTACACAAAGCAGCATTTAGTTTTATTAACTATTGAAATATACTGAAAACTGTTAAGAAAGCAGCGTGTAAATCTCGGAGATTCATGCTGTTTGATTTTATAGGGGCCTAATTCCTCCAGAAAGTAGCAGCGAAGCGGTTGGGCCGATGACTTAATCGTTTGTAGCTGATTAACAGCAACCTCCCGCCTCATTCCAGGGAAGCGCTGCCTAATGAGGGGGCTCTGCTGGTACCCGACACCCCCTGGCACCCCAAAACTCTCCCTGCAGGGGCTCAGGTGCCGCTTTACAGGCGGGGTTGGAAACTGAGGTGTCTCTGGCTGCAGGCGCGGGCTGGGGAGGGATCATGGAATGCTGGGATGGTCGGGGTGGGAAAGGGCCTGGAAGTTCATCCCAGCCCAGCCCAGGGACACCTCTCACTGCCCCAGGCTGCTCCAGTCCCCGTCCAGCCTGGCCTGGGACACTCCAGGGATCCAGGGTAGGCCCAGCTTCCCTGGGCACCCTGTGCCAGGGCCTGCCCACCCTCCCAGGGAACAATTCCCTCCCAAATCCCATCCATCCCTGCCCGCCGGCAGTGGGAAGCCGTTCCCTGTGTCCCATCGCCAGGACACGAGTTCCCCCGGGTGCCGTCGCGGGGCACAGCCCCTCGGTGGGGATGTGGGAGCTGGGGGCTGCACCCTGCCCTGGGCAGGACCCTCCCCCGTGTGCCCGCTCTGCCCCGGGGGCTCCCAGCCGGGCAGGGAGCAGCGTGGGGGCGGTCAGGATGCTCTGGGGGTCGGGATTCCCCTCCCCGCACTGCCTCCGGGGATCAGGAGGAAAATCGAAGCCACCCTTGAGCAGTGGGATGTGTCCGGAGCCGCCTCCCAGCCCGCGGGGGTCCCACTCCAGGGCAGGCACGGAGGGCTTGGGGCTGGGCCGGGGCTGGGCCTGATCCTAATTGTGATCCTGGGCTGGTCCCGGAGCTGGACTGGGATGGAACTGAGCCAGGGCTGGTCCTGGGATAGAGCTGAGCCAGAGCTGGTCCTGGAGCTGGACTGGGATGGAACTGAGCCAGGGCTGGTCCAGAGCTGAACTGAGATAGAGCTGATCCAGAGCTGGTCCCGGAGCTGGACTGGGATAGAGCTGAGCCAGGGCTGGTCCGAGAGCTGGACTGGGATGGAACGGAGCCAGGGCTGGTCCTGGGATAGGGCTGAGCCAGAGCTGATCCTGGAGCTGGACAGGGATGGAACTGAGCCAGGGCTGGTCCTGGAGCTGGGCTAGGATGGAACTGAGCCAGAGCTGGTCCCAGAGCTGGACTGGGATGGGACTGATCCAGAGCTGGTCCCAGCGCTGGACTGGGATGGAACTGAGCTAGGGCTGATCCAGAGCTGGACTGGGATAGAGCTGAGCCAGGGCTGGTCCCAGAGCTGGACTGGGATGGAACTGAGCCAGGGCTGGTCCTGGAGCTGGGCTAGGATGGAACTGAGCCAGAGCTGGTCCGGGTGCTGAGCTGGGATGGGTGAGTTGGGGCTGCTCCTGGTGCTGATCCAGGGCTGCTCCTGGTGCTGAGCTGGGCTGAGCCAAGGCTGATCCTGATCCTGCTCTTGGTCCGCGGCTGCTCCCAGTGCAGAGCTGGGGCTGCCTGCAGAGAGGCGGGAGGTTTGGATTTTGGTGCTGAGCTCCGTCTCCAGCCCTTGATCCGTGCTTTTCCAGCCAGCAGGGCTAATTGTCAGGAAAACAGGCATTTGAGGGGGAAAATCCTGTAAGCCGCAGCAAACTGTAAACATGGGAATAATTAAAAGATAGACCAGGCCAGAAAGTCAGCACAACAGTAGGTGATTTAAATACGTGCCCGGGGCTCTCTGGCCGTGCTTGCCGGGCAGCCGCTCCCCCAGGCCTCGGGAGCAGGGCCGGGAATTTTTGTTGGGGTGCCAGCAGCACGAGCAGGAGCTGCAGAGCCGGGCACGGCCGTGGCAGGAGGCAGCTCCGTGCGGATTTGCCAGGGCACGGCTTGATTTTAATAAAAAGCTAAATTAAAAAAGGTTGTTGGAAAAGCTGCTCCAGATCTAGAGGGAAATAACTCCGGCTCAGGGCTGAGGAAGCCAAAATGTGTTTTGGTTCTTTCCACTTTTGGAAGAACTGTTGAGAGTTGTTGGGGTTTTTTTTCTCTTGCTCTCTCCCCGTTCCTCCCCCTCCTGTGATTATTCAATTTGCCATGAAAGCTGGGACCAAACCAAACCCTCGGTGCCAAAACCTCCGCACTTGGAGAACATTTGGGCCCGGAGCTGGAGCTTAAATTACATCTTGCACATGGCCCCAGCCGCACTGGATTCCAGTCCAAGACACACACGAGTTCCTGGTTGCTGAATCCCGGCTCTGAAGGAGCCGCTCTCCGCCCGGGGGGTTCTCTGTCTTCCCAAAGCCAGGGAAAAAAATATCCCGGTGCTCCGGAACGTGTTCCTCGCGCAGGGACCTCCAGGTGCCGCCGGGAGCTGCGGTGCCGGGGCCACGGCCGCCCTTTTTGGGGGGATTTTGCAGGTTTCTGTCCCAGGGTGGATTTGGGGTCCCCTCTCGCTGGGTTGGGCCACCTTTGCCTCCCCTTCCCGGCAGGAAACACCGGAGCTGAGCCCCAGGAGGGCGGGGTGGGGAGAGAGCAGCTCCTGCTGGCACCTCAGAGCCCCGGGGCAGCGACAGCCGCGGCTGGACGCGGTGGCAAGGAGCTGAGAGCAGCCCTGGCCTCGGGAAGAGGTGCTGGAGCCTCCACAGCCTCCGTGCCGTCCCCGGGCCATTCCCGATGGGATCAGCCTTTCCCAGGAGCAGGTTGAGCCTCTCCAAACCGCCCCCATCTCCCTGTCCGTCAGAGGGTCTCCCTTTCCGTGGGATCCCCAAGGGATTTGAGCCATGGCCACCAGAGCTGTTCCCCTGGACCCTCTCCCTCCGCGCTTCTCCCATCTCCCTTTTCGCCCCCCATTCCCGCATCCCTCCGCACTCCTTTGCACCCGCCGCAGCCATAAACGAGACGCGTCCTCCTCTCCCGGAGCCCATTCCCGGGGAGCTCTGGGCCTCCTTTGAGCCGCACGAGGTGTTCCAGGGATGATTACCCCGAGATGCTGCGGTTTGACAATTAACAGCTCGTTCCAGGAGCATTTGCATTTCCCCGCTGCCGAGCAGGAGCCTTTAATCTCGGCGCACCGACAGCGGCGTGTCGGGACAGGCTGCGGGCTCTGGGGCCGTCCTCGGCCCGGCTCCTGCCCCTCGCCAGGCCTTTGGCCATAAATCATCCCCCGGGACTGCGGCAGCGCGGGCCGGGCCGGTGCCGGTGGCTCGGGCTCGGCGGGAGGGACCGCGCGGTGTCAGCTCCGCCGACCTCGCGCTCCTTTGAACGCGCTCCTTCCAATTATCCCTAATTCCCGGCGGAGCAGTAGAAGCCAGACAGCTTTGAACCTGCGGGAGGATTTGTGCCAGTTCCAGGTGGGAGCAGCCCCAGCCACATGAAAAAATGATGTTTCTGGAGCTATTAAAGAAGTGTCTTTTAATGATTTAATAAAATAACAGCGCGGGAACGAGGCCTCTCTGATGTCCAAATCCCAGCGCGAGAAACGACCGGATTCCTCCAGTGCATCATCCAGGAAGGATTTTCCGAGGCAGCCTGGGATGTCCATAATGAAGGAGCTGGAAGGGACCCAGGAAGGCTCCTCACGGCTCCGACAGTCACTCGGAGCTCACCCAGAGGAACGAGGTGAGGGAGCATCCGAAGGTGGAACAGCAGGGCCATAATCCCATTTATTTTGGGATTTATTTGGGGCTGTCTGGTGCCCCTTTGCAGGCACCCCTGATAAATGCTGGCTCGGGCAGCGCTCATTGCTCTCTCCCAAAGCAAGAAATAGGAGCATTCATCATCCAAGCAGGAATTTCTCGTGCTCTGGGGGCATCATTTGGTGCTTTGTCCTTTCCCTCGGGTTTGGGGGCCGTGGAGGTTGGGTTCCAAACCCGCTCAATGAGCTGGAACCGAGGGTACAGAGCTCTTGGAGGGGCTGATGGTGCCAGAGAAGGAGGGCGATGGGACCCACAGAGCCCTTGGAGCGGCCGCCTTGGCACCGGAAGGAGCGGGGCTTCCCTTGGAATCCCAGAATCCCAGGATGGTTTGGGTTGGAAGGGACCTTCCAGTCCACCCGGGGACCTCTTCCACCAGGCTGTGACTGCCCCATCCCTGGAAATGTTCCAGGCCAGGAACATTTGGAGCAACCTGGGGTAGTGGAAAGAGTCCCTGCCCGTGGCAGGGGGTGGGATGGGATCGGCTTTAAGGTTTTTTCCGTTCCAAACCATCGCGGAATTCCATGAAACGCAGCTGGATCCTCGTCCCGCTCCGTGCATCCACGGCACGAAGCCAGGCAGCCACAGGGCCGGGACCAAAGGTGTCCAAAGCGGAGGGAGCCCCATGGCTGCATTCCCGCGTTCCCTGTGCAGGGCAGCACCTGGAAGCTCGGAGCGGAGCGTGTCCCAGCCTGTGCCCGCCGTGGGCGAGCTGTGGCCGGGTCAGGGGCGTGGGTTTGGCTCCCGGCTCAGCCCGGGGCTCGTTACACAACCGGGGCAGAGCCGGGGCCGTCCCGCCTGGCTGGGCTGGGAGCCGGGGAGGGCAGAGCACCCGGAACGAGCCGGGCCGTTTGCGGCTGCCCTGGAGCCCCGGCCGGGCAGAGCCGAGGAGCTGCCTGCAAACAGCTCCGCCACCCCCGGGCTGGTCTGCAGCTCCCTTACCTGTCCCAGACTGGGGCAGCTCCCGAGCACCGGCTGCCCACAGTGCCCAGCGGAGCGCCAAACATCCCTCAAACGCCCCTCGGGTGCTGGGCGGTGCCCCCAAACCCACATTCCAGGCCTGGAGCACCGGGCTGAGGGGCAGCACGCGAGGCAGGAGCTGTGGGAGCACAGCCCAGGCATGTGAGGTGGGGTGCTGGGAAGGAATTGTTCCCTGGGAGGGTGGCTGTGATCCCTGGCAGTGCCCAAGGCCAGGCTGGATGGGGCTTGGAGCAGTCTGGGATTGCAGAAGGTGTCCCTGGCCATGGCAGGGCTGTGATGGGACGGGCTTTCACGTCCCTTTCCACCCAAACCATCCAGCATTCCTTTATCCTGCGGTTTTACGCTGACTGGAAAGCCCTGACTCCTCAAGGCCTGCTCCCAAACACCGCAGGGAAAGGCAGCTGCTGCCCTTCCAGAGGCGGGCGATCGCCTCCATCCCCGGGATGATTCACCGGGAGCTGGGCTGGGCCCGAGGCCTCGGGCACGGCAGCTCCCGGTCCTGCCCTCTCCGAGGCCGGGGCCGTTTGGGGTGCAGGGCTGTCATTCCCACCACTTTTCCCCTGGGAATTCCCACTCCAGGATGGGCTGAGCACCGGAGCAGGGAAGGGCCTGTGCCGGAGCCCCCCCATGGAAAACTCCTGGCATTCGGCTCCCGTGGGGCTGCAGAAGGCGCTCCCAGGCCGCTCCCAGGCCGCCAAGGCCGGGCTCCTTAGGGATCCCACAGCGATCCCCATGTTCCTCCCAAAGCCATGCTGCTCCCGGGGGTGCCCTGGCTGTTTCCCAAGAGTGTGGAGCCCTTCCCAGACTTCCCGGTGGGCTGACAAAGCTCTCCGGGATGCGGCGGTCCCGAGGATCTGCTGGATCTTCCCTTGCCACACATTCCCCCAGAACGGCCCCGCGCACGTCACTGCCCTCCGGAGAACGGGGAGAAGGGGGGGAGGGGAGAGAGGAGAGAGGAGAGAGAGAGGGGAGAGGGGAGGGAGGGGAAACAGGGGAGAGAGGGAAGAGAGGAGAGAGAGGAGAGAGCGGGAAGAGAGGGGAGAGCAGGCTTCTCCCTCCCGCAGCAGCCAGAGCTGACAAGTGCCAGCCCTGCTGCCAAGTCCCCGGGCCTGGCGTTCCCCGCAGCGTTGGTCAAACACTGAAATCCTTTCATTTGTCGGAAAACAAGCCCGCAGCACTCTCCCCGTCTCGCGCGGGGACAAAGCCGCTGTCTGTCTGCTCCCGGCGCCCTTCCCGTGGTGGCAGCGGGCGCAACCCCCTCCCAGCCCCACCGATGGCACCGGGGGGTGCCGGCGGTGGCGCGGCCCCCGGGGGCTGCTTGGTGGGGAGGTTTGAGCGAGAGCTCTGGCGCAGGAGGAAACGCAGAGCTTGAGGAAGGATTTGGGCTGGGAAGCGAGGCTGAGGCTGCAGCCGGAGGTTTGCTCCCCTCGGTCCCCCAGTGCTGCAGAGCCAGGACAGAGCTGAGGACGCTGCTTTGGCCACAAAGCACCTGGTTTAGGGTCAGGCTGTAAACCAAGCTTAAGGATCAAGGAATGGGACACAGGGATGGAGGATGTCGCTGCTGCCCACCAGGGGTGGGTGGGGGGATGGATGGATGGAGGGAGGGGGGGAGGGTGGGGTGGGGGGATGGATGGATGGAGGGAGGGGGGGAGGGTGGGGTGGGGGGATGGATGGATGGAGGGAGGGGGGGAGG
Source organism: Callaeas wilsoni (assembly GCA_013398955.1). Classification (NCBI taxonomy): domain Eukaryota; kingdom Metazoa; phylum Chordata; class Aves; order Passeriformes; family Callaeidae; genus Callaeas; species Callaeas wilsoni. The sequence goes on along the minus strand of VWPU01003384.1, from coordinate 7,204 downwards.
GTGGGGTGGGGGGATGGATGGATGGAGGGAGGGGGGGAGGGTGGGGTGGGGGGATGGATGGATGGAGGGAGGGGGGGAGGGTGGGGTGGGGGGATGGATGGATGGAGGGAGGGGGGGAGGGTGGGGTGGGGGGATGGATGGATGGAGGGAGGGATGGAGGGATGGGTGGATGGATGGATAGATGGATGGAGGGATGGATGGATGGATGGGTGGAAGGATGGATGGATGGGTGGATGAATGGATGGATGGGCAGATGGATGGGCAGATGGATGGAAAGAAGAAGGCCCAGTCCTGTGGGAGACAGCAGCGCTGGCTTTGGGCGAGCCGTGGGATGGGTGCTAGCAGCTCCACAGTGACAGCCCCCCAAAAGAGGGACCCCAGCGAGCCCAGCGGCTCCCGCGAGCAGCGCTGGGCTCGGGCCGCTCCCGCTGCCGGCGGAGCCCGGCGCTCTCGTGTCTCGGCGGTGAATGTCTTCCTGTTTAAAAGCTCTCCAAATCACAGGGGCAGCTTGTTTTGACATTTGATTAGCCACAGAGAACAACTTGAGAGTGCTTGAGTGACTGAGGGAGGGAGGCAGTGAGGGAGGGAGGGAACGAACTCCGCGGCGGGAGCGGCGCTGAACGCTCCGGCCTTTCCCGGGAGCGGCACCGGGCAGGGGCGGTGGGCACCGCTCCAGGCGAAGATAAGTGGGCTGCCGGGAGCGGCGAAGGCGAGGAGAGGAAGTGGTGAGTGAAGTCAGCTGAAAACAGTTTCTTTTGCTCGCTCTGACTCATAAACTTCATTAATACCTCGGCAGCAGCGTCCCCCCGGCCCCGCGCGCAGCCCGGCGCCGCTGCAGCGGGATCCAGGGTGGAAACCCCTCACGCCCCGAGGGGCTGGCCGGGATGATCCCCCTGTCCCGATCCCCGTGAGCGTGTCCTCCGCTTGTGTGGCCGCTGGCGGCTCCCCGCGGGTGTGGGAGCCGCTCCCGGGCCGGGAGAGGGTTTGGGATCATCCCTCCCGCAGCCGTGAACTCCCGGGGGTTTGTTTTCTTTTTCTGCCCGGACCTACAACAAGTTGTGTCAGGCCGGTGGTGACACTGCAGGGCTGTTTTGCTTTCCCTCGCTATCATCGCTATCAAGTAGGAGTTAACAGCTCTTGTTTATACAATGCCTATCTGGCCAGAGGCTGATTTAATACCTCCCACTTCTTTTAAGTGCAAATAGACTCTAATGTGTGTATTAGGCTACTTGAGCGGCTGTTCTGCTGAAATACTCGCTTTCCAAATAACTTATCTGCAGTTAATGCCGGCCAGAGGAGAAGAGCAAACTTCTTAAGAATTTAGCAATAAGAGAAAGAAAACAGTCCCTTTAATATTCCCCCCTTCCCCGGGCTAAGCCTTTGGCCTCACGGAGCTCGCTGGGATTTCACAGGCGGGATCCCGGGATGGTTCACGGGTCACAGCCCTGATCCAGCTCCTCCAGAGCATCCCAAACCGAGCCCGGCCGCTCGGGGGACGCGGAGCTGCCGTGGTCCCGCTTCCCGCCCCGCGTGGCTACCGGCCCCGACATCCCGCACCCCTCCCGTGGCCACCGGCGGGGTGGGAGCAGTAGCCACGCCGCTCAGGCAGCGTCTGCAGCCACGCTTGGCAGGAGAGACAAAGAGAAACCTCATCCCTGAGCGAAACTGCGGAGTTTCTGCTGAGTCACAGCCATCAGGGAATGGGGAGAGCAATTACAGCCGAAAACTGGGAAGGCATCCCAAACAAATTGGTTATAATTAACAAGTAGAAGAATAACACCAGTAATACCATTAGCAGGCCCAAAAGCCATTTGCAATATAATATCTATAATTAGACAGCGCTCAGCAAAAGCCGGGGCTGAGCTGTTTGCCCCGGGAAGGGAGGGCAGGTGAGCCTGCGGGATCACGGGCCGGGATCCGGGGGCGGCGGGCACGGGACAGCACCCGGGAGCACCCAGGAGCGCCCAGGAGCATCCAGGAGAACCCAGGAGCATCCGTGAGGATCCCAGAGAGACCCGGCTCCAGCCACGGGGCGCGGGGAGGCTCCCAAGGGGACAGGCAAACCTGCCCTCCTCTCCCACCTCCTCCAGGTGCAGCCTGGCGCTGAAAATCCTTGGACATTCCCATCCCCGAGAATGCTCCCGGCCGGGCTGGACGGGGCTGGGAGCACCCTGGGACAGTGGGAGGTGTCCCTGCCCACGGCAGGGGGTGGCACTGGATGAGGTTTAGGGTCCCTTCAAACCCAAACTGGCTTTGGACCTGGGCTGCAGCCGAGTCCCAACAGCGAGTGCCGGGCACGATCCCTCCTCCTGCCGTCCCAACGTGCCGGCCAGAACTCTGCAATTCCAGCTCTCTGGAGCTGCCTCTGCTGCCAGGGGCGTTCTGGGGCTCTCCCTCCCCCCAGCACCAAGAGCACCCATGGGTGCTCCTCACGCCCCCGTCCCAAATCCAGGGACACGGGACAAAAGCGTTGGTTTCGATGCTAGGAGCCTCCCCGGGGCTCGGTAGGGTTTTGGGGGGTCCCGAGCCGGGGTGCTGCCCCCCGGGGCCCCCCCGGCCGTGCGGCAGCAGCCAGAGGCGCGGGGCTGGGCCGGGCACGGGCATTGCTCAAGCGGATCCGCGGCGGAGGGCGAGGTCAGCGGGAGCTCCGCTTGTGAAAGGCCGCGGCAATCGGGGCCTGTTGTGGCAACACCGGCAACCGCCGCTCTTCCCGGAGCCGCCCGGAGACGTCACCGGCTCCTGGAATGGGCTGGGGGGGAAGGGACCCCAAAGGTCTCATCCAGCCCCGTGCCCGGCGCAGAGACATCTCCCACCGGACCGTGCTGCTCCAGCCCCATCCCGGTGCTTCCCGGTGCTTCCCGGTGCTGCTGGCCGGGGGTTCTTGTGGCCGCCACCGCCAAGCCCCGGTGCCAGAGGGGCGCAGGACTGAGCCCTCTCCTGCCGGGGGGCTGGAAAACCTCGCTGCCGGGAGCAGATAAAGCCCAGCTCCCCACAAAGCCAAATATCCGGAGATCGCTCGCTCCCGAGCGTTTCGCTGCCTTCCCACTCTGAAATCCTTGTTTAGATAAACTTGAAAGCTGAAGGGAATTTGGCAGGCAGGGTCCTGCCCTGCGCGGAGGGCAGATAATGTCACCTGCAATGTAAACACACACCATTGACCGGGGCTGGGACCGGCTTGTCAGCGATAAAGTCACCTCTGGGGCGGCTCCCGTCACGCCGGGCGAGCTCGGCTGCGCCGGGGAGGGAGGAGGGGACACCAGGGACACACGTGGGTGCGGGCGTGTGTGGCATCTGCGGGCACACGTGTGCGCGGCCGGCAGCCGCCTCTGTCCCCGCCGCCTTCTCCCGCAGCCTCGCAGCAAACCCGCCTTGTCCCGGGGAGCTGCAGCCCCTTCCCGGAGCCGCGGGAAGGCCCAGAGCCCGCGGGAAGGGCGGATTTTGGGAAGAGACGGGTGTCCCGCCGGGTGTCCCGCAGGAGGCCGGGGCCGGCGGTGGCTGTGCGGGTGTCCGGACCCTTCCAGCCGTCCCTGCCCTCATCCTGAGGGACTCTTCCTCCCTCGTGTCCCACAGCTCCCTCGTGGGGGTTTGGGGGAGCTGTGGGCAACCCCGAGGGGTCACCGCGGGGTGGCAGTGCCAGGAACGGGCCGCCGGAGGATGGGACAGCGGCTGTTCCCGCAGAGGAGCTTCGGGAAGGGAAGGGAACGGAAGGGAAGGGGAAGGGAAGGGGAAGGGCAGCTCCGACGGTTTCCCCGAAAGGCTGCTGGGGACAGGACGGTGTCACAACGTGTCACAACACCCCTGCCCAGAAGCTGAGGCCGAGGTTTCTCCCCGGGCACGGCGAGGGGAAGGAACGTCTCCAGCTTCCTTTCCCGGCCGTGCCACCTTGCAGGGCACCAGGAACGGGGCGCGTGGGGCAGAGCCTCCCTTGGAGCCGTGACATCCCGAGGGAGGGATCGCCAAATGGTCCCGAAAAACCCCAACGCCTCCCGCTCCCCATGGGGACGCGATCCCACGGGAAGCTGCCCTTTGCGTAATGATGGCACTGAGTGTCACGGAATGTCCTCAAAGCCCTCATCCTCACCCTCATCCTCACGCTCACCCCTGGTGGTGCCTCCATCCTCGTGGCGGGGAGGGACACGATGATGTCCCCACTCGTGGTGACGAAGGCGCCCCGTGGCCAGCCGGGAGAGGGGACAGCGGCTTCTCCCACTGAGGCTTTTCCTGAGATCCTTCAGAAGAAGAAAACCCAACTCAGAAGAAGAAAAACAAGTTCTTGGAAAAGATCACGGGTTTCTAATTGGGATGTGCAAATATCAATTTAAGCAGATCTTAAATCAATATGAACCAGAACGTTTCCTTTCACCCCTAATCGTTCTTTTGATTCCTTTTTTTTTTTTTTCCCCCAACCAGGTGAGTTTTAATAAGCTAAAGTAAAACATCTCCTCTTTCAGCGCAGTCCCAGCATGAGGAATATCAATTAACGGGAGCCATCCTCGGCCGTTGGAGTTCACCACAACAGCGCTGGAGCTGCGGCTCGATGGGAATGGGAAGAAAATTACAACCTTTTCAGGGAAACCATTAAGTAAAAATCAGAATTTGTCCATAAGTACCGCAGGGGGAGGGGCACAGCCCAGCTAATGGCTTCTATTTTGAGCAATAAAGTGAATTTTCAGTGCAAAATCGCCACTTTCTGTTCCTCTCCCTGTGGCCTCACGTCCCCGGAGTCTGGCCCCGGAAAGTCCCTGCGACAGAGGGTCTGGCCCAGCCCCACCACGGGAATCACCTCCTTTTCCACGTTTTCCAGCTCGGTTAGCACAGAGAGAGGATTGCACGGAATCGCTGAATCCTGGAGCTGCTTGGAAGGGACCTCAAAGCTCATCCAGTGCCGTCCCTGTCATGGGCAGGGACACCTGCCACTGTCCCAGCTTCCAGCCTGGCCTCGGGCACTGCCAGGGATCCGGGGGCAGCCACAGCTGCTCTGGGCACCCTGTGCCAGGGCCTGCCCACCCTCCCAGCCAGGAATTCCTTCCCAATATCCATCTAAATCTCCACTTTTCCACCCTGAAGCCATTCCCTGGGTCCTGTCCCTCCATCCCTTGACCCCAGTCCCTCTCCAGCTCTCCTGGAGCCCCTTTAGGCCCTGGAAGGGGCTCTGAGGATTTCCTGGATCCTTCCCTTCTCCAGGTGAACATTCCCAGCTCTCCCAGCCTGGCTCCAGAGGGGCTCCAGCCCTCGGAACATCTCCAGGGCCTCCTCTGGAATGTTGGGATTCATTCTCAGGCTCCAGGTCCCTCTGACGTTGGGATCCAGAGCTGGAACAGCTCTGCAGGTGGGGTCTCACCTGAGGGGGCAGAGAGGACAATCCCCTATTTCCTGCCGGGAATGAGGTGGGAAGGAGGGCGGAGTGCTGAGGAAGGGCGGCGCGTCCCATTCCCGAGTCCCTCCCGGGGCGGAGGCTTTCCAGGTGCTCTTCCCTTTGCTTTGGGATCTCCTGGGACCGGTGGGAGTGTGTGACACCGGGAGCTCCGGACACGTTCCTCCTCTGAATCTCCGTCACCTCGGGTGCCCTCGGCAGCAGGAGCTGCTGGAGAGAGCAGGGGAGAAGGACGGACCGCTTTCACCACGGACATTCCCAGGGCTCTTCCCTGCCGCTAATTTTGGCCGTTTCTCCGGCATTGGCGGTTCCAGGAGCTGCTCCCGCTCCGTGAGCTTCGGAGAGCTCCGCTCCCACAATATCCCACCCCCTCTCCCAGGATCTGCCTGCCGGGCGGGATTTGTGCCACCGTGGGCACCACCATGGGTCACTCGATGGGCACCTCTGTGGGCACCCGGTGTCCATCCCAATGGATGCGCCAATGGATACCCTGAAGGATGCACGCCCCAGAGGGCACCTCTGTGGGAATCTGATGTCCATCTCAGAGGGTATGTCAGGTGGGGCCCCGAGGGATGGATGCCCCAGTGGGCACCTCTGTGGGCACCTAATGTCGATCCCAATGGGTGCACCAATGGATACCCCAAAGGATGGATGCCCCAGTGGGCACCTCTGTGGGCACCCGGTGTCCATCCCAATGGATGCGCCAATGGATACCCTGAAGGGTGCACGCCCCAGAGGGCACCTCTGTGGGCACCCGGTGTCCATCCCAATGGATGCGCCAATGGATACCCTGAAGGGTGCACGCCCCAGAGGGCACCTCTGTGGGCACCCGGTGTCCATCCCAATGGATGCGCCAATGGATACCCTGAAGGGTGCACGCCCCAGAGGGCACCTCTGTGGGCACCCGGTGTCCATCCCAATGGATGCGCCAATGGATACCCTGAGGGATGGACGCCCCAGTGGGCACCTCTGTGGGCATCTGATGTCCATCCCAACGGGTGCCCCTGTGGATACCCCAATGGATCCCCCACCTTCACCCCGATGTACCCCGCACGGTGCAGGGGATTTACAAAGAACTGCTGCCTCGACAGAGAAAAAGCAGGGGGGAAAAAAGCCGAAAGGCGGCAGAATCAGGGAATTAGGAAGAGCTGGGAATGGCGGAGGAGGCGGGAAGGGCGCGGGGGCAGCGGCCCCGCGGTGACTCCGCTCCGCGCCTCATCCGCACCGCGTTTTGCGACGCTCCGGCCGCACCGGGCGGGCCCCACGTGGGGCAGGGGCGGGGCCCGGCGGCGGCAGCCAATGGGCAGCGCCGGGCGCTGACAGCGCTCGTCACGTCAACAACCGGAACGCGCCCAATTAGCGGCGGGCGGGGGGGCCGGGGCACCCCCATCCCGCACCCCGGGGGTCAGCGGGGCGCTCGCACCCCCACGCCGGCCAACGAGGAGCGGGGCGGGATTTCGGGGCGTTTTGCCCTCTGTTTATTATTTAAGTGGCGGCGCTTCATTCTTGTCGAGAAAGCCCCGAGCCGCGGCGTTGCCGCAGAGATCGCGGCGGTGCCGCGGCCCGCCCGGCTCGGCGGTGACAGATTGTTTGAGCTGGAGGAAGCGCCGGCCCGGGCTAATTACGCCGCCATGGCGGGCGGGCGGCGGGCGGGGGCTGCGCGCCGGCGGCCCCGCGTGGCTTTGATTGACAGCGCCGCTCCCCGCCGCCAATAGCGCTGGCGAGGCGGCCCGCTCCGCGCTGCGATTGGCGGAGGCCCGGTGAGCGGCGCGCGGCCCCACGTGGGGCGGAGGCTCCGTCTGACGCGCGGGCGAGCGGCCATTTTGTGCG